>RWGZ01001036.1:283628-799529 GCA_009725065.1 Utricularia reniformis | reverse complement strand
ATTTGTATGAATATCATTTGGCTCATTTTTCACATAGTTCAACATGTTCTAGGTTTGGTGATTTGGATTTCAATTAAACTTGATATGATGTTGTTAAAACAGGAATACATGTTGTTAGAACTAAGAATAACTTGGTTATACCATGATTTATGTGATTAAACTATAGCTTAAATGCGATGATATGAAGTCGTCTTGTTATGACTTGCACGATCATTCCGTTTTCGAACATACTTTTTTTGAATATACAACAAGTATTAGTGATGTTTTACTTTATTTAGTTTGAATACACTTTGTTTTACCAAATTTACAATGTAATTTGTATGAATATCATTATTCTCATTTTTCACATAGTTCTACATATTCTAGGTGTGCTGATTTTCATTTTAATTAAACTTGAATTGGTGTTGTTAAAACATGAATACATGTTGTTAAAACCAAGAATAACTTGTTTATTCCATGATTTATGTGATTAAACTATAGTTTAAGTGCTATCACATGAATTCGTGATGTTATTGCTTGCACGATCATTCCGCTTTCGAAATTACTTTTTTGTATATACAACAAGAATTCGTTATATTATACTTTATTTAGTTTTAATACACTTGCTTTTACCAAATTCACAATGTGAAATGTATAAATATCATTTGACTCATTTTTCACATAGGTCCACATGTTCTAGGTGTGTTGATTTTCATTTTAATTAAACTTGAATTGATGTCGTTAAAACATGAATATATGTTGTTAAAACCAAGAATAACTTGGCAATATCATGATTTATGTGATTAAACTATAGTTTAAATGCTATGACATGAAGTCGTGATGTTATGACTTGCACGATCATTTCGTTTTTGAACTTACTTTTTTTGTATATACAACAAGTATTCGTTATATTAGACTTTATTTAGTTTTAATACACTTGGTTTTACCAAATTTAAAATGTGATTTGTATGAATACCATTTGGCTCATTTTTCACATTGTTCCTCATGTTCTAGGTCTGATGACATTGATTTCAAATAAACTTGAATTGATGTTGTTAAAACATAAATACAAGTTGTTAGAACCAAGAATAACGATGTTATACCATAATTTATTTGATTAAACTGTAGTTTAATTGCTATGAGTTGAAGTGGTGTTTCTGTGACTTGAACGTCATTACGTTTTATAACTTATATTTTTTATATACAACAAGTATTCGTGATGTTAGGCTTTATTTAGTTTGAATACACTTGGTTTTACATAATTTACAATGTGATTTGTATGATTATCATTTGTCTCATTTTTCACATAGTTCCGCATGTTCAAGGTGTGATAACTTTGATTTCAATTAAACTTGAATTGATGTTGTTAAAAGATTAATACATGTTGTTTGAATCAAGAATAACTTGGTTATACAATGATATATGTGACTAAACTACAGTTTAAATGCCATGATATGAAGTTGTGTTGTAATGACTTGCCCGATCATTCCCTTTTCGAACTAACTTTTTTTGTATATACAACAAGTATTCGTGATGTTAGACTTTATTTAGTTTGAATACACTTGGTTTTGAAAATTTACAATGTGATTTGTATGAATATCATTTGGCTCATTTTTCACATAGTTCAACATGTTCTATGTTTGGTGATTTTGATTTCAATTAAACTTGATATGATGTTGTTAAAACATGAATACATGTTGTTAGAACTAAGAATAACTTGGTTATACCATGATTTATGTGATTAAACTATAGCTTAAATGCTATGATATGAAGTCGTGTTGTTATGACTTGCACGATCATTCTGTTTTCGAACATATTTTTTTTGAATATACGACAAGTATTCGTTATGTTTTACTTTATTTAGTTTGAATACACTTAGTTTTACCAAATTTACAATGTAATTTGTATGAATATCATTTGGCTCATTTTTCACATAGTTCCGCATGTTCTAGGTGTAGTGATTTTCAATTCAATTAAACTTGAACTGATGTTGTTAAAACATGAATACATGTTGTTAAAACCAAGAATAACTTGGTTATACCATGATTAATGTGATTAAACTATAATTTAAATGCTATGAGATGAATTCGTGTTGTTATTGCTTGCACGATCATTCCGCTTTCGAACTTACTTTTTTTTGTATACAACAAGTATTCGTTATATTATACTTTTTTTAATTTTAATACACCTGGTTTTACCAAATTCACAATGGGATTTGTATGAATATCATTTGACTCATTTTTCACACAGTTCCACATGTTCTAGGTGTGTTGATTTTCATTTTAATTAAACTTGAATTGATTTAGTTAAAACATGAATACATGTTGTTAGAACCAAGAATAACTGGCCTATACCATGATTTTTGTGATTAAAATATAGTTTAAATGCTATGACATGAAGTCGTGTTGTTATGACTTGCACGATCATTTCGTTTTTGGACTTACTTATTTTGTATATACAACAAGTATTCGTTATATTAGACTTTATTTAGTTTTAATACACTTGGTTTTACCAAATTTACAATGTGATTTGTATGAATTCCATTTGGCTCATTTTTCACATTGTTCCTCATGTTCTAGGTGTGATGACTTTGATTTCAAATAAACTTGAATTGATGTTGTTAAAACATAAATACATGTTGTTAGAACCAAGAATAACGTGGTTATATCATGATTTATTTGATTAAACTGTAGTTTAAATGCTAAGACACGAAGTAGTGTTTCCATGACTTGAACGATCATTCCGGTTTTTAACTTATATTTTTTATATACAACAAGTATTCGTGATGATCGACTTTATTTTGTTTCAATACACTTGGTTTTACCTAATTTACAGTGTGATTTGTATGATTTTCATTTTTCTCATTTTTCACATAGTTCCGCATGTTCTAGATGTGATGACTTTGATTTCAATTAAACTTGAATTGATGTTGTTAAAACATGAATACATGTTGTTAGAACCAAGAATAACTTGGTTATACCATGATTTATGTGATTAAACTATAGTTTAAATGCTATGACATGAAGTCGTGTTGTTATGACTTGCTCGATCATACCGTTTTCGAACTAACTTTTTCGTTTATACAACATGTATTCGTGATGTTAGGCTTTATTTAGTTTGAATACACTTGGTTTTACCTAATTTACAGTGTGATTTGTATGATTTTCATTTTTCTCATTTTTCACATAGTTCCACATGTTCTAGGTGTGATGACTTTGATTTCAGTTAAACTTGAATTGATGTTTTTAAAACATGAATACATGTTGTTTGATCCAAGAATAACTTGGTTATACAATGATTTATGTGATTAAACTATAGTTTAAATGCTATGAGATGAATTCGTGTTGTTATTGCTTGCACGATCATTCCGCTTTCGAACTTACTTTTTTTGTATATACAACAAGTATTCGTGATGTTAGACTTTATGTAGTTTGAATACACTTGGTTTTACCAAATTTACAATGTAATTTGTATGAATATCATTTGGCTCATTTTTCACATAGTTCCGCATGTTATAGGTGTACTGATTTTCATTTCAATTAAACTTGAATTGATGTTGTTTAAACTTGAATACATGTTGTTAGAACCAAGAATAACTTGGTTATACCATGATTTATGTGTTAAACTATAGTTTAAATGCTATTACATGAAGTCTTGTTGTTATGACTTGCACGATCAAGTCCACAAAATCCAGTTTTTTGGCACTACCAAAATTTCACTGGAGGCTCCATTTTATGTATACAATCACTCAGTGATATGATAGTATGATATTTTCCAGGTCGGATTTCGTTGACATTCACTATTTCATTTCGATCTATAAATCGAAAATGATCCATATTTCGAATGATCGAAAGGATCATGTTTTGTAGTAGGGATATGTGAGTGGTCAATATGTCCTCGGTTGCAAAGAAGATGGGTATATGGCGAACATACCCGAGCTATTTTATGTTCACGGTATCGAATTTGCATATCCATGTCACTATTCAATGACATATCCATGTACTTTTGCCGGTTCTTTGGAAGACTCTATTCTCCGATAATTCGATTGGCTTCCGACCTTTTCTACAATTTCAGATCGAGATTCAAGTATGAGCTATATTCGGCATGTCATAACGACCCTTCGGAGAGGTCGTATGTTTTTCTAACAAGTTTTGTGGCGATTGTAAGTATTGCATGGAGTGACGTTGATTTGCCCTCGCGGTAAATGTGAACCTCACATGAAAAATGAGTTGATGCATAGTTGCATTGGGGGAATTTGGCTACGTGTTGTTTAATTGTATATGTGTGCACAGAATGGTTGGTAAGAACGATAGCCGTTAAAAGTTGGAGGTGCCAGGTCAACGCGAGTTACTCATTACAAGGAAAGATAAGATATTACATGTGTACAAAGCGCATCGTCATGTGGAAGTGTTCAATGCTATGCGAGGGCATTCATGGTTTCCAAAGGAATGATAAGTTGTGATCTAGTCTAAAAATATGTTGGTTATTTATTTTTAGATCAGTCAATTTATAATTAATTCGAAATTAGATTGTTCTGAGGACACGAGCGATATACGAGGTTGGGCCCACAATGTGTGAGCTTACGTCCTCGGTAGAGCAAAAGCTCTACCTTGGTTTCCACTATAATAATTGAGCGGTACAAGTACAATGAGGTGATAATGATAACACGAGCAAGAACGGCTCGAAAAACGATCAAATCTGCAGTTGCATTCGACTGGACGCGAGTGAACAGTGTTAGTTACGTTCGACTGGACGCGAGTGAACAGTGCAGGCAGGCAGCTCAGCTTTCGCGTTCGATTGGTCGCGAATACGCACGATTGGGCGCGGTTCTGAGCAATTGGTCGCGACTAGGCAATCGGTCGCGGCTTGTGCAATTGGTCGCGACTAGGGTGATTGGTCGCGACTCTGAGCAAGTTTGGTTGCGGCTAGGGCGATTGCTCGCGGCTGGGGAATTACGTTCTGCCTTGGGAAGCGTGATAAAAGTCCAAAGTCCTTTCTCAATGCCTTGGGGCTCCTATTTACAGTGAAATTCAGCCCAAGACCCATTCACTTGAGCCCATAAGCCTAGTTCACTTCACTTAGCCCAAAATAATTAAATATTCCAAATTACAATATAATAAATACCATGTTGACCCCGAAGTTTCGGGAACCACTTTGGACAAGATATTAGTCGGGAATACGATCAGAAATTTCCCGAGAACTTCGTATATTGGTCTTTTGCCTTTAGATAGCGAATACGCAGCCATATAACATCATTGCACCTGACCGGTGCACTCCCGGGTGGAAAATGACGAAAATACCCCTGGCTCCGTACGGGGCCGAAATGACCCAAAACATCTCAAAACACTTACAGAAGCCTTATATGGGGTCCAGCATGCCTGAATTTCGAAAATAACCTCGAATACGCCTCGCGATAGACATATAAAAATACCGAAAATACCACATAGCCACGTCGGACGAGCCCCAAGGTTAACAAAATTACATAAATAACCTCGGGCAATATCAAGTTGAATATGTGATTGTGTCATCTTACTACATTATCATTGTCTCACCGATCAATAGTGATACTATGACCTTACGTCCGATCCAAGTTCATCCATTGGATCCGATTTGTGAATTTTTTAATTATTACGACAAGTTTTATACTACGTTTCGACAGCGATAATGTAAGAAGTAAGGTTCGTAGTAAAATAAGAGGTTATGGAGGACACAAGAAGAGTTGATCGTTGCAATATCTGGAGGATCCACCGTAGAATATGGAAGAGCTTGGTCTAACAAGTACACTGTATATTCAGTAAATGAAAGAAAGTATACTTATGAGTCACTTGACATTGTTGCAATTCGCGTGATCGATCGAATGTATCGCTGCCGAAGTTCAGCACGCAAATCTTGTTGGTATTCAATTGCAAGTGTATTTATTGAGTTCAAGTATATTTCTCGCCATGGTTTAACACAAGAGGGAAGGATCCCTTATTATAAGAACCGACACCTAGGACTCATAAGTTTTATCATATTTTGTCATTTTTCATCACAGTTTCGGACATGCTAATGTGGGTGTCGAAAATCGGTGTCCGATGTTAATTGGTTTTGAAGCACGATTAGTTTGATGAGCTGGGTAGTATGATGGAGGGAAAGCCAGAGACCGAGGTAGAGTCAGTTGACTTGAATATTCAACCCGAGAACACACAGCCACTCTCCCTAATAACTGTTTAACATGACCTGAAGAAAGACGCCATGAGTCTGGAGGAGCTTACTCAATATGTACTCAGTTTGTTCGGGATTCTAGATCAGTGTCAAAGAGATAAATTAATGATGTTGGTTTTTTCTAGTTTTGAGTTATCAACGGGGTTTTCTGGTTATCCATTAATGAAGAATCTATACAGCTATCGTGCATGTTACATACGTTATATCGGTTACTTTGGTGGTTTAAGGTTCAAGGTTAAGAGGCCAAGGAAGTTTATGGAACGAATAATTAAGGAACGCTTGAAGTTGTCGTTCGATCACACAATGGATCTCCAGTGCTGAGCTGTGTTATTTAGAGATCTGTGAGGCGTATATTTATGTGGCGATAGACGTATTCATTAATCAAGGCTTCCTAAATGGTTATACGAATTGTACAGGTCATTTATCCATCATTCAAGAATATTCGAGCATTTCATGAAGTAATCGGATCATCCGGTTTCCTTGTTGTTTCAGAAATTAAGAGGATCTTGATCGATAAGTATTCTCCGTTCGAATCATGTGGGTCTATTTTAATGAAATTCCCCAGGATTATAGTTGAGGATTTGCAATTCAAGAACATTGCTAAGCTTCAATGCATCACATTAAATCTCAACCCGATGATCAAATTATTGATAGCAATGAGCATAACATGAAGGGGGCAAGCATCTAATTATCTTTCTTAATCATCCGAAATGGTATTCTTTCGGATTATTCTTAATTTATCTTGAAAGTTTCGTCTGTTCGATTTACTTCGCTATCCAGAATGCTTTTCATCCGGAACATTATTCATGACCACTTCCAGCAATTGGTTATTAGTCGTAAAATCACCGTATCTGCCATTGGCGATTAATTGATCTTTCCAAATATCTTTATGCATCTATCAGTGTTACCTTTTGCGTTGTTTAATGAGATCCCGAGAATTATGATTATTGGATTTTCCGAAACAACAACCGCTATCAAACTTGCCTCTTGGAGTTCACGAAAGAGATGTCAGATTTGTGTTACTTTATTTATCGCCCGGAATGGTATTGATCCTGAAATATATGATTATTGAGCATGCTTTCTTAATTAACCCGTGACATAATCTAGCCTACAAGTATCTTGACCATATGTGCATTCTAGCAAAGGTGTTTGCATAACTCATAAGCAGCATATTGAGTTGGTCTGGTTTAACAACAGTTTTGTCTCTCTCGAACGATTTGTTATTCTCCCAGTCACATTGGGATATCAGGAAATATCCAGGTCATTATTAATGGAATTCGTAGTGCTGGATCTTCGTATCCTCTTTTATAATTTTGCCTTGGAAGAAGTGCTTTAAATCCAATCGGAGATATCATATCACTACTCCACTTTGATCGCTCTATTATTATGTTCCGGAGTAAAAGGGAAATCATGTGTCGAGCCAGAATTGTGAGAATACCACTTGAGAATGCCATCCGATAAAAATATGAAAATACCAAAAATACCAATAACCACATCGGACGAGCCCCCGGGTAAGGACAAATACAAGAGAATATACCCGGGTAATATCAATAGTCCCCTAGTTTTCAGATTCAGAGTCTGAGTCGTAAACCATATATTAACAGTGATATTACCCGGAAGTATTCTCTGATATTTATCCTTATCCTGGAGGCTCGTCCGACGTGGTTATTGGTATTTTCGGTATTTTCATATTTCGATCGGGTGGTATTCTCAAGTGGTATTCTCGGTATTNCCGGGTAAGGATAAATACAAGAGAATATACCCGGGTAATATCAATAGTCCCCTAGTTTTCAGATTCAGAGTCTGAGTCGTAAACCATATATTAACAGCTCGTCCCGAAAGACGATACCTGCTCGGGAATTTTTTTTTTTTTTTTTTTTTTTTTTTTTGGAAAAACAGTTAGTAGGTTTGAGAACCCCTCGCAGACGCGATCGTTTTGACACTAAGAACATCAGATTCTGAGCTCGGTCCAAAATCTCGGGATTTTTCCCGACACGAGGATCCGACCCTATAAATACCGGATCCCCCCCCTGTTACAGTACTTATTCGCGGAAACACAAACTCTTTCGCGACTTTTCGACCGATTTCTCGCGAATACTCTCAAAGCACAGTGACTCGCGACTTCACGAACGATTTCTCGCGACAGCTCTCATTGCACAGTGAGTCGCGACTTTACGAACGATATCTCGCGACAGCTCTCAGAGGACAGTGACTCGCAACTTTACAAACGATTTCTCGCGACAACTCTCATTGCACAGTGAGTCGCGACTTTACGAACGATTTCTGGCGAGACACTTAATAAAATCAATAAAAAATTAAAAAAATTTGAAAAACCTTAATTCCGAGAACTTCACATCATGTCCTCCGACTCCGCTCGTTCCTCGAACTCCGATGCCTCGTCCTCTCATTCCTCGGACTCCTCATCCAACTCGGGGAGTTCCAATTCGAGTCTTTCTGCTTTCCGTTCTCCAATTACGAACCCTTATCCTCATTTCTTCGATCGACTCACACATCTCGAGAATACAACCGGTCCTCGGAGTCCTGCTGTCAGTGCCCTAAAGTCTTTTGATCGGCCCTTTACCATGCACCCTAGAAAATGGAAATCTCTGGTGGAAGATTACCACCTCCCTTCCGATTGTGTTCTATACAAGTCGGGTCCTTCTGATCGGATCCTGCGTTCGCCGGTTGGCACCCATACGATTTGTCTCGAATACCTAGAGAGCGGTCTCCGCTTTCCGCTTCACCATTTCATCTCCGCTCTCTTGACCGCTTTAAACGTCCATCTTTTCCAACTTAACCTAAATGCAATATCTTTGGTGGTTGCCTTCATCATCTTCATGGAGACCAACGGGATTTCGACAACCGTCGATAGCTTTTTCCAAATTTTCCAGATCAGTACCGCTATCCATTATGGTGCCCAAGGTTGCATCTTTTTTCGCCAAAGGCACAAGAAATGCCCCTTCCCATTCTCTACTCCTCACTCGAATCATGACTGGAAGAAGCATTTCTTTTTTGTCACTGGTGTGGGTTCCACCAGATTATCCGTGCTTAGTCTTCCCTGGTGGTTCCCAATTGAATGGGGGCCTTTCCTTCAGGAGTCTTACTATCCTATCCCGCGATCCATTACTCCTAAGGCTTTGGAGAGGATACTTGCCGCGTGCGCTACCTCGGATGGTATTGACTGGACCCCGAAGACGCTATTCTATGCCCCGATCTTGGTCGCCTCCAACATTCTTCCGGCCCCTACCCATTTTAGTAGGGGACTATTAGGTATCTAGAGCATACGTTAACACATAAACCATCTCAACACCTCTTCCTTGATCAGAAAACCTTTCCAAACCAGCGCATATATATACCTATAGTCTTTCAACAGTTTTTCTCACGCTATTTGCTTATTTTGCAGATAAAATAATGGCTCCCCCTGAAGGTCGTTCGAGATTAGGCGATAAACTGAGATCCCTCCGTACTCTCGTTACGGAGAAAGATGAGCTTATTTTCGAGATGGCGCCCGGATCTCGGAACCGCACTGCCGCGGACGAGTTGGCGCGGAGCTTGCAAGAAAGTGTGCCGCAGGCAGAAAAGGTCCGACCGGCTACTCCAACACCTCCTGCTCCAGTAACTGAGAATCCCGAGCCCGCAGGACATGAGCCGGCTACAGAGGCCCCCGAGAGCCCTGAATATTTAATTCCTGTGTCTCGGCGGTTAGAGCGTACTGCTAGGGAGTTTTCCCCCGATGAAGGGATGTACGACTTCGCCGAGACACTAGTGGACATTGTCGGAGATGACGAGGAGGGCGAAATAAGCGGGGGTCAACCGACAGACCCGCTGGTGGAGGAGATTGTCCGGGAGACCCGTCCGAAGGATAGAACAACTCAAGGAGCTTCTTCGGACAGAGGGAAAAGACCGGTGGAGGGCCCCACCGTTTTGGAGATTGCGGAACCAGATAGGAAGAGTAGGTTAACAGCCGAGTTCCTCGACGCCTTCCGAATAAGAGATATACCGAAACACATAGTGAAGGAATGGCTCGAGATGGGGCGTCAGGCTGGCCTGGTGCTAATTATAGATGGAGTCACATCTCGGATCCCGAGGGGTGATAGTGTTTCAAATAGACCAGCATTGACGTATTTTGAAAGAAATCCGTCACTTCCGCCGCGTGGACGAGTTGATCACACGGTATTCACCGACTTCGGTCGGTTGATGAACCAGTTTGCGACCGCACGGCGCATGATGGGGGAGGTTTGTAATCAAATCGGCCATCGTTACTTACTCTTTGTTTCATCCGTATCTTACATGTTTTTCGTCGTTTTTTGCTTTTCTTTCAGATGGAGCGGACGGTTGTGGAGATGAGCACCGCAGCCGCAATAGGGGAGTACTGTACGCTCAGGCACTCGGAGCTTGACAGTCCGGACCTAATTGGAGAGTAGACGAAGAAAGCCGCTGATAAGTTGTTACAGAACCAGCGGGAAAAGCATGCCCAAGAAATGGCGGCGCTCAGGGGAGAACATAACAAGGCGATCGATGCCCTAATTCGGGTTCATCGCAGTGAATTGACGGAGTGTGCGGCGTTTCACATCGGGAAAAGGCATGCTCTTGAGCAATCGATCGACACCCTCAAAACGAACGAAAAATATGCTCAAGACAAACTGAAGGAGGTTAGGGCTGAGACCGAAGACAAGTTGAAAAAGGCCAAAGATGCCAATGCTGCTGATAAGAAGGAATTAAGTTGATTGCCGGTATATACTTGCACCCGGGGCCATCACACTTACTCGGCCCGTCCATAAGACGGCACCGTCGTACATTTGACTCGTTCATAAAACGGTGCCATTCGGCCCGTCCATAAGACGGTGCCATCGCACTTTCGACCCGTTCATAAAACGGTGTCATTCGGCCCGTATATAAGACGGTGCCATGCGGAAAAGGACCAGCCTCCGCCGAGGGCGCGACCCTCGTCGGCGTGTCATGGAGGAGTCAGGTATATACTTGCACCCTGATTTGATACGGAAATATACATCACAACAAACAGGCCTCTTAACATATTCCAACAGTCATTATGTATAGACGGTTCTGCCGCAGACAGGAAGACTCATCACGTTCAAAATATTTTGACACAGTATTTAATTTGACGAGTTTGAAAATGATCGGCTATAGGACAGGTGGTACATTGCGTTTCTAATCTAATTTATTTAATTTATTCCATCCTCCTTCGTACTAAAACGCAATGGACCTACTCCTACCTTACCAGTCCCCTAGTCGATTGGATTCATGTCGTCAAAAAAGATACTTAAAAATTTAGAATATGACCACAAAAAGAGGGGAAATTTTGTTTTCAAAATGATCGATGAGTCACGTCTATACATAATACTTGCGCAAATTGGAAATATGCCAAGTCCGTGGCAGCTCCTCCCCGCTCAAATTTGCGATTTTGTACGTTCCTTCCTTCACTACGGCCGTTACTCTTTACGGTCCTTCCCACTTTCGATCCAACTTGCCAACGTGCTTTGAGACTTCCACTTTCTTAAGAATCAAGTCTCCAACTTTTAACAACATGGGTCGAACGCCTTTGTCG
The DNA here is from genome assembly GCA_009725065.1 of Utricularia reniformis. Taxonomy (NCBI): domain Eukaryota; kingdom Viridiplantae; phylum Streptophyta; class Magnoliopsida; order Lamiales; family Lentibulariaceae; genus Utricularia; species Utricularia reniformis. The sequence goes on along the minus strand of RWGZ01001036.1, from coordinate 787,780 downwards.
TCCTTCATAGCCATCCGCCTTTTACATACCTCCATTCGTATTGCGGCTCTATCGCGGATATCATCAATACAATGAAGGTCCAACTTTCTCATATCCTCGTTCAACACCTCGTCATAAGCGATAACTCTTTCCGATAAAATAGTCACTTCAACAGGAGACACGGCCTCAGAGCCATATACTAAAGAGAAAGGGCTGAACCCGGTAGTGGATCTTGGTGATGTCCGATATGCCCACATCACATTATGCAATTCATCCACCCAAGAGCCTTTGGATTCGTCTATTCGTGTTTTCAGCTGTTGTAGGATAATACGATTGATTACCTCTGTAAGCCCGTTTGTTTCTGGGTGTGCTACAGAGGTAAACCGCTGTTCAATTCCATAACTCTCACACCATTCATTTACTCTCTTACCGGCATATTGCGTTCCGTTATCCACCAAAATCCTGGGAATTCCGAATCGGCACACAATGTACCTCCAAAGGAAGCTGATAACCTGCTGTTCCCGAACGCGTGATACAGCTTCAACCTCTATCCACTTAGAGAAATGCTCCACAGCCACGATGCAAAACTTCTTTTGGCTAGGTGCCTTCGGAAACGGTCCTAAAATATCGATGCCCCACATATCGAAAGGACATGTTGTTGGTAAAGGTTTCATGCTAGCTCTCGGTACGTGATGCACGTTCGAGTGGAACTGACAAGCGGAACAAGCCCGAACAAAATTCACACAATCTTTCACCCGTGTTGGCAAAAAATAACCGGCCCTCTTAACTTTATTTGCTAAGGATCGACCTGCTGAATGATCACCACAGTCCACAGCGTGGACTTCTTCTATAACGGCCTTTGCCTGTACTGGGGACAAACATCGAAGATATGGGCCTCCGAAATTCTTCTTATACAACTTATCATCCACATAGACAAAATTTGTAGCTCTTTGCATAGTCCTTCGAGCCTCACCTTCATCGGTGGGTAGTTCTCTCTTGATCAGATAATTTACAATAGCATCCTTCCAAGATGGCTCGTCGGTTATGGCGTCTAATAAAAACCGTGTCTCATTCGAAAGTTCCAAATTAGCCACCTCGGCTGTCTGTTTCTTCAAAGGACTGACAGAGGGCTGGTAGTGGATCATTGTTGTTATCTTCGACTCATCCGAGAGTTTTAAAATCGTCGCCGCCTTTGCAAGACCGTCTACATGCGTGTTTTCCTCCCTCGGGATATATGTAAGCGTAGACATCTTAAGATTCTTAGCCGCCTCTTTGAGCTTTTCCAAATACCTGCACAAATGGTTCCTCTTGGTGGAGTAAGTATATGCAAATTGGTTCACCACTAACTGCGAATCAGAATGAACATGCAAACGAACGATTCCAATTTCCACTGCCAAGTTAATACCAAATATCAAGGCTTCATACTCGGCGACGTTGTTAGTTGCAGGGAAGCGCAACTTTACCGCATACTCATGTTGTTCACCAGATTTCCTTTCTTTAAAATAAACACCAATACTGGCTCGCCCGGCAGATACCGATCCATCGACAAAGGCATCCCAATACTCCTGAATACCCAATTCCTCCGACCGAGTCATCTCTACTATGAAATCCACTAATACTTGGGCCTTTAAAGCTCGCCTGGAGATATACTCTATCTGATACTGGCCCAATTCGATATTCCACTTCGCTATCCTACCAGAGGCATCAATCTTTGATAACACTCTTCGGATAGGCTGATCTGTCAAGACTGCAATATGATGTCCTTGAAAATAGTGCCTCAATTTCCTTGAGGCGACAATCAGGGCTACTACAAACTTCTCTAAATCAGTATATCGGGACTCCGCTCCCTGCAATTTCCTGCTCACATAATATATCGGTATGTGCTCTTTGTAGCTAAGTCTGACCAACGCGACGCTCACTGCCTCTTTTGTCACTGACAAATATAAACCCAACGGTTCTCACGGAGATGAAGGAGACATAAACGGTGGTTTACTCAGATAGTCTTTCAAACTCTCAAAAGCCCTGCTACATTCGTCGTCCCAATACAAAAGATTCGTTTTACGCAAAACCTTAAAAAACGGCAAACTTCTCTCTGCAGATCGCGAGATGAAGCGATTTAATGAGGCTAACCTCCCAGTTAGCCTTTGAACTTCCCTAACAGTCGTCGGATGGGTCATTTTTTGGATAGCTGTTATCTTATCCGGATTCATCTCAATTCCTCTTTCAGATACCATAAAGCCGAGGAATTCCCCTCCTTTCACACAAAAAACACACTTGAGCGGATTCAATTTCATTCTATACTTTCTCAGCACCCCAAAACAATCATTCAAATACTGGATGTGATTATCCCCATGTTTACTCTTTATTAATATATCGTCGATATAAACCTTCATAGACTTTGATCTTATCTAAAAATGTTTTATATATTTATTCTTAGATCAGTCAATTTTATGATTAACTCGTAATTTGTGTTTTGTGGGGACACGAGCAATATACGAGGTTGGGCCCACAATGTGTGGGCTTACGTCCTCGGGAGAGCGATGCTCTACCTTGGTTTTCACTATGATGNGGGTCATTTCTTGGATAGCTGTTATCTTATCCGGATTCATCTCAATTCCTCTTTCAGATACCATAAAGCCGAGGAATTCGCCTCCTTTCACACAAAAAACACACTTGAGCGGATTCAAAAATCATTCTATACTTTCTCAGCACCCCAAAACAATCATTCAAATACTGGATGTGATTATCCCCATGTTTACTCTTTATTAATATATCGTCGATATAAACCTTCATAGACTTTCCGATCATATCTTTGAACATCGAATTCATTAAACGTTGATAGGTGGCCCCAGCATTTTTCAACCCAAATGGCATAACTCTATAGCAAAAAATGCCTTTGTTTGTCATAAATGAAGTAAACAACTTGTCCTCAAAATGCATGAAAATTTGGTTATATGCCTTAAACGCATCTAACATACTAAGCAATTCAAAGCCACAGGCCGCGTCCACCATCATGTCAATGGCCGGCAGCGGATACGGATCCTTCCGGCATGCTTTATTTAAATCAGTAAAATCGATGCAAACTCTCCAACCCCCACTCGTCTTTGGGACCACCACTGGATTCGCGACCCAATCGGTGTATCTAACAGGTTCTATGAATCCTGCCTGCAGCAAACTTTCCACCTCCTCATCAATTGCCCTCTCTTTCTCAGGTGAAAACTTCCTCTTCTTCTGATGAACTGGTCGCACATATGGGTTAACATTGAGTCTATGAGAACAGACTAGGGGATCAACTCCCACATAATCCTGATAAGACCAAGCAAAAACATCTACATTATTTCGCAAAAAAGAAATTACCTCCTTCTCAACCTCAGGTGACAACTCGGAACCGATTGTCACTGTCTATTCAAGATTGCCGGGAAATAAAGGCACTGTCTTGATTACCAAAGGCTCCATCTTCATGTCGTTCTCTTTAAACTTCCTAAGAGAGGGTCCGTCATTCGTTTCAATAACTTCAACAGACCAGAATTCCACCATATAAACATGTGACTTTGCTTTCGATCCATCCATACCACTCCTGCACATTACATTATAACATGATCGCGCCAGTTCCTGATCTCCCTTCATCTTCCCAACCCCTAATTGTGTTGGGAACTTCATCATCAGATGCGGTTGAGACACCACAGCTCCGAATAAGTTTAAACAACTTCTCCCCAGGATTGCATTATATGGGAGTATAGGGAGATCCACCACCACAAACTCCACCATCAAAGTTCTTGATATTTCGGGATTGCCCAAAGTCACCGGCAGAAAAACAGATCCCTCATCCGCAACAACGCTATTATTAAAACCAACTACTTTGTGTGCACAGGCTGGAGTTGGGTGGTTCCTTTCAATGCCATCTGCTCAAAGGCCGCAAGAGTCAATATGTTTGTAGCGGCCCCGGTGTCAACTAACACTCGAGAAACCGGATGATTCGCAATAATAGGAGAGACAACCAATGCATCATCTTGTGGGGAGAAAACCCCAGATAAGTCCTCAGGTCCGAAAGAGATCGTCATCTTGTCCAAGTCCGTCAACTGGACCGTGTTANCAATATGATGTCCTTGAAAATAGTGCCTCAATTTCCTTGAGGCGACAATCAGGGCTAATACGAACTTCTCTAAATCAGTATATCGGGACTCCGCTCCCTGCAATTTCTTGCTCACATAATATATCGGTCTGTGCTCTTTGTCGCTAAGTCTGACCAACGCGGCGCTCACTGCCTCTTTTGTCACTGACAAGTATAAACCCAACGGTTCTCCCGGAGATGGAGGAGACATAAACGGTAGTTTACTCAGATAGTCTTTCAAACTCTCAAAAGCCCTTTTACATTCGTCGTCCCAGTACAAAAGATTTGTTTTACGCAAATCTTAAAACGGCAAACTTCTTTCTGCAGATCGCGAGATGAAGCGATTTAATGAGGCTAACCTCCCAGTTAGCCTTTGAACTTCCCTAACAGTCGTTGGATGGGTCATTTCTTGGATAGCTGTTATCTTATCCGGATTCATCTCAATTCCTCTTTCAGATACCATAAAGCCGAGGAATTTGCCTCCTTTCACACAGAAAGCACACTTGAGCGGATTCAATTTCATTCTATACTTTCTCAGCACCCCAAAACAATCATTCAAATACTGGATGTGAGTATCCCCATGTTTACTCTTTATTAATATATCGTCGATATAAACCTCCAAAGATTTTCCGATCATATCTTTGAACATCGAATTCATTAGACGTTGATAGGTGGCCCCAGCATTTTTCAACCCAAATGGCATAACTCTATAACAAAAAATGCCTTTTTTTGTCATAAATGAAGTAAACAACTTGTCCTCATAATGCATGAAAATTTGTTTATATCCCTTAAAGGCATCTAACATCCTAAGCAATTCAAAGCCACATGCCGCATCCACCATCATGTCAATGGCCGGCAGGGGATACGGATCCTTCGGGCATGCTTTATTTAAATCCGTAAAATCGATGCAAACTCTCCAGCCACCACTCGTCTTTGGGACCACCACTGGATTCGCGACCCAATCCGTGTATCTAACACGCTCTATGAATCCTGGCTGCAGCAAACTTTCCACCTCCTCATCAATTGCCCTCTCTTTCTCAGGGGAAAACTTCCTCTTCCTCTGATGAACTGGTCGCACATTTGGGTTAACATTGAGTCTATGAGAACAGACTTGGGGATCAACCCCTACATAATCCTGATAGGACCAAGCAAAAACATCTACGTTATTTCGCAAAAAAGAAATTACCTCCTTCTCAACCTCAGGTGACAACTCGAAACCGATTGTCACAGTCTTTTCGAGATTGTCGGGAAATAAGGGCACTGTCTTGATCCCCAAAGGCTCGATCTTCATGTCGTTCTCTTTAAACTTCCTAATAGAGGGTCTGTCATTTGTTTCAATAACTTCATCAGATGAGAATTCCACCATATAAACATTCGACTTTGCTTTTGATCCATCCATACCACTCCTGCACATCACATTATAACATGATCGCGCCAGCTCCTGATCTCCCTTCATCTTCCCAACCCCTAATTGTGTTGGGAATTTCATCATCAAGTGCGGTTGAGACACCACAGCTCCGAATAAGTTTAAGCAACTTCTCCCCAGAATTGCATTATATGGGAGTATAGGGAGATCCACCACTACAAACTCCACCATCAAAGTTCTTGATATCTCGGGATCGCCTAAAGTCACCGGCAGAATAGCAGATCCCTCAGCAGCAACAACACTATTATTAAAACCAACTAAGTTTGTGTGCACAGGTTGTAGTTGGGTAGTTCCTTTCAATGCCATTTGCTCAAAAGCCGCAAGAGTTAATATGTTGGTAGCAGCCCCGGTGTCGACTAACACTCTAGAAACAGGATGATTAGCAATAATAGGGGAGACAACCAATGCATCATCTTGTGGGGAGAAAACCCCAGATAAATCCTCAGATCCGAAAGAGATCGTCATCTTGTCCAAATCTGTCAACTGGACCATATTCACTTCCATAAAGCGCCCCTTCTGATGTAATGCCTGATAAGAGCGTTTGCGGGCGCGGTTCGAATCGCCGACACTCTTTCCCCCTGCGATAGTCATAATGTTGGGGGCCTAGGTTGCCCCATCTTGGTTGGCCATTTTCAATATTCAAAATAGGTTGACCCTGGTTAAGGCCAACCGGAGGAGGAGGCAATGCTTGTTGATTTGCGGGGGCTGGTGGATAAGCTTCATATCCGTACCCCTGCTAATTTCTTTGCGGCTGATGCCTGCCGCGGCCACGATAATTGTTTCCTCTCCTTCCTCCTCTCTGATTCTGTCTGCCTCCATTGAAGAATCCCCTCTGCCACCTCCTTGACGCTGGCCACGCTGTCCTCCGTATCCACGTCCTCTTTCATTTGGCCGTGGTGCGTCGGCCCTTGGGGATTTGGGTGCCGTCCCCTCCGGAATACTATATCGATTTTTCCCAGCTTAGGCTCGGGTAGAGCCTCCACAGTACTGATCAGTTCATCAAGCTGACCCAATTCCAGCAATCTTTCCACTTCAGACATTAATTCTTGGCAATCATTCGTTGTGTGTCCAAAGCTCCGATGAAAACGGCAAAATACTTGTTACTCGTAAGTCCCCTGCGTTGGTTCTTGTAAGGGAAGGGGATAGCGGAGAGATCCACTCTTCTTCTGCTCAATGATGGCGAAAATCTGTTCATAGTTGTATGTCGGAAACACTCTCAACTTTGATTTTGTGTGCGGGACAACCTTGTCTAGCTAGCGACATGCAACAATATTGTGGGACCCATACGCCCGTACTTCAATCACTCCGTGATCTCGCAAACCTTCATCTTCTCGGACGTACTGCGTACATCTCAAAGCCAAATCCTCCATACTTTCCGGGGGATCCCTATTCAAAGAATTACATAACGGGTGCCCAGCTAGAATAAGCTGCTGCACCCCAACCTTCTCACTAACAGTGATCCGAGGTATCTTCCTACACTCGGCCTCTAAACGGGTAATAAAACCCAACAATCTTTCCGAAGAATCATACCGCAACGCGGTCAAAGAAGTAATAGACTTTATTGGTGTATTAAAAGGCGCGAAAGCTGAATTGAATTGATCCTTGAAGTCCTGATATGAAACAATCGAACGCCTCGGTAACCGATTAAACCATCGGAGGGCTGATTCCTTAAGAGAAGCGGCAAAAACGAAGCACATGGCCGCATCACTGAAATTCATCAAACTCACATGAATCTCCAAGTTCGACGTATGAGCATGCGGGTCAGTAGACCCGCGATACTGTGGAAGATCTTTAGGCATTTCAATAAATTCGGAGCGAGTGGCTCCGATAATTGCCATGGAAAAAGGAAATAGGGCATTCAAAGTATTCGATGGACTTTGCAAAACTTCCAAAGATGGTGGCGCCTTTCCTCGATTACCGATGGGCTCATTAGCCCTCTCATTCTCAAGGTTATCTCCCTCGTAAGCTGAGGTCTGATGAGTATCCCGGGTGTGCTCCCCGTACACTCGCCACCTTTCCTGGCCAAGAGTCAGATTAGCCTCCAACTGGTTCATTCTAGCCTCGCTTTGCTCTAACTTCCCGCTCATCTCCTTAAATTTTGATTCAATCAACTCACCAATCTTTTGTAATGTGTTGCTTTGCTCTTCGATTGCTGCAGTATTTGCTCGTGATTAAGGAACACGATCAATATCATCCTCTGAGGCCACATTATTAACAGGTTCCATTGTTCCTTCGGGCTCTCCTTTGAGCCTCAACTTGCTCTAATTGGGCAACTAAAGTACGCCTTCGCTCTTCCAAATCCTCATCGGTTTCTGTCTGATCAGCAGATCTAGAGCGTGTAGGTGGCGGCGGATGGGCGGTGTTACGGACCGCAACTCGGCCAACTCGTGCGAATTCATAACATTTGGATAAACATTCGCGTGACTGAGGGTAAAGACTTCGTCCCCCCCCGGATGAAAACCCACTGCGGGAGGGCCGAGTAGTCACATTTTGAGCAGGGGGCTCCCTCAGAACTGACGATTGAGCCCCCGGTAACACAGCAAAATCATCATTAATTTGAGGAATAGGATCCGCCTCAAATTCTTCGTCGAAAGTATCTTCATTAGAATTCAGAGTAGTCATGATAATAGAAATCCGAACTCAGCAATAAAGCTCTCAATGGAATAAAATCTCGAGTCCCCACGGACGGCGCCAAACTGATCTAGTCTAAAAATATTTTGGGTATTTATTTTTAGATCAGTCAATTTAAAATTAATTCGAAATTAGGTTGTTGTGGGGACACGAGCGATATACGAGGTTGGGCCCAGAATGTGTGAGCTTACGTCCTAGGGAGAGCCAAGCTCTACCTTGGTTTTCACTATAATATTCGTCGAGTACAATTTCAATGATATGATAGCAATAATACGGGTGAAAACGGCTTGTGAAATGATCGAAAACAATCAATTGGGCTCGGAAAACTGGCAGCAACGAGTTTTGGTTGACAACTTGCAGAAAATACTTTACTAGCAGCGCAACCGGCACTGTACGATGAGCGCAGCCGGCACTGTACGATGAACGCAGAGAACACTGTACGATGAGCGCAGCCGGCACTGTACGATGAGCGCAGAGAACACTGTACGATGAGCGCAGCCGGCACTGTACGATGAGCGCAGAGAACACTGTACGATGAGCGCAGCCGGCACTGTACGATGAGGGTGGCCGCGCGAACTCGTGCGAGTTGTCGCGAATAGTGACCCAGATGAGGGTGGTCACGCGAACTGGTACGTGTTCTCGTGAATAGTAACCAGATGAGGGTGGTCACGCGAACTCGTGCGAGTTGTCGTGATCAGTAGCTGAGAAAATGAAGTCTCGCGATTTCAGGCGAAAATCTTGCCTTGGGAGATGCGAAAAGGATCCGAATCCCTTCTCAATGCCTTAGGACCCCTATTTATAGAGAAATGTAGCCCAAAACACAAGTTTAGACACAAGAGCCCAATTTCATTAGATTAAGCCCAAGACACCTTAAATAATATCCAATTAAATTAGAACAAATACAATTCCGCAATAGACCTTCGGAAATGCGTCTCGATCCAGAATTAGGCGGGAATATCGTTGAGAAAATACCGGAGGACGCCGTAAAATAATCCACTGCTTCCAGATAGCGAATACGCGGCCACATAACATTATTGCAACTGACCGGTGCGCTCCCGGGTGGCAAATTACGAAAATACCCTTGGCCCCGTCCGGGGCCGAAATGACCCGAAACATCTCAAAATGCTTACAGAGACTTTATATGGGGCCTGGTGGGCCAGAATTGTGAGAATACCACTTGAGAATGCCATCCGATAAAAATATGAAAATACCAGTAACCGCGTCGGACGAGTCCCCGGGTATGGATAAATACAAGAGAATATACCCGAGTAATATCATATGCTATTGTAAATTATCTAATCAAGAGAGAATTGCCTACCGACGAAGGCGAGGCCCGAAGAAGTATGCAAAGAGCTATAAATTTTGTCTATGTGGATGATAAGCCAAATAAGAAGAATTTCGGAGGCCCATATCTTCGATGTTTGTCCCCAATACAGGCAAAGGCCGTTATAGAAGAAGTTCACGCTGGGGACTGTGGTGATCATTCAGTAGGTCGATCCTTAGCAAACAAGGTTAAGAGGGCCGGTTATTTTTTGGCCAACGCTGGTAAAAGATTGTGTGTATTTTGTTTGGGCCTGTCCTGCTTGTCAGTTCCATTCGAACGTACATCATGTACCAAGAGCTAGTATGAAGCCCTTGCCGACAACATGTCCTTTCGATATGTGGGGCATCGATATTTTATGACCATTTCCGAAGGCACTTAGCCAAAAGAAGTTCTGCATTGTGGCTGTGTAGCATTTCTCTAAGTGGATAGAGGTTGAAGTTGTATCGCGAGTTCAGGAACATGAAGTTATCAGTTTCCTTTGGAGGTACATAGGAAAAGGAAATTGTCGCGAAAAAGGAACAAGAACAAATTGTCGCGAAAAATCATTGAAGTGTAATATTATCGCTGATCTACTCTAAAAATATTTTGGGTATTTATTTTTAGGTCAGTCAATTTATAATTTACTCGAAATTAGATTGTTGTGGGGACACGAGCGATATACGAGGTTGGGCCCACAATGTGTGATCTTACGTCCTCGGGAGAGCAAAGCTCTACCTTGGTTTCCACTAAAATATTCGGAGAATACAATTACAATGAGATGATAATGATAATACGGGCGAAAACGGCTCGAAAAACGATCAAATCTGTAGTCGCTTTCCACTGGACGCGAGTGAACAGTGCAGACAGATAGGCTGGTCACGACCAACGCGGTTGGGCTCGAGAGGACCACTGGTCGCGGGTGGTCACTGGTCGCGACTGGTTGAACTAGCCACTGGTCGCGACTGGTGCTATTTTGTCGTGGATAAAGGCTGGTCGCGACTAGGTGAGTCTAGTCGCGGCTGGGTGGGTTTGGTCGCGAGTCTCGGGTCAGGTTTTGCCTTGGGAAGCATAAAAAAAATCCGAATTCTTTCTCAATGCCTTCGGGCTCCTATTTATAGTGAAATTCAGCCCAAGAACCAATCACTTGAGCCCATAAGCCTAGTTCACTTCACTTAGCCCAAAATAATTAAATATTCCAAATAAAATATAATAAATACCATGTTGATAACGAAGCTTCAGGAACAACTCCGGACAAGATATTAGTCGGGAATACGATCAGAAATTTCCCGAGAACTTCGTATATTGGTTCTTTGCCTTTATATAGTGAATGCGCAGCCACATAATATCATTGCACCTGACCGGTGCACTCCCGGGTGGCAAATGACGAAAATACCCCTGGCCCCGTCTGGCGCTGAAATGACCCAAAACATCTCAAAATGCTTAAAGAGACTTTATATTGGGCCCGGCAAGCCAGAATTGCGAGAATACCACTTGAGAAAGCCATCCGATAGAAATATGAAAATACCGAAAATACCAATAACAACGTCGGACGAGCCCCTGGGTAAGGATATATACGAGAGAATATACCCGGGTAATATCAATAGTCCTCTGGTTTTCAGATTCAGAGTCTGAGTCGTAAACCATATATCATCAGCTCGTCCCGAAAGCAAGTTATCGTTCTGGGGCCCCGCCGAGGAAATCCTTAGCACGGTTGAAAACCTCTCGTCGATACGATCGTTTTGACACAAAGTACGTCAGATTCTGAGCTCGGGTGAACATTTCGAGGTTTTTCCGACTCGGGATTCTGCCCCTATAAATACACTGTTCGTTCCTCACAATTCATTCTCTCGCGCGGACTTCTGAACTCTCGCGACCAATCAAGCTCTCGCGACCAACAGTGTAATTGTGCCACTCGCGATCAACCACACATACTGTACCACTCGCGACATATCGCTTGCTGGACTTCTCACGACCAAACATACTATTGTACCACTCGCGACCAAACTTAGTAAGTCGCGACGAAACGTATAACTTAAATCAGGAACACTGTGCTACTCGCGACGATAACTCGCGAGTACTGTACCATTCGCGACGAAACTTCAACTGGTCGCGACTCGGACTTAAATCTTGTAAAATTAATTTCAAAAAATAAATTTGAATTTAAATTTACCAATTTCTTCCGATCGCACCGAATCTTCGGGCTCTGCCACCTCATCTTCAAACCATTCGGACTCCTCATCCAATCCGGGGAGTTTCGATTCGATCTCAGCCCCGTTTCCTCCTTGCCTTTCCACTGTAAATTCTCATTTTTCGAGAGGGTAGCTCATCTTGAAAACACCCTCGGCCCTCAAAATTCCGCGGTTAAAGCTCTTAAGTCCTTTAACCAACCTCATAGCATGCATTCTCGGAAGTGGAGATCTATTCTTGAGCAATATTATTTCCCTTCCGACTGTGTGCTATATCAACCCGAAACTAGCGACCGTCTCTTGACGCCTCCTATCGCCACCCATACTGTCTCTCTCGAACACTCAGAATGTGCCCTTCGCTTCCCTCTTCATCCTTTCCTTGTAGAATTGTTCTCGCATCTACGAATTCATTTTTTCCAACTAACTCCAAATTCAATTTCTCTTGTCGTCGCCTTCATAATATTTACGGAGGTGAATTGTATTCCTCCAACCATAGACATTTTCTTCCAAATATTCTATATCGGTGCTGCCGTCAATTTTGTTGCCCAGGGTTGTATATATTTCCGCCCGCGGCACAAGACGAGCCCGTTTCCTTTTTCTGCACCCCACTCCAACCACGACTGGAAGAGACATTTCTTCTTCGTCTGCGGGGTGGGGGAAACGAGGTTGTCTCCTTTGAGCCTTCCTTGGCGGTTCCCCGTTGAAGGGGAACCATTTTTTCATGGGGCCTGCTTCCCTAAATCTCGGACGGCCCTTCCGAGGCCTCTGAGGAAGGCGCTCCTTGACTGCTCTAGGTCTGACGGCGCTGACTGGACCGTGAAGACCTTACTTTAAGCTCCGATCTTAGTTGCTTTCAGCCTCCTTCCGGTCCCCCCCCATTTTAGTAGAGAACTGCTAGGTACCTCATCCGTATATTCATATGGGGGCTAAATTTAATAATTCTTCTTTGATAGGATCGACGCTTAGTGACTTGATTTAACTTGTTTCAAATTCAAACCTCGCGCTTCTCACTTAACTTGCGTATTTTGCAGATAACATAATGGCTCCCGCTCAGGATCAAACCAAAAAGGGGGATCGGCTGAATTTCCTCCGTGATCTTCTCGCTGAAGATGATGAGCTCGTCTTTGAGGCGCCACCGGGGACTCGGAACCAAACTGCCGCGGCCGAGCTGGCGTCAAGTCTGCGAGAATCGGCATCCCCGACTGAGGGAATAAGATGCGACACTCCTCCACCACAACAACCTGCTGCAGCGGTGGCCAATCTCGGGCTGGAAAACGAGGATCCGGCTGCAGCAATTACTGAGAGCCCCGAAGATCTAATCCCGTTGTCTCGGCGATTAGGATACGCGGTTGAGGAGCCCACCCCCGATGACGGCATGTATGACTTCGCCGAAACCTTAGTGGATATTATCGGGGACGACGAGGAGGGCGAGATTAGCGAGGACCAACCGATGGACCCGGTGGTGGAGGAAATATGCCAAGAAACCCGTCTGGAGGGAGAGACCAACCTAGGCACCCGTTCGGACAAGGGGAAAAGACCGGCGGAGGATCCCACCGTCTTGGAGATCACGGAACCCAATAGAAAGAGTGGGTTAACCGCCGAATTCATCGACGCCTTCCGTATACATGACATCCCGAGACTAACGGTTAAGGAATGGCTCGATATGGGACGCCGGGCCGGCTTTGTATTGATAAAGGACGGACTCACCTTTCGAATTCCGAGATGTGACAACGTATCGAGTCGGCTAGCCCTGACATACTTGGAGCGGAACCCAGAGTTGCCGCCTCGTGGTCGGGATGACCACACAGTGTTTACCGACATTGGTCGGTTAATGAGTCAGACCGCGACGATGCGTCGTGCCATTGGGGAGGTTCGTCGCGACACTAACAACGACTTCTTTATAACTTTATCTTTTACGCCATATGTACTAACCCTTCTTGTTTTCATTTCAGATGGAGCGCACCATAATCGAGTTGGGCACCGCAGCTGCAGTAGGGGAATACTGTATGCTCAGACATTCGGAGCTCGACTCGCCAGACATTATCGGGGAGCAAACCAAAAAGGCGGCGGAGAAGCTGATGCAGAATCAGCGAGATAGACATGCTCATGAGATGGCAGCACTCCGAGAATAGCATAGTAAGGCGATCGAGTCTTTACTTCGAGCTCATCGCAGCGAGTTGACGGTGAACTCCGCCTTCCACATCGGGCAAAGGCATGCCCTTGAACAATCCATAGAGACCCTCAAGGTGAATGAGAAGTACGCACAGGATTCGCCAAAGGAATGGCATGCCTGATGAAGGGAACGGTAAGTTCCAAAGAGGAAAAGTTACGTACGAAAAAGGCAGAACGGATCCGGTTGGAAAAAGTGGTAGCGCCTAAGTACCCACCCGGGGAAGGGTAGCATATGGCCCGTCAAGTCATCCAACAGCTAACGGTTGGCTTGGGCGGGACATGCACCGAGCATGTTACTCTCGGCAACAGTAAAGTTAAAGTTAAAGTTAAAGTATGATGGGAATATAAGGGTAAAAGAAGAAAACGGTTAAAAGGAAGGATTCATGTGTGTGTATACGGTGTAATTAAGAAATGTAAAGATAATGTGTAACGTGTGTGAAGTTTCCTTTAATAGATTGTGACCGCTTTACAGATTTTGTAGGTGACGCAGACGAGGTATGAGAGGGGCATGGGAAGAACTTCGTCGGATGTCCGGTGATAGAGTCCGGTCCTTTGGAGAATACTCTAAATTATGCTGTCGAATTTTGATGTTTTTGAACTATGTTTAAAGTTTACATTCGAATGTTTCCGTTTTAATTATCACGCTTTAACAAAACATCTAGGCCCTAATTAGGGTCGTTACAATGGTATCTGAGCGTAACATCGTTACTAAACCGGTAACGGCGCGGTCCTACGTAGAAGAGTCTAGGAAACTCGTAGGAGGACAACCGACCATAGGAAGGGATGGGCATAGAATGTAACGGATGACATGAGTAGGCCTAGATATAACGAAAGTTTAATGTAGGAATGGCGCCTAGGACAAGAGCACATGGAAACCGAGAGGAGGATAGCAACGCATCAGAGCAGGCACCGGCCACAGAGACTCCGGTTGCGGATTCATCGACGCCTCTCATGTTAGCTAGGAAAGTCTCAGGGATCTGTTCTAGACCATGGCGAGTTCCCTAGTTAGCGTGATAAGACAGGGACAGACGGAGAGGGGAAACTCCGTGCAAATGGAACCAGTGACAAGACCGGAGAGGGGTAGAATGTACTACAACGAGGCATTAAAGAAGGCTGGGATGAACAGCTTCACGGGGGATAAGATGGGGGACGCGGAGGCGTGGATTATCCGCCTTGAGGAGAAGTTCGAGCTGATCGAAGGCCCAGAGGAGCTTAGGGCGGGGTTGGCCCCGCTATTGTTCCACTGCCCGATGGTGGGGGAGCGTGTCAGCCTCACTACTGAAGGATGGACCCATCCCTTGGGAGAAGTTTAAGAATGCATTCTTGGATTACTACGTGCCGAAGGGACTTAAGAAAGATAAGAGGGCTGAGTTCGACAGATTGACTCAAGGAAACCGCCCCGTAATGGAGTACATGCAGGAATTCATAGAACTAGGCAGGTACGCCCCCGAGATCATGGGGAGCGAACAGGAAAAGATGCACCGCTTTACAGAAGGGCTGAACGAGAAGGTGAAACTGACTATGTATGGCCGCGACGACGAAGAATTCTCGAGTTTGGTGGCGGCGGCAGTCCGCGTACATGGAGGATTGCGGAGAATAGATAAGGAACGCACCAGAAGCTCTGCGAGGAACGAGGTTCAGCGACGGGGAGAATGGAATGGAAAGGTCACTACGGAAAGTTTCGGATCGGCACAAGGACCCCCGATCAGACCGCCGTGCGCCAAATGCGCGAGAAATCACTTTGGAGAATGCCGAGCAGGAACCAACAGTTGTTTCAAGTTCGGCAAGGAAGGACACTTTGCCAAAGAAGAGTTATGAAAGAAAAGTTCGGCAATGTGGAAGATTTGAAAGAAAAGGTCTATGGTCAAAGGAATGCAATTCACGTCCATGAATATTATGAAGGCGACAACAAAAGATATTGAATTAGGGTTCAGTTGGAAAAGATGAATTTGTACATGTAAGAGCAATTCTACCAGGAAATGATGAAGAGGGAAACGAATGCCACATTCTAAATATTCAAGAGAAAGAGTGTGGGTCGCGATCGGAGGTGTCAAAAGACGGTCGGTAGGTTCAGGTTGGTATAAGACACAGTCGGAAGGGATATAATACTGTTCAAGAATCGATACCCACTTCCGAGCATGCATGCTATAAGGTTGGTGAAAGGATTTGAGGGTTTTAACCGCGGAGCTTTGAGGGCCGAGGGTGTTTTCGAGACGAGCGATCCTCTAGAAAAAATGTGAATTTATTGTGGAAAGGCAAGGAGGAAAAGGGGCTGTGATCGAATCGAAACTTCCCAAACTGGATGAGGAGTCCGAATGATCTGAGGATGAAGTAGTGGCGGAGCCCGAGGATTCGGTGAGATCGGAAGTCATTGGTAAAATTTAATTCAAATTTATTTTTAGAAATTATTTTTACAAATTTTACTAAGTATCTCGCGAGTTATTGGCGAAATGTCGCGAGAATTATTGTTTAAGTCCTTAGTCGTGACTTGCTGAAGTTCAGTCGTGAGTGGTACAGTGCTCGCGAGTTATTGACGACAAGTCGCAAGAAGCACAGTGCTCGCGAGTTATGGTTACAAGGCAGTCGCGTGTTATGCTCGCGACCGTCATAGTGGTAAGACAAGTCGCGGATAGCACAGTGGTACGATAAGTAGCGAGTGATTTCGAAAAGTCGTGGATTGCACAGTAGCTACGACAAGTCGCCAGTGCTCAAGATTCCGCGCCAGAAAATGAGTTATGAAGGGCGTACAGGGTATTTATTGGGGTGATATCCCGAGTCGAAAAATCCCTAAATTTTCACCCGAGCTCAGAATCTGACGTTCTTAGTGTCAAAACGATCGTATTGACAAGAAAATTTCAACCGTACTAAAGATTTTTTCGGCGGGGCTCCCGAACGATAATTGGCTTTCGGGACGAGCTGGTGATATATGGTTTACGACTCAGAATCTGAATCTGAAAACCAGGGGAGTATTGATATTACCCGGGTATAGTCTCTTGTATTTATCCTTTCCCGGGGGCTCGTCCGACGTGGTTTTGTAGTATTTTCGGTATTTTCATATTTTATCAATTCAGTTGGGTTGGGCCCCGTATAAAGTTTCTGTAAGCGTTTTGAGACTTTTCGGGGCATCTCGGCCCCGGACGGGGCCAGGGGTATTTTCGTTATTTGCCACCCGGGAGCACATCGGTCGGGTGCAACGATGTTATGTGGCTGCGTATTCACTGCTTGGAGGCAAAAAACTAATTTGCGATGTTTCCTGGTATTTTCTCATTGTATTTCCGATTAATATCTCGACCGGGATAGGTTCCCGAAACTTCGGGATCAGCATGACATTTATTATATTATAATTGGAGGTTATTTAAGTGTTTTGGGCTAAGTGAAGTAAACTGGGCTTATGGGCTCAAGTAAATGAAGTTGGGTTGGATTCCTCTATAAATACATGTCCCAGTGCATTTGGATGGGTTAAGACTGTTATCACACTATCCAAGGCAA
Source organism: Utricularia reniformis (assembly GCA_009725065.1). Lineage (NCBI taxonomy): Eukaryota > Viridiplantae > Streptophyta > Magnoliopsida > Lamiales > Lentibulariaceae > Utricularia > Utricularia reniformis. Next base: position 770,483 of record RWGZ01001036.1, on the reverse strand, counting down.
AGTATTATTCTACATACTGTAGAGTTGCGACTTTTCGTCCATAGCCGCAACTTGTTGCCTGCCTCCTAGCCTGAGTCGCGACTTATTGATCTTCATCCTGCATCCGCGACTTGTTGTTCGTACAGTATATTTCGCGAGTTATTGCTCTGCTACACGCAGTCGCGACTTGCTGCTACCGAGCCTGTCTAGAGACTTGTTGCTGATACAATGTATTTCGAGACTTGTTGCTGATACAGTGTATTTCGAGAGTTGTTGCTAGTACAGTTTTTTCTGCGAGTTATTGACCGCAACTCGCCACTGCGAGCCTTTCGAGCCCGACTGAGTGTTTTCGATCGTTTTTTGAGCCGTTTTCATCTGGATTAACATTATCACCTCATTGTACTTGTATCCTTTGATTATTAGAGTGAAAACCAAGGTAGAGCTTCGCTCTCCCGAGGACGTAAGCTCACACATTGTGGGCCAAAACTCGTATATCGCTCGTGTCCTCATTACAAAATAATTTCGAGAAATTAAAAATTTACTCATCTAAAAAAAAACACTCTAAAACATTTTTAGACTAGATCATACGAATATCATGATTTAACTCATTTTTCACATAGTTCCACATGTTCTAGGTGTGTTGATTTTGATTTCAACTAAACTTGAATTGATGTTGTTAAAACAAGAATACATGTTTTTAGAACAAAAAATAACATGGTTATACAATGATTTATGTGATTAAACTATTGTTGCAACGTTTTTGGAATGAAGTAACGTAGTTATGACTCGCACCTTCATTCCGTTTTGGAACTAACTATTTTTGTATATAAACATGTAATCGTGATATTAGCCTTTATTTAGTTTGAATACACATAGTTTTAATAAAATTTTGAATGTGATTTGTATGAATATGATTTGGCTCATTTTCACATAGTTCCACATGTTCTAGGTGTGATGATTTCGATTTCGATAATTCTTGAATTGATACTGTTAAAACAAGAATTCATGATGTTGAACAAAGAATAACATGGTTATACTATGATTTATATGATTAAACTATAGTTTAAATGATTATGGAATGAAGTCATGTAGTTATGACTTGCACGATCATTCCATTTTCGAACATACTTTTTTTGTATATACAACAAGTATTTGTGATTTTAGCCTTTATTTAGCTTGTGTACACTTGGTTTAAACAAATTTACAATGTGATTTGTATGTATATAATTTATCTCATTTTTCACATAGTTCCACATGTTCTAGGTGTGATGATTTTGATTCAATTAAACATGAATTTTTTATTTTAAAACATGAATACATGTTGTTAAAACAAAGAATATCTTGGCTATACCATGATTTTTGTGATTAAACCATAATTTAAATGTTTATGACATGAAGTCATGTAGTTATGACTTGCACGATCATTCCGTTTTCGAACATATTTTTTGTATATACAACATGTATTCGTGATGTTAGCCTTTATTTAGTTTGAGTACACTTGGTTTTAACAAATTTACAATTTGATTTGTATGAATATGATTTGGCTCATTTTTCACATAGTTCCGCATGTTCTAAGTGTGATGATTTAGATTTCAATTTAACTTGATTTGATGTAGTTAAAACATGAATGCATGTTGTTAAAACAAAAAATACCATGGTTATACCATGATTTATTTGATTAAACTATAAATCAAATGCTTATTTAATAAGCAATGTAGTTATGACTTGCACCATCATTCCGTTTTCGAACATACTTTTTTTGTATATACAACAAGTAACGTGATGTTAGTCTTTATTTAGTTTGAGTACAGTTGGTTTTAACAAATTCACAATGTGATTTGTTTGAATTTGATTTGGCTAATTTTTCACATAGTTCCACATGTTCTAGGTGTGATGATTTTGATTTAATTAAACTTTAATTGATGTTGTCACAACATGAATGCATGTTGTAAGAACAAAGAATACCATGGTTATACCATGATTTATGAGATTAAACTATAGTTAAAATTTTGATGGCATGAAGTCATGTAGTTATGACTTGAACGATCATTCCGTTTTCGAACTTACTATTTTTGTATACACAACATGTATTCGTAATGTTAGTCTTATATAGTTTGAATACACATGGTTTTACCAAATTTACAATGTGACTTCTTTGAATATAATTTGGCTCATTTTTCACATAGTACCTCATGTTCTAGGTGTGATGATTTTGATTCAATTAAACTTGAATTTTTGTTGTTAAAACATGAATACTTGTTGTTAGAACACAGAATAACTTGACAATACCATGATTTACATGATTAAACTATAGTTTGATTGTATATGGCATGAAGTCATGTAGTTATGTTTTGCACGATGATTCCGTTTTTGAACATACTTCTTTGTATATAAAACAAGAATTCGTCATGTTAGCCCTTATTTAGTTTGAGTACACTTGGTTTAAACATATTTACAATGTAATTTGTATGCATTTGATTAGGCTCATTTTTCACATAGTTCCACATGCTCGAGGTGTTATTATTTTGATTTCAATTAAACTTGAATTGATGTTGTTAAAACATGAATTCATGTTGGTAGAACATAGAATAACATGGTTGTACCACGATTAATTTTATTAAACTATAGTTTAAATGTTTTTGGAATGCAGTCATGTAATTATGACTTGCATAATCATTCCGTTTTCGAAATTACTATTTTTTTTTATACAACAAGTATTCGTGATGTCTGCCTGTATTTAATGTGAGTACACTTGGTTTTACCAAATTTACATTGTGATTTGTATGAATAAGATTTGGCCCATTTTTCGCAGAGTTCCACATGTTCTAGATGTGATAATTTTCATTTCAATTAAACTAGAATTGATGTTGATAAAACATGAAGACACATTGTTAGAACATAGAATAACATGGTTATACCATGTCTTATTTGATTAAACTATAATTTAAATGTTTATGTCACAAAGTAATGTAGTCATGACTTGAACGGTCATTCCATTTTCGAATTTTCTATTTTGTTATTTACCACATGTATTCGTGATGTTAGCCTTTATTTAGTTTGAATACACATGGTTTTACCAAGTTTACAATGTGATTTGTATGATTATAATTTGGTTCATTTTTCACATAGTTCTACATTTTCTTGGTGTGATAATTTTGAATCAATTAATCGTGAATTTTTGTTTTTAAAACATGAATACATGTTGTTAGAACAAAGTATAACTTGTCTATATCATGATTTACGTGATTAAACCATAGTTTAAATGTTTATGGCATGAAGTCATGTTGTTATGACTTGCATGATCATTCCGTTTTCGAACATACTTTTTTGTATATTCAACAAGTATTCGTGCTGTTAGCCTTTATTTAGTTTGAGTACACTTGGTCTTAACAAATTTACAATGTGATTTGTATGAATAAGATTTGGCCCATTTTTCACATAGTTCCACATGTTCTAGGTGTGATGATTTTGATTTCAATTAAACTTGAATTTATGTTGTTAAAACATGAATGCATGTTGTTAAAACGAAAAATAAACCATGGTTATACCATGATTTATTTGATTAACTATAATTCAAATGCTTATTCAATATGCAATGTAGTTATGACTGGCACGATCATTCCGTTTTCGAACATACATTTTTTGTATATTCAACAAGTATTCATGATGTTAGTCTTTATTTAGTTTGAGTACAGTTGGGTTTAACAAATTTACAATGTGATTTGTATGAATTTGATTAGACTCATTATTCACATGATTCAACATGTTCTAGGTGTGATGATTTTGATTCAATTAAACTTGAATTGATGTTGTTAAAACATGAATGATGTTGTTAGAACAAAGAATACCATGGTTATACCATTATTTATGTGATTAAATTATAGTTAAAAAGTTTATGTCACGAAGTAATGTAGTTATGACTTGAACCATCATTCCATTTTCGAACTTTCTATTTTTGTATATACAACATGTATTCGTGATGTTAGCCTTTATTTAGTTTGAATACACATGGTTTTACCAAATTTACAATGTGACTTCTATGAATATAATTTGGCTCATTTTTTACATAGTTCCACATGTTTTTTGTGTAATGATTTTGATTCAATTTAACCTTAATTTTTGTTATTAAAACATGAATACATGTTGTTAGAACAAAGAATAACTTGGCTATACCATGAATTAAGTGATTAAACTATAGTTTGAATGTTTATGGCATGAAGTCATGTAGTTATGAATTGCACGATCATTCCGTTTTTTAAAATACTTTTTTTGTATATACAACAAGTATTCGTGATGTTAGCCTTTATTTAGTTTGAGTACACTTGGTTTAAACATATTTACAATGTGATTTGTATGAATTTGATTAGGCTCATTTTTCACATAGTTCCACATGTTGTAGGTGTTAATATTTCGATTTCAATTAAACTTGAATTGATGATTTTAAAACATGAATTCATGTTGTTAGAACATAGAATAACATGGATATACCATGATTCATTGAATTAAACAATAGTTTAAATGTTCTTGGAATGGAGTCATGTAGTTATGACTTGCACGATCATTCCTTTTTCGAACTTACTATTTTTTTTATACAACAAGTATTCATTATGTTTGCCTTTATTTATTTTGAGTACACTTGGTTTTACCAAATTTACATTGTGATTTGAATGAATAAGATTTGGCTCATTTTTCACAAAGTACCACATGTTCTACATGTGATGATTTTCATTTCAAATGAACTTGAATTGATGTTGCTAAAACATGAAGTCACGTTGTTAGAACAAAGAATAACATGGTTATACCATGATTTATGTGAGTAAAATATAGTTCAAATGTTTATGTCACGAAGTAATGTAGTTATGACTTGAACGATCATTCCATTTTTGAACTTTCTAATTTTGTATATACAACATGTATTCGTGATGTTAGCCTTTATTTAGTTTGAATACACATGGTTTTACAAAATTTACAATGTGATTTGTATGAATATAATTTGGCCCATTATTCACATAGTTCCACATGTTCTAGGTGTGATGATTTTGATTCAATTAAACTTGAATTTTTGTTGTTAAAACATGAATACATGTTGTTAGAACAATGAATAACTTGGCTATACCATGATTTACGTGATTAAACCATAGTTTAAATGTTTGTGGTATGAAGTCATGTAGTTATGACTTGCACGATCATTCCGTTTTCAAACACACTTTTTTGTATATACAACAAGTATTCGTGATGTTAGCCTTTATTTAGTTTGAGTACACTTGGTTTTAACAAATTTACAATATGATTTGTATGAATATGATTTCGCTCATTTTTCACATAGATCCACATGTTCTAGGTGTGATGATTTCGATTTCAATTTAATTTGAATTGATGTTGTTAAAACATGAATACATGTTGTTAAAACAATAAATACCATGGTTATACCATGTTTTATTTGATTAAACTATAATTCAAATGTTATTTTAATGAAGTGATGTAGTTATGACTTGCACGATGATTACGTTTTCGAACTTACTTTTTGTGTATATACAATAAGTATTCGTTATGTTAGTCTTTATTTAGTTTGAGTACATTTGGTTTTAACAAATTTACAATGTGATTTGTATGAATATGATTAGACTCATTTTTCACATAATTCCACATGTACTAGGTGTGATGATTTTGAATTCAATTAAACTTGAATTGATGTTGTTAAAACATGAATGCATGTTGTTAGAACAAAGAATATCATGTTTATACCATAATTTATTTGATTAAAATATAGTTTTAATGTTAATTGAATGAAGTCATGTAGTTATGACTTGCACGTTATTCCGTTTTTGAACTTACTTTTTTTGTATATACAACAAGTATTCGTAATGTTACACTTTATTTAGTTAAAGTACAGTTGGTTTTAACATATTTAAAATGTTATTTGTATGAATGTGATTAGGCTCATTTTTTACATAATTCAACATGTTCTATGTGTGATTATGTTGATATCAATTAAACTTTAATTGATGTTGTTAAAACATGAATACATGTTGTTAGAACAAAGAATAACTTGGTTATAAGATGAATTACGTGATTAAACTATAGTTTGAATGTTTATGGCATGAAGTCATGTAGTTATGACTTGCACGATGATTCCGTTTTTTAACATTCTTTTTTGTATATACAACAGGTATTCGTGATGTTAGCCCTTAGTTAGTTTGAGTACACTTGGTTTAAACATATTTACAATGTAATTTGTATGCATTTGATTAGGCTCATTTTTCACATAATTCCACATGCTCGAGGTGTTATTATTTTGATTTCAATTAAACTTGAATTGATGTTGTTAAAACATGAATTCATGTTGTTAGAACATAGAATAACATGGTTGTACCACGGTTTATTTGATTAAACTATAGTTTAAATGTTTTTGGAATAGAGTCATGTAGTTATGACTTGCACGATCTGCTGTTTTCGAATTTACTATTTTTTTTTATACAACAAGTATTCGTGATGTTTGCCTTTATTTAGTTTGAGTACACTTTTATTTTTACCATATTTTCATTGTGATTTGTATGAATAAGATTTGGCTCATTTTTCAAAAAGTACAACATGTTCTAGGTGTGATGATTTTGATTTCAATTAGACTTGAATTGATGTTCTTAAAACATGAATGCATGTTGTTAAAACAAAAATACCATGGTTATACCATGATTTATTTGATTAAACTATAATTCAAATGCTTATTGAATAAGCAATGTAGTTATGACTTACACGATCATTCCGTTTTTGAACATACTTTTTTTGTATATACAAAACGTAACGTGATGTTAGTGTTTATTTAGTTTGAGTATAGTTGGTTTTAACAAATTTACAATGTGATTTGTTTGAATTTGATTTGCTTATTTTTCACATAGTTCCACATGTTCTAGGTGTGATGATTTTCATTTCAATTAAACTTTAATTGATGTTGTTAAAACATGAATGCATGTTGTTAATACAAAGAAAGCATGTTTATAACATTATTTATGTGAATAAACTATAGTTTAAATGTTTATGGCATGAAGTCATGTAGTTATGACTGGAACTATCATTCCGTTTTCGAACTTACTATTTTTGTATATACAACTTGTTTTGGTGATGTTAGCCTTTATTTTGTTTGAATACACATGGTTTTACCAAAATTTACAATGTGACTTGTATGAATATAATTTGACTCATTTTTCACATAGTTCCTCATGTTCTAGATGTGATGATTTTAATTCAATTAAAACTTGATTTTTTGTTTTTAAAACATGAATACATGTTGTTAGAACAAAGAATAACTTGGCTATAAAATGATTTACGTGATTAAACCATAGTTTAAATGTTTATGGTATGAAGTCATGTAGTTATGACTTGCACTATCATTCCGTTTTCGAACATACTTTTTTGTATATACAACAAGTATTCGTGATGTTAGCCTATATTTAGTTTGATTACACATTGTTTTAACATATTTACAATTTGATTTGTATGAATATGATTTCGCTCAATTTTCACATAGTTCCACATGTTCTAGGTGTGATGATTTTGATTTCAATTAAACTTGAATTGATGTTGTTAAAAAATGAATGTATGTTATTAAAACAAAAAATATCATGGTTATTCCATGATTTATTTGATTAAACTATAATTCAAATGCTTATTGAATAAGCAATGTAGTTATGACTTGCACGATCATTCTCTTTTCGAACATACTATTTTTGTATATACAACAAGTAACGTGATGTTAGTCTTTGTTTAGTTTGAGTACAGTTCGTTTTAACAAATTTAAAATGTAATTTGTTTGAATTTGATTTGCTCATTTTTCACATAGTTCCACATGTTCTAGGTGTGATGATTTTGATTTCAATTAAATTTTAATTGATGTTGCTAAAAAATGAATGCATGTTGTTTGAACAAGGAATACTACGGTTATACCATGATTTATGTGATTAAACTATATTTTAAATGTTTATGGCATGAAGTTATGTAGTTATGACTTGAACGATCATTCCGTTTTGGAACTTACTATTTTTGTGTATACAACATGTATTCGTCATGTTAGCCTTTATTTAGTTTGAATACACATTGTTTTACCAAATTTACAATGTGACTTGTATGAATATAATTTGGCTCATTTTTCACATAATTCCTCATGTTCTAGTTGTGATGATTTTGATTCAATTAAACTTGAATTTTTGTTGTTAAAACATGAATACATGTTGTTATAACAAAGAATAACTTGGTTTTATAATAGGAATTACGTGATTAAACTATAGTTTGAATGTTAATGGCATGAGGTCATGTAGTTATGACTTCCACCATGATTGCGTTTTTGAACATTCTTTTTTGTATATACAACAAGTATTCGTCATGTTAGCCCTTATTTTGTTTGAGTACACTTGGTTTAAACATATTTACAATGTGATTTGTATGAATTTGATTAGGCTCATTTTTCACATAGTTCCACATGCTATAGGTGTTATTATTTTGATTTCAATTAAACTTGAATTGATGATTTTAAAACATGAATTCATGTTGTTAGAACATGGAATAACATGGATATACCATGATGTATTTAATTAAACTATAGTTTAAATGTTTTTGGAATTGAGTCATGTAGTTATACTTGCACGATCATTCCGTTTTCGAACTTACTATTTTTCTTTATACAACATGTATTCATTATGAGTGCCTTTATTTAGTTTGAGTACACTTGTTTTAACAAATTTACATTGTGATTTGTATGAATAAGATTTGACTCATTTTCACAAAGTACCACATGTTCTAGATGTGATGATTTTGATTTCAATTGAACTTGAATTGATGTTGGTAAAACATGAAGACACGTTGTTAGAACAAAGAATAATATGGTTATACCATGATTTATGTGATTAAACTATAGTTTAAATGTTTATGTCACGAAGTAATGTAGTTATGACTTGAACGATCATTTCATTTTTGAACTTTCTAATTTTGTATATACAACATATACTCGTGATGTTAGCCTTTATTTAGTTTGAATACACATGGTTTTACAAAATTTACAATGTCATTTGTATGAATATAATTGGGCGCATTATTCACATAGTTCCACATGATTTAGGTGTGATGATTTTGATTCAATTAAACTTAATTTTTTGTTTTTAAAACATGAATACATGTTGTTAGAACAAAGAATAACTTGGCTATACCATGATTTACGTGATTAATCCAAAGTTTAAATGTTTATGTTATGAAGTCATGTAGTTATGACTTACACGATCATTCCGTTTTCAAACATACTTTTTTGTATATATAGCAAGTATTCGTGATGTTAGCCTTTATTTAGTTAGAGTACACTTGGTTTTAACATATTTAACATACTTTTTTTGTATATACAAAACGTAACGTGATGTTGTCTTTATTTAGTTTGAGTATAGTTGGTTTTAACAAATTTACAATGTGATTTGTTTGAATTTGATTTGCTTATTTTTCACATAGTTCCACATGTTCTAGGTGTGATGATTTCGATTTAAATTTAATTTGAATTGATGTTGTTAAAACATGAATGCATGTTGTTAAAACAATAAATACCATGGTTATACAATGATTTATTTGATTAAACTATAATTCAAATGTTTATTGAATGAAGTAATGTAGTTATGACTTGCACGATGATTACGTTTCCGAACTTACTTTTTGTGTATATACAATAAGTACTCGTGATGTTAGTCTTTATTTAGTTTGAGTAAAGTAGTTTAAACAATTTTACAATGTGATTTGTATGAATTTGATTAGACTCATTTTTCACATAATTCCACATATACTAGGTGTCATGATTTTTATTTCAATTAAACTTGAAGTGATGTTGTTAAAACATGAATGCATGTTGTTAGAACAAAGAATATCATGTTTATACCATGATTGATTTGATTAAACTATAGTTTTAATGTTTATTGAATGAAGTCATGTAGTTATGACTTGCACGTTTATTCCTTTTTTGAACTTAATTTTTTTGTATATACAACAAATATTCGTGATGTTAGACTTTATTAAGTTTAAGTATAGTTGGTTTTAACATATTTACAATGTTATTTGTATGAATGTGATTAGGCTCATTTTTTACATAATTCAACATGTTCTAGGTGTGATTATTTTGATATCAATTAAACTTTAATTGATGTTGTTAAAACATGAATACATGTTGTTAGAACAAAGAATAACATGGTTATAAAATGATTTATGTTATTAAATTATAGTTAAAACGTTTATGCCATGAAGTCGTGTTGTTATGACTACACGAATATTCCATTTTCGAACTTACTATTTTTGTATATACAACAAATATTCGTGATGTTTGCCTTTATTTAGATTGAGTACACTTGGTTTTACCAAATTTACATTGTGATTTGTATGAATATGATTTGACTCATTTTTCACTTAGTTCCACATGTTGTAGGTGTGATGATTTTGATTTCAATTAAACTTGAATTGATGTTGTTAAAACTTGAAGACACGTTGTTGGAACATAGAATCACATGGTTATACCATGATTTATGTGAATAAACTATAGTTTAAGTGTTTATGTCACGATGTAATGTAGTTATGACTTTGATATTACCCGGGTATATTCTCTTATATTTATCCTTACCCGGGGGCTCGTCCAACGTGGTTATTGGTATTTTTCGATATTTTCGGTATTTTCATATTCTTATCGGATGCCATTCTCAAGTGGTATTCTCGCAATTCTGGCTTGCTGGGCCCCATATAAAGTCTCTGCAAGCATTTTGAAATGTTTCGGGTCATTTCGGCCACGGACCGGGCCAGGGGTATTTTCGTCATTTTTCACCCGGGAGTGCACCGGTCATGTGCAATGATGTTATGTGGTTGCGTATTCGCTATCTAAAGGTAAAGGACCAATATACGAAGTTCTCGGGAAATTTCTGATCGTATTCCCGACTAATATCTTGTCCGGAGTGGTTCCCGAAGCTTCGGGGCCAACATGGTATTTATTATATTATGGTTTGGAATTTTTAATTGTTTTGGGCTAAGTGATGTGAACTAGGCTTATGGGCCAAAGTGAGTGGGTTTTGGCTGGATTTCTCTATAAATAGGAGCCCCAAGGCATTGAGAAAGGATTCGGACTTTTTCACGCTTCACAAGGTAGAACCTGACCCTTGACTCGCGACGAAACCCACTTAGTCGCGACTAGCCTTCCAGCCGGCCAGTCGCGCCGAGTGGCTAGCTAAACCCAGCCGCGACCAACCAGCCATCTAGTCGCGACGAGTCACCATCACTCGCGACCAGTCATCGTCTCCCCGCGAACAGTGGCCTCCTCGCGCCCAATCACGTTGGTCGCGACCAGCCTGTCCGTTTGCACTGTTCACTCGCGTCCAGTGGAACGCGACTGCATATTTGATCGTTTCTCGAGCTGTTTCCGCCCGTATTATCGTTATCATCTCATTGTATTTGTATCGCTTGATTATTATAGTGAAAACCAAGGTAGAGCTTCGCTCTCCCGAGGACGTAAGCCCGCACATTGTGGGCCCAACCTCGTATATCGCTCGTGTCCCCACAACAACCTAATTTCGAATTAATTGTAAATTGACTCATTTAAAAATAAATACCCAAAATATTTTTAGACTAGATCAGTTTGGCGCCGTCCGTGGGGACCTCGAGATTTTTATCCCATTGAGAGCTTTATTGCTGAGTCGGATTTCTGTTATCATGACTACTCGGAATTCTATTGAAGATACTTTTGACGAAGAATTTGAGGCGGATCCTATTCCTCAAATAAATGATGATTTTGCTGTGTTACCGGGGGCTCGGTCGTCAGTTCTGGAGGAGCCCCGCTCAAAATGTGACTATCCGGCCCTCCTGGAGCGGATTTTCATCCGGGGGGGACCAAATTTTTACCCTCAATCACGCGAATGTTTATCCAAATGTTATGAATTCGCACGAGTTGGCCGAGTTGCGGTCCGTAACACCACCCATCCGCCGCCACCTACACGCTCTAGATCTGCGGATCAGACAGAAATCGACGAGGATTTGGAAGAGCGAAGGCGTATTTTAATCGCCCAATTGGAGCAAGTTGAGGCTCAAAGGAGGGCCCGAAGGAACAATGCCACCCCGGAACCTGTTAACAATATGGCCTCAGAGGAAGATATTGATCGTGTTCCGGAACCACGAGCAAATACTNTGCGCGATCGACACGCCCACTACGGTAGTTTCGGTATTCTTAGGTTATTTCGGGTTGAAATGGCGTCGAGGGTATTTTCGTAATTTTGTCATCCCGGGCGCGATCGACGTACCACTATGTATTTTCGGTATTCCGATGATATTTTGGGTTTTAATGGCGTCGGGTGTATTTTTGTAATTTGGACACCCCGGGCGCAATCGATACGCCCATTATGTTATTTTATGTAATATGATGTATTTTTATTTCATGAAAGGTTTCAGAAGGAGACAAAATTATTTTCGGATAATTACGAGTCGGAGTGACCCCAAGGGTCAAGGGTCGATCGAGAAGCGCCTCAAACGATCGGAAATATTATGATTTATATCCGCGGTGAGATCGGGTCTCTTTGTAGAGGCTGGGCCAAATCAAGGCAAATTGGAAAAGATTGGATTTTAAGCCCTTACATGAGTTGATGGGCTAAATCTCTTATAAATATAGGTCAAAGGTAATTTTGAAGGGGATCGGAATCAAAATCGAAGAAAAATTCGGAATCTGAAATCTGAGAACCCTCCAAGTCCTAGAATTCGCGATAATTTTACAGGAGTCAAATCCGCGAGAATTATTGCTTAGGAGTTCAGATTCGCGAATATTTTGCTCTTTGGTTCAAAATCCGCGATAATTTTACCCTCTGGCTCAAAATTCGCGATAATTTTACCCTCTGGCTCCAGATTCGGGATAATTTTACCCTAAGGTTCGAGATTCGCGATAATTTTACTTTCTGGATCACAATCCGCGACAATTTGCTTAACAATCTCAAAATCCGCGATAAAATGCATATGAAAGCCAAAATCCGCGACGAAATATGTTCCCATGAAAGTCCGCGAAAATTTGCACACTACAGGTGAAATCCGCGATAAAGTTGAATGTGAAAGCCAAAATCCGCGATAAAATTTCACATGAACAATAATTTCTGCACTTTTGCGCTAGTTTCCAGTTTTGAGCTCATTTTTCTATACGGATCGAGATTACGACACTTACTTTTAACGGAAAGAAGATATATTTTGTATTTGTGAACTTTTTATCATAGTGAAACACCCAGGTAGAGCTTTGCTCTCCCGATGACGTAAACCCACGCATTGTGGGCCCAACCTCGTAATTTCTCGTGTCTTAACAACAACAAAAAAAAAAAAATTATGACTCATAAAAAATACTCCAAAAATATTTTAAGACTAGATCAGTTTGGCGCCGTCCGTGGGACTCGAGATTTTATCCCATTGAGAGCTTTATTGCTGGGTTCGGAATTCTGTCATAATGACTACTCGGAATTCTGATGATGATGTTTTCGATGAAGAGATTGAGGTCAAAACTAATCCTCGGGCGAACGATGAGGTTGCCCCATTACCGGGGACCCAATCATCAATCCTGGAGGAGCCTCATGCTCAAAATGTTACTGTTCGACCCTCTCGGAGCAGGTTTTTATCCGGAACGGCACCAATTTTTATCCTCCTCCGTCTCGATGTTTATCTAGATGTTATGAGAGGGCCGGACGAGTTGATGTCCAAACAATGCCCATTTCTCACCGCCAGCATGATCTAAATCCACATATCATAATAATGAGGATGAGGATGAGGATTTGGAAGAGTGTAGACGCATTCTAATCGCTCAGTTGGAACAAGTGGATGCCCGAAGGTCACGAAGGAATAATGTTGTCCTTGAGCCTGTTGACGACGGAGTTAGTGCTGAGGATATAGCTCCCGCTCGGAATCCCCGAGCACCATCTATTATGCTAGGAGGAGAGCAAATTTTTACTCTACAAAGGATTGTAAACTTGATCGAATCAAAGTTTCATGAGATGAGTAACAAGATCTAACAGAATGACGCTCGGATGAATCAGTTGGAGGTTAATCTCGGCCTCGGATATGACAGGAGACGAGTGTACGGCGAACATACCAGTAATATTCATCACACCTCGGCTTATGAGGGCGATTATGTTGGGCAAGAAATGGCAATTGAGCCCTACAACGGTAGAGGAAAGATTTTGCCGTTGATATTACCCGGGTATATTCTCTTGTATTTATCCTTACCCGGGGGCTCGTCCAACGTGGTTATTGGTATTTTCGGTATTTTCATATTCTTATCGGATGGCATTCTCAAGTGGTATTCTCGCAATTCTGGCTTGCGAGAATTGGCGCCGTCCGTGGGGACCTCGAGATTTTTATCCCATTGAGAGCTTTATTGCTGAGTTCGGATTTCTGTTATCATGACTACTCGGAATTCTAATGAAGATACTTTTGACGAAGAATTTGAGGCGGATCCTATTCCTCAAATAAATGATGATTTTGCTGTGTTACCGGGGGCTCGGTCGTCAGTTCTGGAGGAGCCCCCCGCTCAAAATGTGACTATCCGACCCTCCCGGAGCGGATTTTCATCCGGGGGGGACCAAGTTTTTACCCTCAATCACGCGAATGTTTATCCAAATGTTATGAATTCGCACGAGTTGGCCGAGTTGCGGTCCGTAACACCACCCATCCGCCGCCACCTACACGCTCTAGATCTGCGGATCAGACAGAAATCGACGAGGATTTGGAAGAGCGAAGGCGTATTTTAATCGCCCAATTGGAGCAAGTTGAGGCTCAAAGGAGGGCCCGAAGGAACAATGCCACCCCGGAACCTGTTAACAATATGGCCTCAGAGGAAGATATTGATCGTGTTCCGGAACCACGAGCAAATACTGCAACAATCGAAGAGCAAAGCAACACTTTACAAAAGATCGGAGAATTAATAGAATCAAAATTTAAGGAGATGAGCGGGAAGTTGGAGCAAAGCGAGGCTAGGATGAACCAGTTGGAGGCCAATCTGACTCTTGGCCAGGAAAGGAGACGAGTGTACGGGGAGCACACCCGGGATACTCATCAGACCTCAGCTTATGAGGGAGACTATTTCGAGAATGAGAGGGCTAATGAGCCCATCGGTAATCGAGGAAAGGCATCTCCATCTTTGGAAGTTTTGCAAAGTCCATGGAATACTTCGAATGCCTATCTCCTTTTTCCATGGCAAGTATCGGAGCCACTCGCTCCGAATTTATTGAAATGCCTAAGGATCTTCCACAGTATCGCGGGTCGACTGACCCGCATGCTCATACGTCGGTGACCCGCATGTGCTTCGTTTTTGCCGCTTCTCTTAATGAATCAGCCCTCCGATGGTTTAATCGGTTACCGAGGCGTTCGATTGTTTCATATCAGGACTTCAAGGATCAATTCTACTCAGCTTTCGCGCCTTTTAATACACCAATAAAGTCTATTACTTCTTTGACCGCGTTGCGGTATGATTCTTCGGAAAGATTGTTGGGTTTTATTACCCGTTTCGAGGCCGAGTGTAGGAAGATACCTCGGATCACTGTTAGTGAGAAGGTTGGGGTGCTGCAGCTTATCCTAGCTGGGCACCCGTTATGTAATTCTTTGAATAGGGATCCCCCGGAAAGTATGGAGAATTTCGCTTTGAGATGCACACACTATATCCGAGAAGATGAAGGTTTGCGAGATCACGGAGTGATTGAAGTACGGGCGTATGGGTCCCACAATATTGTTGCATGTCGCGGGCTAGACAAGGTTGTCCCGCACACAAAATCAAAGTTGAGAGTGTTTCCGACATAAAACTATGAACAGATTTTCGCTATCATTGAGCAGAAGAAGGGTGGATCTCTCCGCTATCCCCTTCCCTTACATGAACCAACACCGGGGACTTACGAGTCCCAAGTATTTTGTCGCTTCCATCGGAGTTTTGGGCACGCAACCAATGATTGCCAGGAGCTAATGTCCGAGGTAGAAAGGTTGTTAGAGTTGGGTCAGCTTGATGAACTGATTAGTACTGTGGAGGCTCTGCCCGAATCTAAACTGGGAAAAATCGATATAAGTATTCCGGAGGGGACGGCACCCAAACCCCCAAAGGCCGACGCACCACGGCCAAATGAAAGAGGACGTGGATACGGAGGACAGCGTGGCCAGCGTCAAGGAGGTGGCCAGAGGGGATTCTTTAATGGAGGCAGACAGAATCAGAGTGGAGGAAGGAGAGGAAACAATTATCGTGGCCGCGGCAGGCATCAGCCGCAAAGAAATCAGCAGGGGTACGGATATGAAGTTTATCCACCAGCCCCCGCAAATCAACAAGCATTGCCTCCTCCTCCGGTTGGCCCTAACCAGGGTAAACCTATTTTGAATGTTGAAAATGGCCAACCAAGATGGGGCAACCTAGGCCCAAACATTATGACTATCTCAGGGGGAAAGAGTGTCGGCGATTCGAACCGCGCCCGCAAACGCTCTTATCAGGCATTACATCAGAAGGGGCGCTTTATGGAAGCGAATATGGTCCAGTTGACAGATTTGGACAAGATGACAATCTCTTTCGGACCTGAGGATTTATCTAGGGTTTTCTCCCCACAAGATGATGCATTGTTTGTCTCCCCTATTATTGCTAATCATCATGTTTCTAGAGTGTTAGTCGACACCGGGGCTGCTACCAACATATTAAATCTTGCGGCTTTTGAGCAAATGGCATTGAAAGGAACTACCCAACTACAACCTGTGCACACAAAATTAGTTGGTTTTAATAATAGTGTTGTTGCTGCTGAGGGATCTGCCTTTCTGCCGCTGACTTTAGGCGATCCCGAGATATCAAGAACTTTGATGGTGGAGTTTGTAGTGGTGGATCTCCCTATACTCCCATATAATACAATTCTGGGGAGAAGTTGCTTAAACTTATTCGGAGCTGTGGTGTCCCAACCGCACTTGATGTTGAAATTCCCAACACAATTAGGGGTTGGGAAGATGAAGGGAGATCAGGAGCTGGCGCGATCATGTTATAATGTGATGTGCAGGAGTGGTATGGATGGATCAAAAGCAAAGTCGAATGTTTATATGGTGGAATGCTCGTCTGATGAAGTTATTGAAACAAATGACGGACCCTCTCTTAGGATGTTTAAAGAGAACGACATGAAGATCGAGCCTTTGGGGATCAAGACAGTGCCCTTATTTCCCTGCAATCTCGAAAAGACAGTGACAATCGGTTCCGAGTTGCCACCTGAGGTTGAGAAGGAGGTAATTTCCTTTTTGCGAAATAACGTAGATGTTTTTGCTTGGTCTTATCAGGATTTGTAGGGGTTGATCCCCAAGTCTGTTCTCATAGACTCAATATTAACCCAGAAGAAGAGGAAGTTTTCCCCTGAGAAAGAGAGGGCAATTGATGAGGAGGTGGAAAGATTGCTGAAGGCAGGATTCATAGAGTGTGTTAGATACACGGATTGGGTCGCGAATCCAGTGGTGGTCCCAAAGACGAGTGGTGGCTGGAGAGTTTGCATCGATTTTACGGATTTAAATAAAGCATGCCCGAAGGATAAGTATCCGCTGCCGGCCATTGACATGATGGTGGATGCGGCCTGTGGCTTTGAACTGCTTAGTATGTTAGATGTCTTTAAGGGTTATAACCAAATTTTCATGCATTGTGAAGACAAGTCGTTTACTTCATTTATGACAAACAAAGGCATTTTTTGCTATAGAGTTATGCCATTTGGGTTGAAAAATGCTGGGGCCACCTATCAACGTTTAATGAATTCGATGTTCAAAGATATGATCGGAAAATCATTGGAGGTTTATATCGACGATATATTAATAAAGAGTAAACATGGAGATAACCACATCCAGTATTTGAATGACTGTTTTGGGGTGCTGAGAAAGTATAGAATGAAATTGAATCCGCTCAAGTGTGATTTTGTGTGAAAGGAGGTAAATTTCTCGGAATTATGGTATCTGAAAGAGGAATTGAAATGAATCAGGATAAGATAACGGCTATCCAAGAAATGACTCCTCCGACTACTGTTAAGGAAGTTCAAAGGCTAACTGGGAGGTTAGCCTCATTAAATTGCTTCATCTCGCGATCTGCAGAAAGAAGTTTGCCGTTTTNCACAAAGTACCACATGTTCTAGATGTGATGATTTTGATTTCAATTGAACTTGAATTGATGTTGCTAATACATAAAGACACGTTGTTAGAACAAAGAATAACATGGTTATACCATGATTTATGTGATTAAACTATAGTTTAAATGTTTATGTCACGAAGTAATGTAGTTAGGACTTGAACGATCATTCCATTTTTGAACTTACTATTTTTGTATATACAACATGTATTTGTGATGTTAACCTTTATTTAGTTGGAATACACATGGTTTTACGAAATTTACAATGTGATTTGTATGAATATAATTTGGCGCATTATTCACATAGTTCCACATGTTCTAGGTGTGATGATTTTGATTTAAATAAACTTGAATTTTTGTTTTTAAAACATGAATGCATGTTGTTAGAACAAAGAAAAACTTGGCTATACCATGATTTACGTGATTAACCATAGTTTAAATGTTTATGGTTTGAAGTTATGTAGTTATGACTTGCACGATCATTCCGTTTTCGAACATACTTTTTTGTATATACAACAAGTATTCGTGATGTTTGCATTTATATAGTTTGAGTACACTTGGATTTAACAAATTTACAATGTGATTTGTATGAATATGATTTCGCTCATTTTTCATATAGTTCCACATGTTCTAGTTGTGATGATTTCGATTTCAATTTAACTTGAATTGATGTTGTTAAAACATGAATGCATGTTGTTAAAACAATAAATACAATGGTTATACCATGATTTATTTGATTAAACTATAATTCAAATGTTTATTGAATGAAGTAATGTAGTTATGACTTGCACGATCATTACGTTTTCGAACTTACTTTTTGTGTATATACAACATGTACTCGTGATGTTAGTCTTTATTTAGTTTGAGTACAGTTGGTTTTAACAAATTTACAATGTGATTTGTATGAATTTGATTTGACTCATTTTTCACATAATTCGACATATACTAGGTGTGATGATTTTTATTTCAATTAAACTTGAATTGATGTTGTTAAAACATGAATGCATGTTGTTAGAACAAAGAATAACATGTTTATACCATGATTTATTTGATTAAACTATAGTTTTAGTTTTTATTGAAGGAAGTCATGTAGTTATGACTTGCACGTTTATTCCGTTTTTGAACTTACT
This sequence comes from Utricularia reniformis, assembly GCA_009725065.1. Taxonomy (NCBI): domain Eukaryota; kingdom Viridiplantae; phylum Streptophyta; class Magnoliopsida; order Lamiales; family Lentibulariaceae; genus Utricularia; species Utricularia reniformis. The sequence goes on along the minus strand of RWGZ01001036.1, from coordinate 751,241 downwards.
TTTTTTGTATATACAACAAATATTCGTGATGTTAGACTCTATTTAGTTTAAGTACAGTTGGTTTTAACATATTTGCAATGTGATTTGTATGAATGTGATTAGGCTCATTTTTCACATAATTCAACATGTTCTAGGTGTGATTATTTTGATATCAATTAAACTTGAATTGATGTTTGTAATAGCCAGGAAAAAGGTATGATGGAACGAATAATAGGAAATGTAGCGGTAAAGTCTAGACGAGGAATATGGGAATAAAAGAACGTAAATGGAAACGAAAAATAGAAAAGTAAAGCAAAAGATAAAGGAGGGGTCAAAATGGAAAGAATGAGGGGTTAAAATGTGAATTAGGAAAGTTAGAATGTCTATAAATAGGGGTGGGGAGGCCCCAAAACGAGTTAATCATCATTAAGACACGAAAGAAGGAAATTGTCGCGGAAATTCTGTGCTTGGAAAATTGTCGCTGATTTGGCAGCTTTGGAAAAATTATCGCGATTTTTGGAGAAAGGCAAACATTATCGCGGAAATGTCGAAGGTTAAAATTATCGCGGAAACGTCGAAGAACAAAATTGTCGCGAAAACGCTTGAAGTGTAAATTGTCGCGGATCTTGATTCATGCACAAATTATCGCGGATTTTGAATTCAGCGCAAAATTATCGCGGATCCTAGTTACAGAATAGAATTGTCGCGAATTTTCAAAGCAGAAGGGAATTATCGCGGAAATACTAAGTTTAAGTGTTTTCGTTGCGTCTTGACGTCGGATCGTGGGAGGAAAAGGACACGTAGGGTCTATGGTAATCAAATAGTTAACAACAAAATTATAACGTCGGGATTCGAGTAACTAAGACCTGTTACGAAATGCATGGAAGCACGGGAAGATTATAGCGAGCGAAAGTAAACGGTAAGCGGAGTGAACATAATATAGTAAGGGAAGATTCAGACTTAGGGAACGGGATTGGGTTAATTAAGAAGAAAGGAAAAGACACGAATGAACGAGATAAATGTAAATAAGACTCGGGGTGAGGAAGGATGGACCGTCGGACCGAACCCGACATCGTGCCTAGTACACGATTCGCCAAAGGAAGGGCATGCCTGATGAAGGGAACGATAAGTTCCAAAGAGGAAAGGATACGTACGAAAAAGGGCAGAACGGACCCGGGTAGAAAAAAGGGTACCGCCTAAGTACCCACCCGGGGAAGGGAAGCATATGGCCCGTCGAGTCATCCAACAACTAACGGTTGGCTTGGGTGGGACATGCACCGAGCATGTTACTCTCGGCAACAGTAAAGTTAAAGTATGATGGGAATGATAAGGGTAAAAGAAGAAGGAAATAGGAAAACAGTTAAATGGAATTGATATTACCCGGGAGTATTTTCGGTATTATGACATCCCGGGAGCTCGTCTGACGTGGTTAGGTGGTATTCTCGATGTTCCCGTGAATTTACGTCACTTCATTGTTTTGAGGGTATTTTTGTAATTTGGACATTCCGGGCCTTCGTATGAGCTATCGATCAACGTTTCTAGCAGTTTTGGACATATTCGTACCAAATCTCGCGACCACCCTCTTTGAGCTGCTATTCGCGAGATTTGGCTCCTAATCGCGAGAAATCGTACCAAAACTCGCGATTTGCCGCTGCAGATCACTATTCGCGAGAATTCGTACCAAAACTCGCGACTGACTCCTTCAGATCGCTATTCGCGAGTTTTGGGCAGTTTCACGGTAATAGAGCTTTGGCAGTTTCACGGTAACAGAGCTTTTGGCAGTTTCACGGTAACAGAGCTTTGGCAGTTTCACGGTAACAGAGCTTTTGCCAGTTTCGCCGTAAAGGAGTGTTTTTGGCAGTCCCGATCGTTTTCCGATCCGCTTCCATCTTGATTATTGATATCACACCATTGTAATTGTATTCTTTGAATATCATAGTGAAAACCAAGGTAGAGCTTTGCTCTCCCGAGGACGTAAGCTCACACATTGTGGGCCCAACCTCGTATATCGCACGTGTCCCCACATAAATTGAATTCCGACTAATTAAAAAAATTGACTGATCTAAAAATAAATACCCAAAATATTTTTAGACTAGATCAGTTTGGCGCCGTCCGTGGGGACCGAGATTTTTTATCCCATTGAGAGCTTTATTGCTGAGTTTGGATTCCTATTATCATGACTACTCGGAATTCTGATGAAGATATTTTTGATGAAGAAATTGAGGCGGATCCTATTCCTCAAGTTAATGATGATTTTTTTGCGTTACCGGGGGCTCGGTCGTCAGTTCTAGAGGAGCCCCCTGCTCAAAATGTAACTTTTCGGCCCTCTCGGAGCGGGTTTTCATCCGGAAGGGCACCAAGTTTTTATCCTCGATCACGCGAATGTTTATCCAAGTGTTATGAATTCGCAAGAATGGGCCGAGTTGCGGTCCTTAATAATGACCACCTTTTGCCACCGGCACGCTCTAGATCTGCGGATCAAACGGGAACCGATGCAGATTTGGAAGAGCGAAGGCGTACTTTAATCGCTCAATTAGAGCAAGTTGATGCTCAAAGGAGAGCCCGGAGGAACAATGTTACCCCATAACCTGTTAATGATGTGGCCTCAGAGGAAGATATTGATCGTGTTCCGGAGCCGCGAGCGAATACTGCAGCAACCGTAGAGCAAAGCAATACTCTACAAAAGATCGGAGAATTGATAGAGTCAAAATTTAAGGAGATGAGTGGGAAGTTGGAGCAGAAGGAGGCTAGGATGAACCAATTGGAGGCCAACCTGACTCTTGGCCAAGAAAGGAGACGAGTGTACGGGGAGCATACCCGGGATACTCATCAAACCTCAGCTTACGAGGGAGATTATTTTGAGAATGAGAGGGCTAATGAGCCCATCGGAAATCGAGGAAAGGCGTTACCATCTTTGGAAGTTTTGCAAAGTCCGTGGAACACTTCAAATGCCTTATCTCCTTTTTCCACGACGATGATCGGAGCCACTCGCTCTGAGTTTATTGAAATGCCTAAGAATCTTCCACAGTATCGCTGGTCGACTGACCCGCATGCTCATACCTCGAATTTTGAGATTGATGTGAGTTTGATGAATTTCAGTGATGCGGCCATGTGCTTCGTTTTATCCGCTTCTCTTAAGGAATCATCCCTCCGATGGTTTAATCGGTTACCGAGGCTGATCTAGTCTAAAAATATTTTGGGTATTTATTTTTAGATCAGTCAATTTTTTTAATTATTCGGAATTCAGTTTATGTGGGGACACGACGATATACGAGGTTGGGCCCACAATGTGTGAGCTTACGTCCTCGGGAGAGCGAAGCTCTACCTTGGTTTCCACTATAATAATCAAATGATACAAATACAATGAGATGATAATGATAACACGGGAAAAAACGGCTCGAGAAACGATCGAAAACACTCAGTCTGGCTCGAAAAGCTGGCAGCCGCGAGTTGTGGTCAACAACTCGCATAAAACACTGTACCAGCAACAACTCGCAGAAAACACTGTACCAACAAATACTCGCGACCGGCACTGTTCAGACAAGAACTCGCGATTGCCACTGTTCAGACAATAACTCACGACTGGCATTGTTCAGACAAGAACTCGCGAATAGTGATTTCTGGCAAGAACTCGCGAATGGCACTGTTCACACGAAATCTTGCGAATAGTAACCCAGATGAGGGTGGCCGCGAGTTTTGGTGCGAGAACTCGAGGATGGGGGCTGAAAAACGAAGTCTCGCGACTGCCTTAGCGAAGTTGAGCCAGAGCCTTGCCTTGGGAGGTGCTAAGAGAGTCTGAATCCCTTCTCAGTGCCTTTAAGCTCATATTTATAGAGAAATCCAGCCCAATTAATAAGTTTCAGGCCCAGGAGCCCAATTTCATTGGATTAAGCCCAAGACACCTAAATAATATTCAATTAAATTAGAACAAATGTCATTCCGCAATAGAACTTCGGAAATGCGTCTCGATCGAGAATTAGTCGGAAATATCGTTGAGAAAATACCGAAGAACCTCGTAAAATAATTCACTGCTTCCAGATGTCGAATATACAGTCAAAAATATCGCCACAACTTACCGACATGCTTCTCGGGTGCCAAATTACGAAAATACCCTTCGACCCCGTCTGGGGCCGAACTTGCCTGAGACTGCCCGCAAACGATAGTCAAATGCAAATATGTACTCCCGGGAAGTCCAAATTACGAGAATACACCCAAAACCATAGAATGACGTAAATAGACGAGAATACCAAGAATACCGAAAATACCATCTAGCCACATCGGACGAGCTCCTGGGGCATCGTGATACCAAAAACATCCCCTGGTAATATCAATAGTCCCTTGGTTTTCAGATTCAGATTCTGAGTCGTAAACCATATCATATTAGATCGTCCCGAAAGTCGACACTGGCTCGGGAATTTTTTCGGTAAAACTGTTAGTAGGGTTGAGAACCCCTCACAGATGCGATCGTTTTGACACTAAGAACATCAGATTCCGAGCTCGGGCAAAAATCTCGGGATTTTTCCCGACACGAGGGTCCGGCCCTATAAATACCGTATCCCCCCTGTTACAGTACTTATTCGCGGAAACACAAACTTCTCGCAACTTTTAGAACGATTTCTCGCGACTACTCTCATAGTACAGTGTCATTCGCGACTTTTGGAACGATTTCTCGCAAGTACCCTCATAGCACAGTGACATTCGCGACTTTTGAACGAGTTCTCGCGACTACTTGCATTGCACAGTGCACTCGTGACTTTACGAACGAATTCTCGCGGCTGGACAGTGACAAAGTGAACTTAACACTTGAACGAAAACTCGCGACTACGTAGGCTGCACAGTGACTTTCGCGACTTTTGGTACGAAAACTCGCGAGACACTTAATAAAATCAGGAAAAAATTATAAAAATTTGAAAAATTGTAATTTCGAGAACTTCACATCATGTCCTCCGACTCCGATGCCTCATCATCCTATTCCTCGGACTCCTCATCCGGCTCGGGGAGCTCCGATTCGAGTCTTTCACCCTTTAGCTCCCCCATTACGAACCCTTATCCACACTTCTTCGAACGGATCACACATCTTGAGAACACCGTAGGTCCTGAGAGTTCTGCTGTCAAGGCCTTGAAATCCTTTGATAAGCCATATACCATGCATGATCGGAAGTGGAAATCTCTCGTGGAAAACTACCACCTCCCTTCCGATTGTGTTCTATACAAGCCGGGTCCTTCTGATCGGATCCTGCGTCCGCCGGTTGGCACTCATACCGTTTGTCTTGAATATCTAGAGTGCGGTCTCCGCTTTCCGCTTCACCCATTCATCTCCACTCTCTTGACCTGTTTAAACATCCATCTCTTCCAGCTTAACCCAAATTCGATATCTTTAGTGGTTGCCTTCATTATTTTCATGGAGACCAACGGGATTTCGATAACCGTCGATAGCTTCTTCCAAATTTTCCAAATCAGTACCGCTATCCATTATGGTGCCCAGGGTTGCATCTTTTTTCGCCAGAGGCACAAGAAAAGCTCCTTCCCATTCTCTACTCCTCACTCGAATCATGACTGGAAGAGACATTTCTTTTTTGTCACTGGTGTGGGTTCCACTAGGTTATCTGTGCTTAGCCTTCCCTGGCGGTTCCCAATTGAAGGGGAACCTTTCCTTCCGGAGTCTTACTATCCTATCCCGCGATCCATTACTCCTAAGGCTTTGGAGAGGATACTTGTCGCGTGCGCTACATCGGATGGTACTGACTGGACCCCGAAGACGCTATTCTATGCCCCGATCTTGGTCGCCTCCAACATTCTTCCGGCCCCTACCCATTTTAGTAGGGGACTATTAGGTATCTGGACCATGCGTTAACACTTAAACCATCTCAACACCTCTCCCTCGATAAGCACACCTTCCTAACACCAGCGTATATATGTTCTACAATCTTTTTAACTGTACTTCTCACGCGACTTGCTTGTTTTGCAGATAAAATAATGGCTCCCCCTGGAGATCGTTCGAGATTAGGTGATAAGTTGAGGTCCCTCCGTACTCTCGTTACGGAGAAAGATGAGTTGATCTTCGAGATGGCGCCAGGATCCCAGAACCGCACAGCATAGGCTGAGCTGGAGCGAAGCTTGCAAGAAACGGTGCCGCAGGCAGAAGAGGCCCGCCCGGTTACTCCAACGCCACCTGCTCCGATAATTGAGAATCCCGAGCTCGCTGGAGATGAGCCGGCTACAGAGCCCCCCGAGAGTCCCGAAGATTTAATTCCTGTGTCTCGGTGGTTAGAGCTTACTGCTAGAGAGTTTTCCCCCGACGAAGGGATGTACGACTTCACCGAGACACTAGTGGATGTTGTCGGAGATGACGAGGAGGGCGAAATAAGCGGGGGTTAACCGATAGACCCGCTGGTGGAGGAGATTGTCTGGGAGACCCGTCCGATGGGGAGAATAAATCAAGAAGCTCCTTCGGATAGAGGGAAAAGACCGGTGGAGGGCCCCACCGTTTTGGAGATTGCGGAACCCGTTAGGAAGAGTGGGTTAACCGCCGAGTTCCTTGATGCCTTCCGAATAAGAGATATACTGAAACACGTAGTGAAGGAATGGCTAGAGATGGGACGTCAGGCTGGCCTGGTACTAATAAAAGATGGAGTCACCTTTCGGATTCCGAGGGGTGATAGTGTTTCCTATAGACCGGCCTTGACGTATTTTGAAAGAAACGCGTCACTACCGCTGCGTGGACGAGATGACCACACGGTATTCACCGACTTCGGTCGGTTGATGAGCCAGTTTGCGACCGTGCGTCGCATGATGGGAGAGGTTTGTAATCAGATCGGCCATTGTTACTTACTCTTTGTTTCATCCGTATCTTATATGTTTTTCGTTGTTTTTGCTTTTCTTTCAGATGGAGCGGATGGTTGTGGAGATGAGCACCGCAGCTGAAATAGGGGAGTACTGTATGCTCAGGCATTCGGAGCTTGACAGTCCGGATCTAATAGGAGAGCAGAAGAAGAAAGTCGCTGAAAAGTTGATACAGAATCAGCGGGAAAAGCATGCCCAAGAGATGGCGGCGCTCCAGGAAGAACATAACAAGGCGATCGATGAAATAATTCGGGTTCATCGCAGTGAATTAACGGAGTGTGCGGCGTTTCACATTGGGAAAAGGCATGCTCTTGAGAAATCCATCGACACCCTCAAAACGAACGAAAAATATGCTCAAGACAAGCTGAAGGAGGTTAGGGCTGAGACCGAAGATAAGTTGAAAAAGGCCAAAGATGCCAATGTTGCTGATAAGAAGGCTCTCGGGAAGGCCTTGGAGGAGAACAAAGAATTAAAATCAAAGAATGAGTCCCTCCAATCCACCATGGATAGTCTTCGGGCTCGAGCAGCTAGGTTGCCATCCCAGGTCAACGACTGCTTCCGGAAATTAATTTGGGAGTATACAGTGCACTCCCCGACTTTCTGAAACCTGGCGGCCCTAGCTAATGCGACCTCGTCTGCTCTATATTTCTTTAGAGGGAGTGTCCAGACACAAAGAATCCTGGCATATCCCTAACTCCTGAAGAGAGGGGAAGACTTGATCCCAGTCTATCCGGTAAGTTCGAGCCTGTGGATGCGGAGGATAAATTAGACTGCTCGGGGGATCCATTCGGGGCGCTCCAATTCAACTTGGAGGAGGACTTGCACCAGCAGCTATATTCAGAGGAGATCAAAATACCCGAGGAGGGTCCATCGGCGGACGCATTTCGAAGGTTGGCCGCATTATTCGGGAACCGGTGGGTCCCCTCGTGGGAGATCTTCTTAAAGACGAGGAGGTGATGGGTCAACGTGACCCTCCATTATACGTTCCCGCTAGTGTGACAGGTGCTCGGGAGCGTCATGAGGTCGAGATGGCGAGCTTTATTCCCGAGAAGTTGACTGTTGCGGGAACTAAAGACAAAGAGACTGATCCTCCCTACTCGACTATTAAGCTGGTAAGAAAGCGCCCTAGTGAACCCGGTGAAGGTTCGGGCTCCAAGAAGAAGAAGAAATAAACTTCCACGTGTGTTTTCTTCATTTTTGTGCTCTCCACATCTTGTATCCCTTATGTGTATATAAAATTTGATATTGAATTCCTCTCAATTTCTCACTGTAATTCAATAATCACATAACTCTGAATAATCCGTCTTCTCATCTTTTCAACTTAATTTATCGCAACATTGTTCAAGGAATATATAGCTCCGAATAATTCAAATCAAGAAATATATTTTCGAGATAATAAGAAACTGCCTAAATCTCAAGTAGGAAGACTCAATAATAACGCATATAATAAGAATAGTAATGCGTAAGAGTCCCCAGTTTAGCGAGGCTTGAATAAGTCGGCGATAAATATAAGGCGAATGCCTATTTAAAATGAATAGATATCTAAAATGAGTCCACCGCTCTACCTTTACAAATATATCTTCGCTACCGGTATCTGCTTACGCCTGGGGCCATCACACCCTCGCCGTCGGTGTATACTTGCTCCCGGGGCCATCACACACTCGCCACCGGTATATACTTGCACCCGTGGCCATCACACTCTCGCCACCGGTATATACTTGCACCCGGGGACATCACATTCTCGCCACCGGTATATACTTGCACCCGGGGCCATCACACTCTCGCCACCGGTATATACTTGCACCCGGGGCCACCACACTCTCGACCCGTTCATTAAACGGTGTCATTTGGCCCGTCCATAAGACGGTGCCATCGTACTCACGACCCGTTCAAAAAACGGTGTCATTCGGAAAGTCCATAAGACGGTGCCATCGCACTCCCGACCCGTTCATAAAACGGTGTCATTTGGCCCGTCCATAAGACGGTGCCATGCAGAAATGGACCAACCTCCGGCGAGGGCGCGACCCTCGTCGGCGTGTCATGGAGGAGCTAGGTATATACTTGCACCCTGATTTGCCACGGAAATATACATCACAACAAACAGGGCTCTTAACAGATTCCAACAGTCATTATGTATAGACGGTTCTGCCGCGGACAGGAAGACTCACCACGTTCAAAATAATTTGACACAGTATTTAATTTGATGAGTTTGAAAATGATCGACTATAAGACAGGTGGTACATTGGTTTCTAATCTAAATTATTTAATTTATTCCATCCTCCTTCGTACTAAAACGCAATGGACCTACTCCTACCTTTCCAGTCCCCTAGTCGATTGAATTCATGTCGTCAAAAAAGATACTTAAAAAATTAGAATATGACTATAAAAAGAGGGAAATTTTTTATTTTCAAAAAGATCGATGAGTCACGTCTATACATAATACTTGCGCAAATTGGAAATATGCCAAGTCCGTGGCAGCTCTTCCCCGCTCATATTTGCGATTTTGTACGTTCCTTCCTTTACTACTGCCGTTACTCTGTACTGTCCTTCCCACTTTCGATCCAACTTCCCAACATGCTTCGAGACTTCCACTTTCTTAACAATCAAGTCTCCAATTTTAACAACATAGGTCGAACGCCTTTGTCGTGCTTTTTAGCCACCGCCTTTTACATACCTCCATTCGTATTGCGACTCTATCACGGATATCGTCAATACAGTGAAGGTCCAACTTTCTCATATCCTCGTTCAACACCTCGTCATAAGCGATAACTCTTTCCGATAAAATAGTCACTTCTACCGGAGACACGGCCTCAGAGCCATATACTAAAGAGAAGGGGCTGAATCCGGAAGTGGACCTAAGTGATGTCCGATATGCCCACATAACATTATGCAATTCATCCACCCAAGAGCCTTTGGATTCATCTATTCGTGTTTTTAGCTGTTGCAGGATAATACGATTGATAACCGCTGTAAACCGCTGTTCAATTCCATAACTCTCACACCATTCATTAACCCTCTTTCCGGCAAATTGTTTTCCGTCATCTGATACCAAAATCCTGGGAATTCCGAATCGACACACGATGTATCTCCAAAGGAAACTGATAACTTCCTGTTCCCGAACTCGCGATACAGGTTCAACCTCTATCCACTTAGAAAAATGTTCCACAGCCACGATACAGAATTTCTTTTGGCTCGGTGCCTTCGGAAATGGTCCTAAAATATCGATCCCCCACATATCGAAAGGACATGTTGTCGGTAAAGGTTTCATACTACCTCTCGGTACATGATGCACGTTAGAGTGGAACTAACAAGCAGAACAAGCTCGAACAAAATTCACACAATCTTTCACCAGTGTTGGCCAAAAATAACCGGCCCTCTTAACCTTATTCGCTAAGGATCGACCTGCTGAATAATCACAGCAGTCCCCAGCGTGAACTTCCTCTATAACGGCCTTTGCCTGTACTGGGGACAAACATCGAGGATATGGGCCTCCGAAATTCTTCATATACATCTTGTCATCCACATATACAAAATTTGTAGCTCTTTGCATAGTTCTTCGGGCCTCGCCTTCGTCGGTAGTCAATTCTCTCTTGATTAGATAATTCACAATAGCATCCTTCCATGATGGCTCGTCGGTTATGGCATCCAATAAAAACCATGTCTCATTCGAAAGTTCCAAATTAGCCACCTCGGCTGTCTGTTTCTCCAACGGACTGACAGAGCGCTGGTAGGGGATCATTGTTGTTATCTTCGACTCATCCGAGAGTTCTAAAATCGTCGCCGCCTTTGCAAGACCTTCTGCACGCGTGTTTTCTCCCTCGGGATATATGTGAGCGTGAATATCTTAAGACTCTTAGCCGCCTCTTTGAGCTTTTCTAAATACCTGCATAAATGGTTCCCATTGGTGGCGTAGGTATCTGCAAATTGGTTCACCACTAACTGCGAATCACAATGAGCATGCAAACGAACGATTCCAATTTCCACCGCCAAGTTAATACCATATATCAAGGCTTCATACTCGGCGACGTGGTTAGTTGCAGGGGAGCGCAACTTTACAGCATATTCATGTTCTTCACTAGATTTCCTTTCTTTAAAATAAACACCAATACCGGCTCGCCCGGCAGACACCGATCTATCTACAAAGGCGTCCCAATACTCGTGAATACCCAAATCCTCCGACCGAGCCATCTCTACTATGAAATCCACTAACACCTGGGCCTTTAATGCTCGCCTGGAGATATACTCTATCTGATACTGGCCCAAGTCGATATTCCACTTTGCTAGCCTACCAGAGGCATCAATCTTTGATAACACACTTCGGATAGGCTGATCTGTCAAGACTGCAATATGATGTTCTTGACAATCGTGCCTCAATTTCCTTGAGGCGACAATCAGAGCTAATACAAACTTCTCTAGATCAGTATATCGGGACTCCGCTCCCTGTAATTTGCTGCTCACATAATATATCGGTCTATGTTCTTTATCGCTAAGTCTGACCAAAGCGGCACTAACTGCCTCTTTTGTCACTGCCAAATATAAACCCAATGGTTCCCCTGGTGAAGGAGGCGACATAAACGGTGGTTTACTCAGATAATCTTTCAAACTTTCAAAAGCCCTGCTACATTCGTCGTCCCAATACAAAAGGTTCGTCTTACGCAAAACCTTAAAAATGGCAAACTTCTCTCTGCAGATCGCGAAATGAAGCGATTCAACGAGGCTAATCTCCCAGTTAGCCTTTGAACTTCCCTAACAGTCGTCCGAAGGGTCATTTCTTGGATAGCTGTTATCTTGTCAGGATTCATCTCAATTCCTCTCTCGGATACCATAAAGCCGAGAAATTTGCCTCTTTTCACACAAAACGCACACTTAAGCGGATTCAATTTCATTCTATACTTTCTCAGTACCTCAAAACAATCATTCAAATCATGGATGTGGTTATCCCCATGTTTACTCTTTATCAATTGGTCATCGATATAAACCTCCGAAGATTTTCCGATCATATCTTTGAACATCGAATTCATTAAACGTTGGTAGGTGGCCCCAGCATTTTTCAACCCAAATGGCATAACTCTATAGCAAAAAATGTCTTTATTTGTCATAAATGACATAAACAACTTATCCTCACAATGCATAAAAATTTGATTATATACCTTAAAAGCATCTAACATACTAAGGAATTCAAAACCACAGGCCGCATCCACCATCATGTCAATGGCCGGCAGCGGGTATGGATCCTTCGGGCATGCTTTATTCAAATCAGTAAAATATATGCAAACTCTCCAGCCACCACTCGACTTTGGGACAACCACATGATTCGCGACCCAATCCGTGTATCTAACAGGTTCTATGAATCCTTCCTGCAGCAAACTTTCCACCTCCTCATCAATCGCCCTCTCTTTCTCAGGGGAAAACTTCCTCTTCTTCTGATGAACTGGTCGCACATATGGGTTAACGTTGAGTCTATGAGAACAGACTTGGGGATCAACCCTCACATAATCCTTATAAAACCAAGTGAAAACATCTACATTACTTTGCAAAAAAGAAATTACCTCATTCTCAACCTCTGGTGACAACTCGGATCTGATCGTCACTGTCTTTTCAAGATTACCGGGGAATAAAGGCACTGTCTTGATTCCCAAAGGCTACATCTTCATATCTTTTTCTTTGAACTTCCTAAGAGATGGTCCGTCATTTGTATCAATAACTTCATCAGACGAGAATTCCACCATACAAACAGGTAACTTCGCTTTAGATCCATCCATACCACTCCTACACATCACATTATAACAAGAGCGCGCCAGCTCTTGATCTCCCTTCATCTTCCCAACCCCTAACTGTGTTGGGAACTTCATCATCAAATGTGGTTGAGATACCACAGCTCCAAATAAGTTCAAACAACTTCTACCCAGGATCGCATTATAAGGGAGTATAGGGAGATCCACCACCACAAATTCCACCATCAAGGTTCTTGATATCTCGGGATCGCCCAAAGTCACCGGCAGAAAAACAGATCCCTCAGCCGCAACAACGCTATTATTAAAACCAACTAACTTTGTGTGCACGGGCTGGAGTTGGGTGGTTCCTTTCAATGCCATCTGCTCAAAGGCCGCAAGAGTCAATATGTTGGTAGCAGCCCCGGTGTCGACTAACACTCGAGAAACAGGATGATTCGCAATAATAGGGGAGACAAGCAATGCATCATCTTGTGGGGAGAAATCCCCAGATAAATCCTCTGGTCCAAATGATATTGTCATTTTATCCAAATCCATTAACTGGACCATGTTCACTTCCATAAAACGCCCCTTCTGATGTAATGCATGATAGGAACGTTTGCGGCGCGGTTCGAATCGCCGACACTTTTTCCCCCCGCGATAGTCATAATGTTGGGGCCTAGGTTACCCCATCTGGGTTGGGCATTTTCAACAATCAAAATAGGTTGACCCTGGTTGGGGTCAACCGGAGGAGGAGGTAACGCTTGCTGATTCGCGGGGGCTGGTGGTTAAGCCTCATATCCGTACCCCTGCTGGTTTCTTTGCGGCTGATGCCTGCCGCGACCACGATAATGGTTTCCTCTTCCTCCGCCTCTTTGGTTTTGTCTACCACCATTAAAGAATCCTCTCTGCCACCTCCTTGACGTTGGCCACGCTGTCCTCCATATCCTCGTCCTCTTACATTTGGCCGTGGCGCATCGACCTTCTAGGTCTTAGGTGTTGTCCCCTCTGGGACACTCATGTCAATCTTTCCCAACTTAGGCTCGGGTAGAGCCTCCAAAGTACTGATCAGTTCATCAAGATGGCCCAACTCTAGCAACCTTTCTACCTAAGACAGTAACTCCCGACAATCATTGGTTGCGTGCCCGAAACATCGATGGAAACGACAAAATACTTGTGACTCGTAAGTCCCAGGTGTTGGTTCATGCAAACGAGGAGGATAACGAAGTGATCCTGCCTTCTTTTGCTCGATAATCGCAAAAATCTGCTCATAGTTGTATGTGGGAAACGCTCTCAACTTTGATTTTGCGTGCGGGACAACCTTGTCCGGCCCACGACTTGCAACAATGTTGTGGGAACCATATGCCCGTACTTCGATCACACCTTGATCTCGCAAACCTTCCTCTTCTCTGATGTATTGCGTACATCTTAGAGCCAAATCCTCCATACTTTCCGGGGGATCCCTATTCAGAGAATTACATAAAGGATGCTCAACTAGAATAAGCTGCAGCACCCTAACCTTCTCACTAATAGTGATCCGAGGTATCTTCCTACACTCGGCCTCAAAACGGGTAATAAAACCCAACAATCTTTCCGAAGAGTCATACCGCAACGCAGTCAAAGAAGTAATAGATTTTATCGGCGTATTAAAAGGCGCGAAAGTCGAATATAATTGATCCTTAAAGTCCTGATCGGAAACGATCGAACGTCTCGGTAACCGGTTAAACCATCGGAGGGCTGATTCTTTAAGAGAAGCGGCAAAAACGAAGCACATGGCCGCATCACTGAAATTAAGCAAACTCACATGAATCTCCAAATTCGACGTATGAGCATGCGGGTCAGTCGACCCGCGATACTGTGGGAGATCCTTAGGCATTTCAATAAACTCAGAGTGAGTGGCTCCAATAATCGCCGTGGAAAAAGGAGATAAGGCATTTGAAGTGTTCCACGGACTTTGCAAAACTTCCAAAGATGGTAACGCCTTTCCTCGATTACCGATGGGCTCATTAGCCCTCTCATTCTCAAAATAATCTCCCTCGTAAGCTGAGGTCTGATGAGTATCCCGGGTATGCTCCCCGTACACTCGTCTCCTTTCTTGGCCCAGAGTCAGGTTGGCCTCCAGTTGCTTCATCCTATCTTCGTTCTGCTCCAACTTCCCACTCATCTCCTTAAACTTCAACTCAATCAACTCTCCAATCTTTTGAAGAGTATCGTTCTGTTCTCCGGTTGCTGCAGTATTTGCTCGCGGCTCCGTAACGCGATCGGTAGATTCCCCTGAGGCCACATCATTAGCAGGTTCTTGGGCAACATTGTTCCTCTGAGCTCTCCTTTGAGCTTCGACTTGCTCTAACTGAGCGATTAAACTACGCCTTCGCTCATCCAAATCCTCATCAGTTCCCGTCTGATCCGCAGATCTAGAGCGTGCAGGTGGCGAATGATGGGCATTATTTCGGACCGCAACTCGGCCAATTCTCGCGAATTCGTAACACTTGGATAAACATTCGCGCGATCGAGGATAAAAACTTGGTGCCCTTCCGGACGAAAACCCGCTCCGGGAGGGCCGAATAGTCACATTTTGAGTAGGGGGCTCCTCGAGAACTGACGACCGAGCCCCCGGTAACGCAACAAGATCATCATTAACTTGAGGAATAGGATCCGCCTCAATTTCATCATCAAAAATATCTTCATCAGAATCCCGAGTAGTCAGGATAATAGAAATCCAAACTCAGCAATAAAGCTCTCAATGGGATAAAAAATCTCGGTCCCCACGGACAGAGCCAAACTTATCTAGTCTAAAAATATTTTGGGTATTTATATTTAGATCAGTCAATTTTTTTAATTATTCGGAATTCAGTTTATGTGGGGACACGAGCGATATACGAGGTTGGGCCCACAATGTGTGAGCTTACGTCCTCGGGAGAGCGAAGCTCTACCTTGGTTTCCACTATAATAATCAAATGATACAAATACAATGAGATGATAATGATAACACGGGCGAAAGCGGCTCGAAAAACGATCGAAAACACTCAGTCGTGCTTGAAAACACTGTACCAGCGAAAACTCGCAGAAAACACTTTACCAGCGAAAACTCGCGACCGGCACTGTTCAGACAAAAACTCGCGACTGGCACTGTTCAGACAAGAACTCGCGACTGGCACTGTTCAGACAAGAACTCGCGAATAGTGATTTCTGGCAAGAACTCGTGAATGTCATTGTTCACACGAAATCTCGCGAATAGTAACCCAGATGAGGGTGGCCGCAAGTTTTGGTGCGAGAACTCGCGGATGGGGGCTGAAAAACGAAGTCTCGCGACTGCCTTAGCGAATTTGACCCAGAGTCTTGCGTTGGGAGGTGCTAAGAGAGTCCGAATCCATTCTCAGTGCCTTGGAGCTCTTATTTATAGAGAAATCCAGCCCAATTAATAAGTTTCAGGCCCAGGAGCCCAACTTCATTGGATTAAGCCCAAGGCACCTAAATAATATTCAATTAAATTAGAACAAATGCCAATCCGCAATAGAACTTCGGAAATGCGTCTCGATCGAGAATTAGCCGAAATATCGATGGGAAAATACCGGAGAACCTCGTAAAATAATTCTCTGCTTCCAGATGTCGAATATACAACCAAAAATATCGCCACAACTTGCCGACATGCTTCTTGGGTGCCAAATTAAGAAAATACCCTTCGACCCCGTTTGGGGCCGAACTTGCATGAGATTGCCAGAAACGATAGTCAGATGCAAATATGTACTCCCGGGATGTCCAAATTACGAGAATACCCCCAAAACCATAGAGCGACGTAAATAGACGAGAATACCAAGAATACCAAAAATACCATCTAGCCACGTCAGACGAGCTCCTGGGGCATCGTGATACCAAAAACATCCCCAGGTAATATCAACCCCCAAAACCATAGAATGACGTAAATAGACGAGAATACCAAGAATACCGAAAATACCATCTAGCCACGTCGGACGAGCTCCTGGGGCATCGTGATACCAAAAACATCCCCAGGTAATATCATAGGCGTTCGATTGTTTCATATCAGGACTTTAAGGATCAATACTATTCAGCTTTCGTGCCCTTTAATACGCCAATAAAGTCTATTACTTCTTTGACCGCGTTGCGGCATGATTCTTCGGAAAGATTGTTGGGTTTTATTACCCGTTTTGAGGCCGAGTGTAGCAAGATACCTCGGATTACTGTGAGTGAGAAGGTTGGGGTGCTCCAGCTTATTCTAGCTGGACACCCGTTGTGTAATTCTTTGAATAGAGACCCACCGGAAAGTATGGAAGATTTGGCTTTGAGATGTACACAGTACATCCGAGAAGATGAAGGTTTGCGAGATCATGGAGTGATCGAAGTACGGGCGTATGGGTCTCATAATATTGTGGCAAGTCGTGGGCTGGATAAGATTGTCCAGCCTGCAAAGTCTAAGTTGAGAGTGTTTCCTACGTACAATTATCAACATATTTTCACCATAATTGAGCAGAAGAAGGGTGGATCTCTACGTTATCCCCCTCCCTTGCAAGAACCAATGCCGGGGACTTACGAATCCCAAGTATTTTGTCATTTTTCAGCGGAGTTTCGGACATTCATCGAATTATTGTCGAGAATTAATGTCTGAAGTGGAAAGATTGCTAGAAGTGGGTCAGCTTGATGAATTGATCAGTACTGTGGAGGCTCTACCCGAGTCTAAGCTGGGAAAGATTGATGTAAGTGTCCCGGAGAGGACGGCACCTAAACCCCCAAGGAAGGAACGTACAAAATCGCAAATATGAGCGTGGAGGAGCTGCCACGGACTTGACATATTTCCAATTTGTGCAAGTATTATGTATAGACGTGACTCATCGATCTTTTTGAAAAAAAATATTTCCCCTCTTTTTTGTGGTCACATTCTAATTTTTTAAGTATCTTTTTTGACGACATGAATTCAATCGACTAGGGGACTTGTAAGGTAGGAGTAGGACCTTTGCGTTTTAGTACGAAGGAGGACGGAATAAATTAAATAAGTTAGATTAGAAACGCAATGTACCACCTGTCTTATAGTCGATCATTTTCAAACTCGCCAAATTAAATACAGTGTCAAAATTTTTTGAACGTGATGAGTCTTCCTGTCCGCATCAGAACCGTCAATACATAATGACTGTTGGAATATGTTAAGAGGCATGTTTGTTGTGATGTATATTTCCGTGACAAATCAGGGTGCAAGTATATACATGACTCCTCCATGACATGCGGACGAGGGTCGCGCCCTCGCCGGAGGTTGGTCCATTTCCGCATGGCACAGTCTTATGGACGGGCCGAATGACACCGTTTTATGAACGGGTCGAGAGTGTGATGTCCCCGGGCGCAAGTATATACCGGTGGCGAGAGTGTGATTGCCCCGGGTGCAAGTATATACCGGTGGCGAGAGTGTGATGGCCCAGGGTGCAAGTATATACCGGCGGCGAGAATGTGATGGCCCCGGGTGCAAGTATATACCGGTGGCGAGAGTGTGATGGCCCCGGGTGCAAGTATATTCCTGTGGCGAGTGTGTGATGGCTCGGGTGCAAGTATATGCCGGCGGCGAGTGTGTGATGGCCCCGGGCGTAAGCATATACCGGTGGCGAAGATAAATTTGTAAAGGCAGAGCGGTGGATTCATTTTAGGTATCTACTCATTTTAAATAGGCATTCGCTTTAGAGTTATCGCCGATTTATTCAAGCCTCGCTACACTGGGGACTCTTACGCATCACTATTCTTATTATATGCGTTATTATTGAGCCTTCCTACTTGAGATTCACGCAGATTCCTATTTTCTCGGAAATATATTTCTTGATTTGAATTATTTGGAGCTATATATTCTTGAAGAATGATGTGATAAATGAAGTTGAAAAGAAGAGAAGATGGATTATTCTGAGTTATGTGATTATTGAATTACAGTGAGAAATTGAGAAGAATTTAATATCAAATTTTATATACACATAGGGGATACAAGAAACGGAGAGCACAAAAATGAAGAAAACACATGCGGAAGTTTATTTCTTTTTCTTCTTGGAGCCCGAGCCTTCACCGGGTTCGCTAGGGCGCTTTCTTACCAGCTTAATAGTCGAGGAGAGAGGATCGGTCTCTTTTTCTTTAGTTCCCGCAAGGGTCAACTTCTCGGAAATAAAGCTCACCATCTCGACCTCATGGCGCACCCGAGCTATTGTCACACTAGCAGGAACGTATAATGGAGGGTCACGTTGACCCATCACCTCCTCGTCTTTAAGAAGATCTCCCACGAGGGGACCCACCGGTTCCGGGAATAATGCGGCCAACCTTCGAAATGCGTCCGAATATAGACCCACCGGTGGACCCTCCTCGGGTATTTTGATCTCCTCCGAATATAGCTGCTGGTGCAAGTCCTCCTCCAAGTTGAATTGGAGAGCCCCGAACGGATCCCCCGAGACGTTTAATTTATCCTCCGCATCCACAGGCTCGAACTTACCGGATAGACTTGGATCAAGTCTTCCCCTCTCTTCAGGAGTTAGGGATATGCCCAGGATTCATTGTGTCTGGACACTCACTCTAAAGAAATATAGAGCAGACGAGGACGCATTAGCTAGGGCCGCCAGATTTCGGAAAGTCGGGGAGTGCACTGTATACTCCCAAATTAGTTTCCGGAAGCACTCGTTGACCTGGGATGGCAACCTAGCTGCTCGAGACCGAAGACTGTCCACGGTGGATTGGAGAGACTCATTCTTTGATTTTAATTCTTTATTCTCCTCCAAGGCCTTCCCGAGAGTTTTCTTATCAGCAGCATTGACATCTTTGGCATTTTCAAACTTGTTTTCGGTCTCAGCCCTAACCTCCTTCAACTTGTCTTGAGGGTATTTTTCGTTCGTTTTAAGGGTGTCGATGGATTGCTCAAGAGCATGCCTTTTCTCAATTTGAAACGCCGCACACTCCGTTAATTCACTTCGATGAACCCGAATTAGGGATTCGATCGCCTTGTTCGTCTGATTCTGTATTGACATCTCTTGGGCATGCTTTTCCCGCTGATTCTGTATCAACTTTTCAGCGGCTTTGTTCGTCTGCTCTCCTATTATATCCGGACTGTCATGCTCCGAATGCCTGAGCATACAATACTCCCCTATTGCGGCTGCGGTGCTCATCTCCACAACCGTCCGCTCCATCTGAATGAAAGGCAAAAACCACAAAAAAAAAATAAACATATAAGATACGGATGAAACAAAGAGCAAGTAACAATGGCCGATCTGATTACAAACCTCTCCCATCATGCGACGTGCGGTCACAAACTGGCTCATCAACCGACCGAAGTCGGTGAATACCGTGTGGTCATCTCGTCCACGCGGCGGTAGTGACGGGTTTCTTTCAAAATCCGTCAAGGCCGGTCTATTGGAAACACTATCTTTTACTAGTACCATCTTTTACTAGTACCAGGCCAGCCTGACGTCCCATCTCGAGCCATTCCTTCACTATATGTTTCGGTATATCTCTTATCCAGAAGGCATCGAGGAATTCGTCGGTTAACCCACTCTTCCTAACGGGTTCCGCAATATCCAAAACGGTGGGGCCCTCCACCGGTCTTTTCCATCTATCCGAAGGAGCTTCTTGATTTATTCTTTCCATCGGACGGGTCTCCCGGACAATCTCCTCCACCAGCGGGTCTATCGGTTGACCCCCGCTTATTTCGCCCTCCTCGTCATCTCCGACAACGTCCACTAGTGTCTCGGCGAAGTCGTACATCCCTTCGTCGAAGGAAAACTCTCTAGCAGTAAGCTCTAACCGCCAAGACACAGGAATTAAATCTTCAAGACTCTCGGGGGGCTCTGTAGCCGGCTCGTTTCCTGCGGGCTCGGGATTCTCAATTACCGGAGCAGGTCGCGTTGGAATATCCGGGCGGGCCTCTTCTGCCTGCGGCAAAGATTCTTGCAAGCTTTGCTCCAACTCGTCCGCGGCAGTGCGGTTCTGAGATCCGGGTGCCATCTCGAAGATCAGTTCATCCTTTTCCGTAACAAGAGTACGGAGTGATCTCAGTTTGTCGCCTAATCTCGAATGACCTCAGGGGGAGCCATTATGTTATCTGCAAGATAAGCAAGTAACGTGAGAAATATTGTTGATAGACTATAGGTATACATATATATATGCGCTGGTTTTGGAAAGGTTTTCTGATCGAGTAAGAGTTGTTGAGATGATTAAGTATTAAGGCGTGGTCCAGATACCTAAAAGTTCCCTACTGAAATGGGTAGGGGCCGGAAGGACGTTGGAGGCGACCAAGATCGGAGCATAGAAAAGCGTGTTCGGGGTCCAATCGGTGCCATCCGATCTGGCGCACGCAATAAATATCTTCTCCAAAGCTTTTGGAGTAACGGATCGCGGGATAGGATAATAAGAATCCGGAAGGAAAGGTTCCCCCTCAGTTGGAAACCGCCAAGGAAGGCTAAGTGCAGACAACCTAGTGGAGCCTAGGCAAGTGACAAAAAAGAAGTGTCTCTTCCAGTCGTGGTTGGATTGGGGGTTTTGAGAATGGAAAAGGGCTCTTCTTATGCCTTAGACGGAAAAAGATATAACCCTGAGCCCCGTAATGGATAGTGAACTGATTTGAAATATTTGGAAGAAGGTGTCGACGGTCATCAAAATCCCATTGGTCTCCATAAAATTGATAAAGGCAACCACCAAGGATATCGAGTTTGGATTCAACTGAAAGAGGTGGATATTTAGGTGAGTTAGGAGAGTTGAACTGAACGGATGAAGCGGAAAGCGGAGACCACACTCTCGATACTCAAGACAGACAGTGTGGGTACCAACCGGTGGACGTAGGATCCGATCAGAGGGACCCGGCTGGTAGAGAACACAATCGGAAGGGAGATAGTAATTTTCCACCAGAGATTTCCATTTCCGGGGATGCATGGTAAAGGGCCGGTCAAAAGATTTTAGGGCATTGACGGCAGAACTCTGAGGACCGATCGTATTATCGAGATGTGTGATTCGATCGTAAAAGTGTGGATAAGGGTTCATAATTGGAGAACGGAAAGCTGATAGACTCGAATTGGAACTCCCGAGTTGGATGAGGAGTCCGAGGAATGAGAAGACGAGGCATCGGAGTTCGAGGAATGAGCGGAGTCGGAGGACATGGTGTGAAGTTCTCAAAATTAAGGTTTTTTGGAATTTTTAGAAATTTTTTCAGATTTTTATAAGTGTCTCGCGAGTTTTCGTACCAAAAGGCGCGAGAGTCACTGTGGAGTGTATGCGGTCGCGAGATTTCGTCTCAAGTTATAGTCTGTTTTCACTGTTCCGTCTCGAAATTTCGTTTTCAAGTTCAAGTCTGTCTTCACTGTTCTGTCGCGAGATTTCGTTCCAAATGTCGCGAGAGTAACTGTGCAATCTATGCAGTCGCGGGATTTCGTTCCAAAAGTCGCGAAGTTTACTGTGCGATGGAAGTAGTCGCGAGATGCAGTGTTGCGTACTGTACCAGGGGGTAGACCTTGTATTTATAGAGGGATACCCCGAGCCCGAAAATCCCGAGATTTTTGCTCAACCTCAGAATATGACTTTCTCAGTGTTAAAACAATCGTATTGACGAGGGGAATGCAACTGTACTAAATATTTCTTCAAGTCGGCTCCCGAAGGATAATCGACTTTCGGGACGAGCTAATGTGATATGGTTTACGACTCAGAATCTGAATCTGAAAACAAGGGGACTATTGATATTACCCGGGAGTATTTTCGGAATTATGACATCCCGGGAGCTCGTCTGACGTGGTTAGGTGGAATTCTCTAATGAATTTACGTCACTTCATTGTTTCGAGGGTATTTTTGTAATATGGACATTCCTGGCCTTCGTATGAGCTTTTGATCAACGTTTCTAGCTGTTTTGAACATATTCGGACCCGGACGGGGCCAATGGTATTTTCGTAATTTGGCACCCGAGGAACGTGCCGGCAAGTTGTGCGGCGTTTTTAGCTGAGCGTTCGGTAACTGGAAGCGAGGAATTATTTTACGGGGTCTTCCGGTATTATCTCGTTGTTATTTTTGGCTAATTGTCGATCGAAGTGCATTTCTGGAGTTCTGTTACGGTATGACATTTATTCAAGTGTATTTTAGTATTATATGTTAGTTGGGCTGAATCCAGTGGAATTGGGCTCCTGGGCCTGAAACTTGTTAGTTGGGCTGGATTCCTCTATAAATATGAGCCCCAGGGCACTTAAAATGTGTCTGACTCTTTTTTGCATCTCCCAAAGCAAGACTTTCGCCCGAGCTCGCGAGACTTGGTTTTTCAGCCTCAATCCGCGAGATTCTATACCAAATCTCGCGACCACCCACTTTGAGCTGCTATTCGCGAGATTTCGCTCGAAATCTCGCGACCACATCCTTTTGTGTCACTATTCGCGAGAAATCGTACCAAAACTCGCGATTTGCCCCTGCAGATCACTATTCGCGAGAATTCGTACCAAAACTCGCGACTGGCCCCTTCAGATCACTATTCGCGAGTTTTGGGCAGTTTCACAGTAACAGAGCTTTGGCAGTTTCACGGTAACAGAACTTTTGGCAATTTCACGGTAACAGAGCTTTGGCAGTTTCACGGTAACAGAACTTTTGGCAGTTTCGCCGTAACGGAGTGTTTTTGGCAGTCTAGATCGTTTTCCGATCCGCTTCCATCTTGATTATTGATATCACACCATTGTAATTGAATTCTTTGAATATCATATGAAAACCAAGGTAGAGCTTTGCTCTCCCGAGGACGTAAGCTCACACATTTTGGGCCCAACCTCGTATATCGCTCGTGTCCCCACATAAATTGAATTCCGAATAATTAAAAAAATTGACTGATCTAAAAATAAATACCCAAAATATTTTTAGACTAGATCAGGAATGTTTCACGTGTGCGTGTACGGTGTAATTAAGAAATGAAAAGATAATGTGTAGTGATATCACCCTGAGATATTTATTATTCGATGACACATATATATCTATATAGTAATTCCCAAGTCGAGAAATAAAGCAGATCTAGATATTTTGAGAATTGACATTGTTTATAACTTATCGTGGTATTTGGATCGGGTAACTTATTTATTGGACTATTGTGCCTAATTTAGAGATTAATGGGTTATTATTTATTGGACTCCATTATTGGTGGGCCTAGTGAGTTATAATTGGGCTGGACAAATCACCTACATAAACATGATTAAAGTGTTAAGGAGGGGAGCTTGGATTCTTGACCTAAGGAGGAGGCCNATGGTATTCAGTCAGTAATATTTATTTAGTTGAGATATGCTTAATCACTCATGCCTGGTATATTCA
Organism: Utricularia reniformis; assembly: GCA_009725065.1. Taxonomy (NCBI): domain Eukaryota; kingdom Viridiplantae; phylum Streptophyta; class Magnoliopsida; order Lamiales; family Lentibulariaceae; genus Utricularia; species Utricularia reniformis. The sequence goes on along the minus strand of RWGZ01001036.1, from coordinate 727,422 downwards.
GTTACAAAATGCGATACTACTATTGTGAGTTTATTGCAAAAATATTCTCAGGGTAAATTTATGATTTGTGTACTCGAATATTTCGACTACACAAATCAGGGGACTTCTGATATCACCCTGAGATATTTATTATTCGATGACACATATATATCTATATAGTAATTCCCAAGTCGAGAAATAAAACAGATTGAGATATTTTGATGATTGACATTGTTTATAGCTTATCGTGGTATTTGGATCGGGTAACTTATTTATTGGACTATTGTGCCTAATTTAGAGATTAATGGGTTATTATTTATTGGACTCCATTATTGGTGGGCCTAGTGAGTTATAATTGGGCTGGACAAATCACCTATATAAACATGATTAAAGTGTTAAGGAGGGGGGCTTGGATTCTTGACCTAAGAAGGAGGCCGCTATTCTTTTCTTTTTCGCCCGGGAAACCTACGACTACGGCCATCAAAACATGATCTTTTTTCTTTGGTTTTCTACATCATGTTCTCCTATTGTAAATCTACGAACTTAACGTTTATAGTGGATTCAAAGCCTACGGCCGGGGTGGTTTTTTATCCCGTCTTTTACAGAAAGGTTTTCCACCTACAAAAATCGTGTCTTTTTACTTCTTACTTTCGTATTACTTTTTCGTTCGACCCCTATCCGTAAAAGGGGTCTAAATCTTGTTATTGCCAATTTTTAGCAGCGATAACAGACGTGTATGGGTACCAAACCGGCCAGAGCTAAGGAAGAAAATTATGGCAGAAGCACACAGTTCAGCTTTCTCATATCACCCAGGAAGTACTAAGATGTATCGGGACCTAAAGACGCACTGCTGGTGGAATGGAATGAAAAACGAGATTGCAAACTTTGTGGCCAAGTGCAAAAACTGCCAACGAGTTAAGGCCGAACACCAATGCCCAGGAGGCGAACTACAACCCTTAGAGATCCCATAGTGGAAATGGGATAGCATTGGCATGGACTTTGTGGTAGGACTACCCAAGAGCCCACAGAAGAACGACGCGATATGGGTGGTGGTGGACCGTCTTACTAAAGCGGCTCACTTCTTAGCAGTCAAGACAACGTACGGAGTGGACAGGCTAGCCAGAATATATGTGGATAACATAGTCAAATTACATGGAGTTTCAGTAAACATCGTTTCAGATAGAGACCCGAGATTCACGTCAAGATTTTGGCAAAGTTTACAGAAATCGCTCGGAACTCATTTATGCATGAGCACAGCCTATCACCCACAGACCGATGGTCAGACCGAGAGAACCAACCAAATTACGGAGGATATGTTACGGGCATGTGTGTTGGAGTTTAAGGGAGGTTGGTAGGATTTCCTACTGCTAGTGGAATTTGGGTAAAATAATAGCTTTTAGAGCAGCATTGGCATGGCCCCATATGAGGCATTGTACGGGAGGAAGTGTCGTACACCGCTATGCTGGGATGAGGTGGGAGAAAGAACGGCCACGGGGACGGAATTGGTGGAAGTCACCATTGAAAAGGTGGCCGTGGTACGAAAGAACATTAAGGTGGCACATGACCGATACAAAAGTTGGGCAGACGCGAAAAGGAGAACCTTAGAGTTAAAGGTTGGGGATCGCGCCTACCTAAAGGTATCACCGATGAAGGCGGTGCTAAGGACCACGTGGACAGGGAAGCTGAGTCTCCGGTATATCGGACCATACGAGGTGGAACGAAGGATCGGAAACCTAGCATATCAGCTGAAGCTTCCGGAGGAAATGTGGGGGATACACAACGTGTTCCATGTATCCCAACTGAGGAGGAGGGTGACTGAAGGAATTCAAGAATGCGTGGGGGAATCCATAGAGATAACCCCGGAACTAACGTACGAGGAAGTCCCAGTAAAGATCCTAGGCAGGGAGGAAAGAAGACTCAGAAACAAACAAATCCCCATGGTGAAAGTACAATGGTCCAATCAAATAGAGAGGGAAGCTACTTGGTAAATGGAACGAGAAATTAGACAGAGAGCGTCGGAGTTGATGGAGGATTGGTACGCACGAGTTTCGGGATGAAACTCAAAATGAGTGGAGAAGGATGTAATAGCCAGGAAAAAGGTATGATGGAACAAATAACAGGAAATGTAGCGGTAAACTCTAGACGAGGAATAAGGGAATAAAAGAACGTAAAATGAAACGACTAATAGAAAAGTAAAGCAGAAGATAAAGGAGGGGTCAAAATGGAAAGAAGGAGGGGTGAAAATGTGAATTAGGAAAGTTAGGATGTCTATAAATAGGGGTGGGGAGGCTCAAAAACGAGTTAATCATCAATAAGACACGAAAATCCGGAAATTGTCGTGAAAGAATGAAATTGTCACGGAAATTCTGTGCATGGAAAATTGTCGCGGATTTGGCAGCTTTGGAAAAATTATCGCAATTTTTGGAGAAAGGCAAACATTATCGCGGAAATGTCGAAGGTTAAAATTTTCGCGGAAACGTCGAAGAACAAAATTGTCGCGAAAACGCTTGAAGTGTAAATTGTCGCGGATCTTGATTCATGCACAAATTATCGCGAATTTCGATTTCAGCGCAAAATTATCTCGGATCCTAGTTACAGCATAGAATTGTTGTGAATTTTCAAAGCAGAAGGGAGTTATCGCGGAAATACTAAGTTTAAGTGTTTTCGTTGCGTCTCGACGTCGGATCGTGGGAGGAAAAGGACACGTAGGGTTTACGGTAATCAAATAGTTAACAATAAAATAATAACGTCGGGATTCGAGTAACTAAGACCTGTTACGAAATGCAGGGAAGCACGGGAAGATTATAGCGAGCGAAAGCAAACTGTAAACGGAGTGAACACAATATAGTAAGGGAAGATTCAAACTTAGGGAACGGGATCGGGTTAATTAAGAAGAAAGGAAAAGACACGAATGAGAGATAAATGTTAATAAGACTCGGGGTGCGGAAGGATGGACCGTCCGACCGAACCCGGCATCGTGCCTAGTACACGATTCGCCAAAGGAAGGGCATGCCTGATGAAGGGAACGATAAGTTCCAAAGAGGAAAGGATACGTACGAAAAAGCGCAGATCGGACCCGGTGGAAAAAGGGGTAGCGCCAAAGTACCCACCCGGGGAAGGGAAGCATATGGCCCGTCGAGTCATCCAACAGCTAACGGTTGGCTTGGGAGGGACATGCACCGAGCATGTTACTCTCGACAACAGTAAAGTTAAAGTATGATGGGAATGATAAGGGTAAAAGAAGAAGGAAATAAGAAAACAGTTAAATGGAATGTTTCACGTGTGTGTGTACGGTGTAATTAAGAAATGAAAAGATAATGTGTAGTGTGTGTGAAGTTTCCTTTAATAGATTGTGACCGCTTTACAGATTTAGTAGGTGACGCGGAAGAGGTATGAGAGGGGCATGGGAAAGAGGTCGTCGGTTGTCCGGTGATAGAGTCCGGTCCTTTGGAGAACACTCTAAATTATGATGTCGAACTTTGATGTTTTTGAACTACGTTTTAAGTTTACATTCGAATGTTTTCGTTTTATTTAGCACGTTTTAACAAAACAGATAGGCCTAAATTAGGGTCGTTACAATTTTGCTAAAACATGAAGACACGTTGTTTGAACAAAGAATAATATGGATATACCATGATTTATGTGATTAAACTATAGTTTAAATGTTTATGACATGAAGTCATGTAGTTATGGCTTGCACGATCATTCCGTTTTCGAACTTACTATTTTTGTATATACAACATCTATTCGTGATGTTAGGCTTTATTTAGTTTGAATACACATAGTTATTTCCAAATTTACTATGCCATCTGTATGACTATGATTTGGTTCATTTTTCACATAGTTGCACATGTTCTATGTGTGATGATTTTGATTTCTATTAAACTTGAATTGATGTTGTTAAACCATGAATACATGATGTTAGAACATAGAATAACATGGTTATTCCTTGATTTATGTGATTAACTATTGTTTAAATTTTTATGGCATGAAGTCATGTAGTTATGACTTCCAAGACCATTTTGTTTTAGAATTTACTTTATTTGTATATACAACACGTATTCGTTATGTTAGCCTTTATTTATTTTGAGTACACTTGATTTTACCTGTTATGAATAAAAATCTACCCTACGATGTTTTACGTATCAAGTGAAGATACCGTTGGTATTCGGTTGCCGTAATGATAGGAAAACAAGAAATTATACGTGGGAAACCTGAGAATCGAGAGGAAAACCCACGGGGCACCAAACCCATGAAAAATTCACTAAGAACTTCAATCAGGAACTCTTGAGAGAGCTTATCTTTATCAACATTTCGACCTCCTTTTTATGGAGAGACATTCTACATACTTTAATTATGCATAATCTAATCGTAATCTATTATGATCATATCGCAGCCGGCTCGAGCTGATTTATTAGACTTTTGGGCATGCCGTTGCCGCACACGACCGCCTGGAGAAATGGCGCATCCTTCGTTGACATTTCCCAAGAAGATGTCGATCGCACACCCATCTTCCCGATCGAAGCAATTCATTGCCGATCCTGCATCGCTCCATATGATTCGGATCGACTGATTATTGATTCTGTCGTCCGATCGTTAAAAGAATGGTTGATCGGACATATTACATGATCCTGAACGGCTGTCATAAGTCATGTATTAACATTGGCCCTTCAACTTCAACCGATCATCATAGTCGAACGGCGGAGGGCGTTGATATTGTCGTGACTTATTAGTAGCCACAAATCTCCATTAATTATCCCGTTCGACGCGTATTCTTTTCAAAACCATGTGGAAACGGAGGGGTCAAACGCCCTTCCTCACACGATGAAGGGAATGATAATTTCCAAGAATGGAAAGATACGTACGAAAAGGACAGAACGGATCCGTGTGGAAGGGAAGCATATGGCATGTCGAGTCAACCAACAGCTAACGGTTGGCTTGGGCGAGACATGTACCGAGCATGTTACTCTCGGCAACAGTAAAGTTAAAGGATAAGGGGAATGATAAGGGTAAAAGATTAAGAAGAAGAAAAATAAGAAGAACGGTTAAAAGTAATGACGTACACGCGTGTGTACGGTGTATTTAATAAACGAAAAGATGAGTATAGCGTGTGTGAAGTTTCCTTTAATAGATTGTGACCTCTTTACAGATTTTGTAGGTGACGCGGACGAGGTATGAGAAGGGCATGGGAAGGTGGTCGTCCGTTGTCCCGTGGTAGAGTCAGGTCTTTTGAAAATACTCTAAATTATGTTGCTAGACTTTAATGTTTCTGAACTATGTTTTAAGTTTACATTCGAACATTTTGATTTTATTTAGCACGTTTTTACCGAATCAGCTAGGCCCAAATTAGGGTCGTTACATTACCTCGCTGGAGAACTACCACAAGTTACGTTTGGCAAAAACGTGAGTGCCCGATCGCCACATCACCTTGTAGATCGTCAGAAAGTTGGTGACTGTCGGGGCCATGTTTGCAGCGTCGAAGTAGTGGATGAATGCGACGATCACCAAGTAGCTGCTTGGCATCAGTGCAAAAACGGGCATCGCCTTGGCCAACAGCAGTTCAGTGACGAAAGGATGGAGGGGGAACCTCAATCCATTCTTCAAGGCAAAGATCGTCACTGGTATGTCATTATCCACGGACGATCGTCCGGCAGCAGGCCATGGCTCAGAACCAGGCTCGCCTATTTCCAGTTCATACTCTTGAGGAAAGCCAAATTTCTCACGAATTGTGTCAAGATTTAGAGATGTAGCCATCTGCAAGTAAGGATAGGCGTCGTAAATACCGACAAAACAAGAACCTGACAGAAACTCAAAAAAATCGAAGAAACTCGCGATAGTAGGAAAAATATGTTTAACTCGCGATAAGGGAGTAAAATCAAATTAAAAGATGGTACAAGCAGGGAAAATAAAATAAACCTGTGTGATTCTGGGTGGAGAAGATTAATCACCGAAGATGATTAGTTGAAATCGCTTTGAAGCAGATGGCAGAAGTGTTTTCGGAAGCGCGATTGGAATGATGACGGTGACGAGGGTTTTGTTTATGAGCAATGCCCAGGATTGTGCCACGTGAACGACCCAGATTGCAACTTTCTGGATTCCGCATGGTTTTCAAAATGAACAGATCTGACACGATGAATAGGCAGAACGGATCCCGGTTGAAAAATGGATTGCGCCTAAGTACCCACCCGGGGAAGGGAAGCATATGGCCCGTCGAGTCATCCAACAGCTAACGGTTGGCTTAGGTGGGACATGTACCGAGCATGTTACTCTCGGCAACAGTAAAGTAAAGCATGACGGAATGATAAGGGTAAAAGAAGAAGCAAATAAGAAAACGATTAAAAGAAACGACTTACGCGTGTGTGTATGGTTTATTTAAGAAATGAAAAGATAAAGTATAGCGTGTGTGAAGTTTCCTTTAATAGTTTGTGACTGCTTTGCAGATTTCGTAGGTGACGCGGACGAGGTATGAGGAGGGCATGGGAAGGAGGTCGTCGGTTGTCCGGTGATAGAGTCCGGTCTTTGGAGAATACTCTACATTATGTTGCTAGACTTTAATGTTTTGAACTATTTTTTAAATTTACATTCGAACGTTTGTTTTATTTTGCACGTTTTTACCGAATCAACTAGACCCAAATTAGGGTCGTTACAGGAAGGCTGGATCTCTTCGCTATCCCCCTCCTATGCAAGAACCAACACCGGGGACTTATGATTCTCAAGTATTTTGTCGTTTTCATCGGAGTTTTGACATGCAACTAACGATTGTCGAGAACTGATGTCAGAAGTTGAGAGGTTGTTAGAATTGGGTCAGCTAGATGAGTTGATTAGCACTATGGAAGCGCTGCCGAAGCTAACTCGGGAAAGATTGATATGAGTGTCCATTTGGGGTCGGCAGCAAAACCACCTAAGGCAGACCCACCACGACCTAACACAAGAGGCCATGGGTATGTAGGACAACGTGGCCAGCATCAAAGAGGGGCCAGAGAGGATTTCATAATAATGGTCAACAGAATCGCAGAGATGGAAGGATAAACATTAATAACCGTGGTCGGGGTAGAAATCAGCATTATAGAAATCAGCAGGGATATCGGAAGGAAGGTTATCCACTTGCTCATGGAAATCAACAACCGCCTCCTCCTCCTACTGTTGGCCCGAATTCGGGTCAACCTATTTTAAATATCAAGGAAGCTCAGCCGAGGTGGGGTAATCTAGGCCCCAATATAATTACTATTGCAGGTGGCAGGAGCGTGGGAGATTCAAGTCGAGCTCGTAAGCGATCCTACCGAGAGTTGGAACAGAAAGGTTGCTTTATGGAAGTTAACTTGGTCCATTTACCTAAATTGGAAAAAATGGCCATATCTTTTGGACCTGAGGATTTATCCAATGATTTCTCACCGCAAGACGATGCTCTCGTCATCTCTGTTATTATTGCAAATCATCAAGTTTCTCGAGTGTTAGTCGACACCAGAGCGGCTACCAATATCTTGACTCTTGCAGCTTTCGAACAAATGTCTTTGAAGGGAACCACCAAGCTCCCTACACTTCCTTATAACGCGATTCTCGGGAGGAGTTCATTGAATTTATTTGGGGCTGTGGTTTCTCAAGCACATTTTATGTTAAAATTCCCCACACCTTCAGGTGTTGGAAAATTGAAAGGAGATCAGGAATTGGAGCGTTCTTGCTATAACATAATGTGCAGAAGTGGTATGGATGGGTCAAAAGCATAGAAACATGTTTGTATGGTGGAAGTCTAATCCGAAGAAGTTATAGATTCAGATGACACATCCTACAATATGAAGTATAAAGAAAACAAGATGAAGATAGAACCCTTAGGCATTAAGACAATGCCTTTATTCTCTGATAACGCTGAAAAGACAGTGAGAATCAGTTCTGAGATGACGCAAGAGCTTGAAAAGGAGGTAATTTCTTTTTAAGAAATAATATAGATATTTTTGTTTGGTCTTATGAGGATTATGTGGGGGTAGACCTCCAAGTTTGCTCGCATAGATTGAATATATCTCGAGACGAGCTTTAAAGGCTCAGGTTTTAGTGGACTTCATAGTGGAAATGACTCGATCAGAAGAATTGGATAATGAGGAATACTGGGATGCATTTGTCGATGGATCAGTTTCCGCTGGGCGAGCTGGTATTGGCGTTAATTTTAAGGAAAGAAAGTCTGGTGAGGAACATGAATATGATGTAAAACTGCTCTTCTGTGCAACCAACAACATCGCCAAATACGAAGCCTTGATATTTTGTATTAACTTAGCGGTCTTAACAGATCAACCTATCAGAAGCGTACTATCTAAAATCGATGACTCTGGCAGGCTAGCAAAGTGGAATATCGAGTTAGGGTAGTATCATATTGAATATATTTCGAGACGAGCTTTAAAGACCCAGATTTTAGTGGACTTCATAGTGGAAATGACTCGATCAGAATAATTGGGTAATGAGGAATACTGGATGCATTTGTCGATGGATCAGTTTCCGCTGGGCGAGCTGGTATCGACGTTTATTTTAAGGAAATAAAGTCTGGTGAGGAACATGAATATGCTGTAAAACTGTGCTTCTCTGCAACTAACAACGTCGCCGAATACAAAGCCTTGATATTTGGAATTAACTTATTAGTCGAGAACGGAATTGTTCGATTGCATGCTCACTCCGATTCACAGTTAGTAGTGAACCAATTCGCAGATACTTTTGTTACCAAAGGTGAGCATATGTTGATGTACCTAGATAAGTTGAAGGAAGTGGCGAAGGCCTTAAGACATTCGCTGTGCTGATGGTCTTGCAAAGTCAGCCACGATCTTAGAACTCTCAGCTGAGTCAAAAATAACGACTATAATCCGTTATCAGCCATCCATCAGTCTGGCATAGAGACAGACCGCCGAAGTGAGAAGCTTGGAACTTTCGAACGATACGTGGTTTTTATTAGATGCAGTAATTGATGAGTTATCTTGGATGGACGTGATCGTCAATAATTTAATTAAGAAAAAATTTCCCACTGATGAAGGCGAGGCTCGTAGTACTATGCAAAGGGCTACAGGTTTCATCTTTGTAGATGAGAAATTATATAAGAAAAACTTTAGAGGACCATACCTTCAATGTTTATCCCCAGTGCAGGAAATGCCGTTTTTGAAGAAGTTCACGACGGGGACTGTTGTGATCATTAAGCAAGTCGATCTATGGCAATGAAAGTTAAAAGGGCCGGATATCTTTTGCCAACGATTATAAAAGACTGTGAATTTTGTTCGAACTTGTTACGCTTTTCAGTTCCACTCGAATGTTCACCATGTGCCGAGAACGAATATGAAACCTTTGCCAACATGTGTAACGACCCTAATTTGGGTCTAGCTGATTTGGTAAAAACGTACTAAATAAAACAAAACGTTAGTACGTAAACTTAAAACATAATTCAAAAGCATTAAAGTCTTGCAACATAATTTAGAGTATTCTCATAAAACCGGACAACAGACGACCTCCTTCCCATGCCCTTGTCGTACCTCGTCCGCGTCACCTACAAAATCTGTAAAGTGGTCACAATCTATTAAAGGAAACTTCACACATGCTATACTTATCTTTTCATTTCTTAAGTAAATCGTACAAACACACGTTGGTCGTTTCTTTTAATCGTTTTCTTATTTCCTTCTTCTTAGTTCTTTACCCTTATCATCCCCCCCCCTTCCCCTCATCCTTTAACTTTACTGTTGCCGAGTGTAACATGCTCGGTACAAGTCCCGCCCAAGCCAACTGTTAGCTGTTGGATGATTCGACGGGCCATATGCTTCCCTTCTCGGGTGAGTACTTAGGCGCTACCCCTTTTTTCACCCGGATCTGTTCTGCCCTTTTCGTATGTATCTTTCCATTATGGAACTTAATGTTCCCTTCATCAGGCATGCCCTTCTTTGGGTGAATCGTGTACTAAGCACGATGCGAGATTCGGTGGGATGGTCCATCCTTCCTCACCCCGAGTCTTATTAACATTTGTCTCGTTCATTCGTGTCTTTGACTTTCTTTCTTACTAACCCTTCCCGTTTCCCTAAGTCGGAACCTTCCCGCTTTAGTAAAAATCTGTAAAGCGGTCATAATTTATTAAAGGAAACTTCGCACACGCTACACATTATCTTTTCATTTCTTAATTAAACCGTACACACACGCGTGAATCATTCCTTTTAACCGTTTTCTTATTTCCTTCTTCTTTTACCCTTATCATTCCCATCATTCCTTTTAACCGTTTTCTAATTTTGCATGCATGAAAATTCGCGATAATTTTCTCTTTCGCGACAATTTTCGTGTTTTGCGGGTTTTTCATGAATTTCCGTGGCTTAATGATAATTAACTCTTTTTTGGGCCTCCCCACCCCTATTTATAGACATCTTAACTTCCCCAATTCACATTTTGACCCCTCCTTCTTTTCATTTTGACCATTCTTTTATCTTTTGCTTTACTTTTCTATTTTTCGTTTCCTTTTACGTTCTTTCATTCCCGTATCCCTCGTTATTCCTTGTCTAGACTTTACCGATACATTACCTACTATTTTTTCCATCATACATTTTTTTGCTGGCTGTTACAAGGTATGAGAAGGATATGGGAAGGAGGTCGTCGGTTGTCCGGTGATAGAGTCCGATCTTTTGAGAATACTCGAAATTATGTCGCTATACTTTAATGCTTTCGAATTATATTTTATTCAAGCTCGAACATTTCGTTTATATTTAGTATGTTTTACCAAATCAGCTAGACCCAATTTAGGGTCGTTACAAATGGTATCAGTGCATAACATCGCTACCAAACCGGTAGTGGTGCGGTCCTACGTAGAAAGGTCTAGAAAATTAATAGGAGGATAACTGACCATAGGAAGGAATGGGCATAGAATGTAGCATATAGCACGAGTAGGTATAGACATAACGAAAGCTTAATGTATAGATGGCACCTAGAACGAGAGCGAATGGAAACCGAGAGGAGGATAGCAACGCAATAGAACAGGCACCGGCGATCGGAAAACCGGTTGCGGATTCATCGACGCCCCTTACGTTTAACCAGAAGAGTCAAAGGGATCTATTCCAGACGAGGGCAAGTTCCCTCATTAGCGCAATGAGGCAGGGACAGACGGAGAGGAGAAACTCCGTGCAGATGGAACAAGTGTCAAGGCTCGAAAAGAGTAGAATGTACTACAATGAGGTGCTAAAGAATGTAGGAATGAACAGTTTCACGGGAGATAAAATGGGGGACGCGGAGGTGTGGATTATTCGCTTGGAGGAGATGTTCGAGCTTATCGAAGCCCCAGAGGAACTTAGGGCAAGACTGGCCCCACTATGGTTTGACGGTAGCACTACCCGATGGTGGGGAAGCGTGTTTTTCTCATTGCTGAAGGATCGACCCATCTCTTGGGAGAAGTTAAGGAATGCATTTTTGGATTAATACATACCAAATGGGCTGAAGAAGGACAAGAGGACCGAGTTCGACAAACTGACGAAAGGGAACTTGTAATAGCCAGGAAAAAGGTATGTTTAGAATAGTAGCAGGGAATATAGTGGTAAAGTCTGGATGAGGAATAACGAAGGATACGGGAACGAAAGAACGATAAAGGGAACGAAAGATTGAAAGGTAAAAAAAAAGATAAAGGAGTGGTCAAAATAAAAAGAAAGAGGGGTTAAAATGTGAATTAGGGAAGTTAAAATGCCTATAAATAGAGGTTAAAAGACCCAAAACCAAGTCACTTATCACTAAACCACAAAAAACGTACGGAAAACGCCGAAGCAAGAATTTATCGCGAATTCACGAAGCAATACAAATTATCGTAGATATTTTAACGACCCTAATTTTGGCCTAGCTGTTTTGGTAAAACATGCTAAATAAAACGAAACGTTCGAATGTAAACTTAAAAAATAGTTCACAAACAGTAAAGTCTAGCAACATAATTTAGAGTGTTCTCAAAAGTCAGGACTCTATCGCCGAACAACCGACGACCTCCTTCCAATGCCCTTCTCATACCTCGTCCGCATCACCTACAAAATCTGTAAAGCGGTCACAATCTATTAAAGTTAACTTCACACACGCCATACTTATCTTTTCATTTCTTAAACACACCATACACACACGCGTAAGTCGTATCTTTTAATCATTTTCTCATTCCCTTATTCTTAATCTTTTACCCTTATTATTCCCCTCATGCTTTTTACTTTACTGTTGCCGAGAGTAACATGCTCGGTACATGTCCCGGCCAAGCCAACTGTTAGCTATTGGATGACTTGACGGGCCATATGCTTCCCTTCCCCCGGTGGGTACTTAGGCGCTACCCCTTTTTCCACCCGGATCCATTCTACCCTTTTCGGACATAACTTTCCATCTTTGGAACATATCGTTCATTTCATCAGGCAAGGCCTTCCTTTGGTGAATCGTGTACTAGGCACAATGCCGAGTTCCGTCGGACGGTCTATCCTTACTCACCCCGAGTCTTATTAACATTTGTCTCATTCATTCGTGTCTTTTACTTTCTTTCTTAATGACTAAATCCCGTTCCCTAAGTCGTAACCTTCCCTTACTACATTGTAGTCATTCCGCTTACCTGTTGTTTTCACTTGTTATAATCCCTTGCGTTTCCCTGCAATCCGTAGCATATTTAAGTACTTGATTTTTGATGTTATTATTTTTTTATTGACTGTTTGGTTAGCGTAGACCCTTCGTATCTTTCTCCTTCACCATCCGACGTTGGAACGCGACGAAAACACCCAAATTGTATGTTTCCGCTATAAAACTACCTTGCTCTCAAAATCCGCGATAAAACAGGTTGTGGTTTAGGTTTTTGCGACAATCTTACATGTTCTGCATTTCCGTGATAATTTACTCTCTTCGAAGGATTCGCGATAATTTGAACACTAGAAAATTTCGGCGATAATTTTCCACTTTTCCGAATTTTCGCGACAAGGTTGCAAGCTCGTATTTTTCGCGATAATGTTGTTCGTTAAAAAATCCACGATAATTTGTATTGCTTCGTAAATTCGTATTCCATTGCACGAGGTCTTTTCCCTAGCAAAGTGGCAAGCGGAACGTTAGAACTGGAAAGTTAAGCGTGCTCACCCTGGAGTAATTCAGGGATGGGTAACAACTGGGAAGTGTGGGTTCTAGGGAAAAAGTAAAGCCGTGAGGACTAGGTGGGTGTCATTAGGGCCAGCCTAGTCCAAAGCAGACAATATCATGCAAGCGGAAAGGCGGGTCGTTACAGAACTGCCCCGTAATGGAGTATATTCAAGAATTCATAGAATTGGGTAGATTCGCCCCCGAGGTCATGGGGAGTGAACAAGAAAAGATGCACCGTTTTAAAGAAGGGCTGAATGAAAGGGTGAAACTGACTATGTGTGGTCGCGACGACGAAGAATTTTCCAGTTTAGTAGTAGTGGCAGTCCGAGTGGATGGGAGAATGCGAGGAATGGATAAGCAATGCGTCAGGAGCTCCACGAGAAGTGATGTTCATGGACGGGGGGAGTGGAAAGGAAAGTCCGCTATGGAGAGTTTCAGATCCGCACAAGGACCGCCGATCAGGCCTATGTGCACCAAATGCGGGAAAAACCATTTTGGAGAATGTCGGTCAGGAACTCAAAGTTGTTTCAAGTGCGGCCAAGAAGGACACTTTGCGCGGGAACGCACAAAGAAGAGAAAAATTGAAACAAGGCTACCGAAAACATGGCAAAGGAAAGGATCACTGGAATTGCTATAGTGTTCACTCTAAACAAGGAACAGGCCTCGGAGGCCGAAGACGTCGTGGCAGGTACACTACTTTTTAATTGTTTTACAGCTTATTACTTGAATGTGGGGCGACGCATTCATTTGTGTCGTAGAAGTTAGCAAAACGGTTTGGAGTAATGGGAAGTAACGCTAAAATCAAAGTAAGAACACCGGGATCCGAACCCTGGAATCAAACAGAATCTTTAAGGGATGTTCGGCAGAAGTGGATACGGTACGAACAGAGGCAGATCTGATTGAGTTGGGGGATATTGGATTTGATGCTATACTGAGAATGGATTGGTTATCCAAGTACGATGAGCAAGTCAAATGTCAAGATCGCACGATCACTTTTTGTAATAGCCAAGAAAAAGGTATGTTGGAATGGTAGCAGGGAATATGGTGATAAGGTCTAGAAGAAAAATAACGAGGGATACGGGAACGAAAGAACGATAAATGAAATGTAAAGATTGAAAAGTAAAGCAAAAGATTAAGGAGGGGTAAAAGTGAAAAGTGGGAGGGGTCATAATGTGAATTAGGAAAGTTAAAATGCCTATAAATAGAGATTAGAAGGCCCAAAAACCAAGTCATTTATCACTAAACCACAAAAACGTACGGAAACACGCCGAAGCAAGAAATTATCGCGAAAATCTCGGAACAGGAAAAATTATCGCGAAAACAGGCTGTAATTATTATCGCGGAAAATCAAGCAAGCAACCTTGTCGCGAAAATTTTCAGCGTGGAAAATAATCGCGGAAATTCCCACGTTGAAAATTATCGCGAATCTTCCAAAGAGACAACTTTATCGCGAAAATGAAATGCTTAACAAATTGTCGCGAAAATGTAAACCACGTGTCTTTTTATCGCGAATTTCAGGAACAGAACAACTTTATCGTGGAAACATACAATTAGGGTGTTTTCGTCGCATTTCAACGTCGGACGTGAGGAAGGAAGATACGAAGGGTCTACGGTAACCAAACAGTCAATAATAAAATAATAACATAAAAAAATGAGGTACTGAAATATGTTACGGATTGCAGGGAAGCACTGAGATTATAACAAGTGAAAAAAACAGGTAAGCGGAGTGAAGACAATATAGTAAGGGAAGGTTCAGACTTAGGGAACGGGATTGGGTTAATAAAGAAGAAAGAAAAAGACACGAATGAACGAGATAAATGTTAATAAGACTCGGGGTGAGGAAGGATGGACCGTCCTACCGAACCCGGCATCGTGCCTACTACACGATTTGCCAAAGGAAGGGCATGCCTGATGAAGGGAATGCTAAGTTCCAAAGATGGAAAGACGCGTACGAAATGGGCAAAACGGATCCGGGTGGAAAAAGGGGTAGCGCCTAAGTACCCACCCGGGGAAGGGAAGCATATGGCCCGTAGAGTCATCCAACAGCTAACGGTTGTCTTGGGCGGGACATGCACCGACCATGTTATTCTCGGCAACAGTAAAGTTAAAGTAAGAGGGGGATGATAAGGGTAAAAGAGGAATGAAATAAGAAAAACAGTTAAAAGGAATGATTCACGTGTGTGTGGACTGTCTTATTAAGAAACGAAACGATAGTGTGTAGCGTGTGTGAAGTTTCCTTTAATAAATTGTGACCGCTTTACAGATTTTGTTGGTGACGCGGACGAGGTATGAGAAGGGCATGGGAAGGAGGTCGTCGGTTGTCCGGTGATAGAGTTCGGTCTTTTGAGAATACTTTAAATTATGTCACTAGACTTTAATACTTTCAAATTATGTTTTAGTCACGCTCGAACATTTCGTTTATATTTAGTATGTTTTTGCCAAATGAGCTAGTCCCAATTTAGGGTCGTTACACAAGCTTTCGCATTCGCCAGTGCCGCCAAATTCCGGAAGGTCGGTGTGACGACCCTTATTTGGGCCTAGCTGTTTTGTTAAAATGTGCTAAATAAAATGAAAACATTCGAATGTAAACTTAAAACGTAGTTCGAAAACATCAAAGTTCGACAGCATAATTTAGAGTTGATATCACCCTGAGAAATTTATTATTCGAGGACAAATATATTTCTATAAAGTCATTCCCAAGTCGAGAAATGTAGCAGATCGAGATATTTTGATGATTGACATTGTTTATAGTTTATCGTGGTATTTGGATCGGGATGCTTGTTTACTGGACTCATGTGCCTAATTTAAATATTAATGGGTCATTATTTATCGGACTCCATTATTGGTGGGCCTAGTGAGTTATAATTGGGCTGAATAAATCACTTATATAAATATAGTTAAAGTGTTAAGGATGAGAACTTGGATTCTAGACCTAAGGAGGAGGCCGCTATTCTTATCTTTTTCGCCCGGGAAACCTACGACTACGGCCATCAAAACATGATCTTTTTTCTTTGGCTTTCTACATCATGTTCTCCTATTGTAAATCTACGAACTTGACGTTTATAGTGGATTCAAAGGCTACGGCAGGGGTGGTTTTTTATCCTTTCTTTTACAGAAATGTTTTCCACCTACAAAAATCGTGTCTTTTTACTTCTTGCTTTCGTATTACTTTTTCGTTCGACCCCTATCCGTAAAACGGGTCTCAATTTTGTTATTGCCAATTTTTAGCAGCGATAACAAGAGTGTTCTCCAATGGACCGGACTCTATTTCCGGGACAACCGACGACCTCCTTCCCATGCCCCTCTCATACCTCGTCCGCGTCACCTACAAAATCTGTAAAGCAGTCACAATCTATTAAAGGAAACTTCACACACGCAACACATTATCTTTTCATTTCTTAATTACACCGTATACGCACACTTGAATCATTCCTTTTAACCGTTTTCTTATTTCCCTCTTCTTTTACCCTTATCATTCCCATCATACTTTAACTTTACTGTTGCTGAGAGTAACATGCTCGGTGCATGTCCCGCCCAAGCCAACCGTTAGCTGTTGGATGACTCGACGGGCCATATGCTTCCCTTTTTCCACCTGGATCCTTATCGTGCGTATCTTTTCCATCAAAATATGACTCGACGGGTACTTAGGCGCTACCCCTTTTTCCACCAGGATCCGTTCTGCCCTTTTCGTATGTATCATTTCCTCTTTGGAACTTATTGTTCCCTTCATCAGGCATGCCCTTCCTTTGGCGAATCGTGTGCTAGGCACTATGCCGGGTTCGGTCGGACGGTCTATCCTTCCTCACCCCGAGTCTTATTACCATTTATCTCGTTCATTCGTGTCTTTTCTTTCTTCTTTATTAACCCAATCTCGTTCCCTAAGCCTTAACCATCCCTTAGTATATTGTGTTCACTCCGCTTATGATCTAGTCTAAAAATATTTTAGGTATTTATTTTTAGATCAGTCAATTTATAATTAATTTGAAATTAATTTGTTGTGGGGATACGAGAGATATACGAGGTTGGGCCCACAATGTGCGGGCTTACGTCCTCGGGAGAGCGAAGCTCTACCTTGGTTTTCACTATAATAATCAAGCGGTACAAATACAATGAGATGATAACGACAATACTGGCGAAAACGGCTCGAGAAACGATCAAATCTGCAGTCAAGTTCCACTGGACGCGAGTGAACAGTGCAGACAGACAGGCTGGTCGCGAACAATGCGGTTGGGCGCGAGGATGGCACTGTTCGCGAGGGGTGATCATTGGTTGCGACTTGTGATGATTGGGCGCGAAAGGAATTTTAGTCGCAACTGGAGCCGCTGGTCGCGACTGATGATGATTGGTCGCGACTGGTTGAGCTAGCCACTGGTCGCGACTGGTGCTGTTTGGTCGTGGCTGGAAGGCTGGTCGCGACTGATGCTGTTTGGTCGCGAGTCAAGGGTCAGGTTCTGCCTTGGGAAGCGTGAAAAAGTCCGAATCCTTTCTCAATGCCTTGGGGCTCCTATTTATAGAGAAATCCAGCCCAAAACCGACTCACTTGAGCCAATAAGCCTAGTTCACATCACTTAGCTCAAAATAATTAAATATTCCACACCATAATATAATAAATACCATGTTGACTCCGAAGCTTCGGGAACCACTCCGGACAAGATATTAGTCGGGAATACGATCAGAAATTTTCCGAGAACTTCGTATATTGGTCCTTTGCCTTTAGATAGCGAATACGCAGCCATATAACATCATTGCACCTGATCGGTGCACTCCCGGGTGGCAAATGACGAAAATACGCCTGGCCGGTCCGGGGCCGAAATGACCCGAAACATCTCAAAATGCTTGCAGAGACTTTATATGGGGCCCAGCAAGCCAGAATTGCGAGAATACCACTTGAGCATGCCATCCGATAAAAATATGAAAATACCGAAAATACCAATAACCACGTTGGACGAGCCCCCGGGTAAGGATAAATACAAGAGAATATACCCGGGTAATATCAATAGTCCCCTGGTTTTCAGATTCAGAGTCTGAGTCGTAAACCATATATCAATAGCTCGTCCGTAAAGCCAATTATCGTTCTGGGGCCCCGCCGAGGAAATCCTTAGCACGGTTGAAATTCTCTCGTCGATACGATCGCTTTGACATTAAGCACGTCAGATTCTGAGCTCGAGTGAAAATTTCGGAATTTTCCGGCTCGGGATTCTGCCCCTATAAATACATTGTTCGCTCCTCACAATTCAGTTTCTCGCATGGAATTATTATCTCTCGCGACGAATCAACTCTCGCGACCAATCGACTCTCGCGACCAATCGACTTAACTGTGTCACTCGCGACCAATCGCTTGCTTATTTCTCGCGACCAATCGCATTACTATACCACTCGCGACCAAACTCAGTAAGTCGCGACGAATCGTATAACTTAAACCAAGACTGTGCTACTCGCGACGATAACTCGCGAGTACTGTACCACTCGCGACGAAACTTCACTGGTCGCGACTCGGACTTAAAACTTTCGGGTCGCGACCCGAAAAATAAATTTGAATTTATTAATTTCAAAAAATAAATTTGAATTTAAATTTACCTATGTCTTCCGATCGCACCGAATCTTCGGGCTCTGCCACCTCATCTTCAAACCATTCGGACTCCTCATCCAATCCGGGGAGTTTCGATTCGATCTCAGCCCCGTTTCCTCCTTGCCTTTCCACTGTAAATTCTCATTTTTTTGAGAGCGTAGCTCATCTTGAAAACACCCTCGGCCCTCAAAATTCCGCGGTTAAAGCTCTTAAGTCCTTTAATCAACCTCACAGCATGCATTCTCGGAAGTGGAGATCGATTCTTGAGCAATATTATTTCCCTTCCGACTGTGTGCTATATCAACCCGAAACTAGCGATCGTCTCTTGACGCCTCCTATCGCCACCCATACTGTCTCTCTCGAACACTGAGAATGTGGCCTTCGATTCCCTCTTCATCCTTTCCTTGTGGAATTGCTCTCGCATCTACATATTCATTTTTTCCAACTAACTCCAAATTCAATTTCTCTTGTCGTCGCCTTCATAATATTTATGGAGGTGAATTGTATTCCTCCGACCGTGGACCTTTTCTTCCAAATATTCTATATCAGTGCTGCCGTCAATTTTGGTGTCTAGGGCTGTATATATTTCCGCGCGCGGCACAAGACGAGCCCGTTTCCTTTTTCTGCACCCCACTCCAACCACTACTGGAAGAGACATTTCTTCTTTGTCAGCGGTGTGGGGGATACGAGGCTGTCTCTCTTGAGTCTTCCTTGGCAGTTCCCCGTTGAAGGGGAACCATTTTTTCCTGAGGCCTACGGCCCTAAATCCCGTGCGGCCCTTCCGAGACCTCTGAGGAAGGCGCTCCTTGACTGCTCTAGGTCTGACGGCGCTAACTGGACCGTGAAGACCTTGCTTTACGCTCCGATCTTGGTTACTTTCAACCTTCTTCCGGTCCCCCCCATTTTAGTAGAGAACTGCTAGGTATCTCATCCGTATGTTCATATGTGGGCTAAATTTAATAACTCTTCTTTGATAGCATCAACGCTTAGGAACCTGAATTACTTGTCTTTAAATTCAAACTTCGCGTTTTTTCACTTAACTTGCGTATTTTGCAGATAACATAATGGCTCCCGCTCAGGATCAAAACAAAAAGGGGGATCGGCTGAATTTCCTCCGTGATCTTCTTGCGGAGGATGATGAGATTATCTTCGAGGCGCCACCGGGGACTCTGAACCGAACTGCCGCGGCCGATCTGGCTTCGAGTTTACAAGAAGCGGCATCCCCGACTGGGGAAATAAGATGCGACACTCCTCCACCACCACAACCTGCTGCAACGGTGGCTAATCCCGAGCCGGTAAATGAGGAGCCGGCTGCAGAAATTACTGAGAGTCCTGAAGACCTAGTCCCCTTGTCTCGGCGATTAGAATACGTT
This sequence comes from Utricularia reniformis, assembly GCA_009725065.1. Lineage (NCBI taxonomy): Eukaryota > Viridiplantae > Streptophyta > Magnoliopsida > Lamiales > Lentibulariaceae > Utricularia > Utricularia reniformis. Next base: position 707,427 of record RWGZ01001036.1, on the reverse strand, counting down.
GTTGAGGAGCCCACCACCGATGAAGGCATGTACGACTTTGTCGAAACATTAGTGGATATCGTCGGGGACGACGAGGAGGGCGAGATTAGCGAGGATCAACCGATGGACCCGGTGGTGGAGGAAATATGCCAAGAAACCCGTCTGGAGGGAGAGACCAACCAAGGTACCCGTTCGGACAAGGGGAAAAGACCGGCGGAGGGTCCCACCGTCTTGGAGATCGCGGAACCCAATAGAAAGAGTGGGTTAACCGCCGAATTCATCGACGCCTTCCGTATATATGACATCCCGAGACTGACGGTTAAGGAACGACTCGATATGGGACGCCGGGCCGGCTTTGTATTTATAAAGGACGGACTCACCTTTCGAATTCAGAGATGTGACAACATATCGAGTTGGCCGGCCCTGGCATACTTGGAGCGGAACCCAGAGTTGCCGCCTCGTGGTCGGGATGACCACACAGTGTTTACCGACATTGATCGGTTAATGAGTCAGACCGCGACGATGCGTCGTGCCATTGGGGAAGTTCGTCGCGACACTAACAATGACTTCTTTATAACTTTATCTTTTACACCATATGTACTAACCCTTCTTGTTTTCATTTCAGATGGAGCGCACCATAATCGAGTTGGGCACCGCAGCTGCAGTAGGGGAATACTGTATGCTCAGACATTCGGAGCTCGACTCGCCAGACATTATCGGGGAGCAAACCAAAAAGGCGGCGGGGAAGCTGATGCAGAATCAGCGAGATAGACATGCTCATGAGATGGCAGCACTCCGAGAGGAGCATAGCAAGGCGATCGAGTCTCTACTTCGAGCTCATCGCAGCGAGCTAACGGAGAACTCCGCCTTCCACATTGGACAAAGGCACGCCCTTGAGCAATCTATAGAAACCCTCAAGGTGAATGAGAAGTACGCACAGGACAAGCTGAAGGAGATCCGAGAGCAAACTGATGAGAAACTGAGGAAGGCCAAAGAAGAGAAGGCGGCCGACAAAAAAGCTCTCGGGAAAGCTGTGGAGGAGGTCAAAGAGCTCACATCAAAGAATGAAGGCCTCCAGTCTATCACTGATCGACTCCGGGCACGAATATACTTGCACCCTGATTTGCCACGGAAATACACATCACAACAAACAGGCCTCTTAACATATTCCAACAGTCATTATGTACAGACGGTTCTGCCGCGGACAGGAAGACTCATCACGTTCGAAATATTTTGACACAGTATTCAATTTGACGAGTTTGAAAATGATCGACTATAAGACAGGTGGTACATTGCGTTTCTAATCTAACTTACTTAATTTATTCCATCCTCCTTCGTACTAAAACGCAATGGACCTACTCCAACCTTACCAGTCCCCTAGTCGATTGAATTCATGTCGTCAAAAAAGATACATTAAAATTAGAATATGACCACAAAAAAGAGGGGAAATTTTTATTTTCAAAAAGATCGATGAGTCACGTCTATACATAATACTTGCGCAAATTGGAAATATGCCAAGTCCGTGGCAGCTCCTCCCCGCTCATATTTGCGATTCTGTACGTACCTTCCTTCACTACGGCCGTTACTCTGTACGGTCCTTCCCACTTTCGATCCAACTTGCCAACATGCTTCGAGACTTCTAGTTTCTTAAGAATCAAGTCTCCAACTTTTAACAGCATAGGTCGAACGCCTTTGTCGTGCTTCTTAGCCATCCGCCTTTTACATACCTATATTCGTATTGCGGCTCTATAACGGATATCATCAATACAGTGAAGGTCCAACTTTCTCATATCCTCGTTCAACACCTTGTCATAAGCGATAACTCTTTCTGATAAGATAGTCACTTCAACCGGAGACACGGCCTCAGAGCCATATACTAAAGAGAATGGGCTGAATCCGTTAGTGGACCTCGGTGATGTCCGATATGCCCACATCACATTATGCAATTCATCCACCCAAGAGCCTTTGGATTCATCTATCCGTGTTTTCAGCTGTTGTAGGATAATACGATTGATAACCTCTGTAAGCCCGTTTGTTTCTGGGTGTGCCACGGAGGTAAACCGCTGTTCAATTCCATAACTCTCACACCATTCATTAACCCTCTTTCCGGCAAATTGCGTTCCTTTATCTGATACCAAAATCCTAGGAATTCCAAATCGACACACGATATACCTCCAAAGGAAACTGATAACTTCCTGTTCCCGAACGCGTGATACAGCTTCAACCTCTATCCACTTAGAAAAATGTTCCACAGCCACGATACAGAATTTTTTTTGGCTCGATGCCTTCGGAAATGGACCTAACATATCGATCCCCCACATATCGAAAGGACATGTTGTCGGTAAGGGTTTCATACTAGCTCTCGGTACATGATGCACGTTTGAGTGGAACTGACAAGCNCAATTACTCCTCTATAACTTTATCTCTTACGTCGTATGTACTAACCATTCTTGTTTTCATTTCAAATGGAGCGGACGATAATCGAGTTGGGCACCGCAGCTGCAGTAGGGGAATACTGTATGCTTAGACACTCGAAGCTCGACTCTCCGGATATTATCGAGGAGCAGACGAAAAAGGCGGCGGAGAAGCTGATGTAGAATCAGCGAGATAAGCATGCCTAGGAGATGGCAGCACTCCGAGAAGAGCATAGCAAAGCAATTGACTCTTTGCTTCGAGCTCACCGCAGCGAGCTGACGGAGAATTCAGCTTTTTATATTGGGAAAAGGCACGCCCTAGAGCAATCCATAGAAACCCTCAAGGTCAACGAGAAGTACGCACATGACAAGTTGAAGGAAATCCGAGAGCAAACTGAGGAGAAGCTGAGGAAGGCCAAAGAGGAAAAAGAGGCCGATAAGAAAGCTCTCGGGAATGCCACGGACGAGGTTAAAGAGTTAAAAGCAAGGAATGAAGGCCTCCAATCCGTCACTAATCGACTCCGGGCACGAATCACCAAGTTGCTGTCCCAGATCAATGACTGCTTCCGAAAGTTAATATGGGAGTACACAGTACACTCCCCTACTTTCCGGAATCTGGGGGCGGTGGCCCATGCCAAGTCGAATGTCATGTACTTCTTACGAGGGAGTGTCCAGATGCAGAGAATTCTGGGCATATCCCTGACCGCTCAGGAGAAAAAGAAACTCGATCAAAAGCTCAATGGGAAGTTCGAGCCTATACCCTGTGAGGACATGCTGGATTGCTCACAGGATCCGTTCGGGGCGCTACATTTTAGCTTGGATGAATATCTTCACCAGCAACTTTACTCGAAGGATTTCGAGACGGAGGAGGGCCCATCTCCGTATGCGTTTAGGAGGTTGGCTACTTTATTCCCGGAGCCAATGGGCCCCTCGTGGCGGAGCTCCTGAAAGATGACGATTTAATGGTGGCGTATGATCCTCAATTATATACCCCCGCTAGTGTGACTGGATCTCGGGACCGCCACAAAGATGAAATGGCGAGTTTCGCAACCGCCAACCCTGCATCCTCCCAAAAAATAAAGCTAGTGAAAATGCGCCCTATGTGCCTGGTGAAAGCTCAGGCTCTCAGAAGAAGAAGAAATAAACTTCTATATATGATTTCTTCAATTTTTGTATTCTCTCCTCATTTTGTATTCCCCATGTGTATAAAATTCGTTTTTGTTTTCCTTTCAATTTCTACACTGTACTTTTAACAAAGAACCATACTAGGAATAATATAACCTCACGTCTTCTCAACTATATTTTCTCGCCACATTCTTCAAGGAATATATAACACGAATAATTCAATCCAAGAAATACGCTTCCGAGATAATAAGAATATATATGAATCTCGTGTATAGGTGCTCAATAATAACGCATATAATGATGGTAGCAATGATGCGTAAGAGTCCCCAGTGTAGCGAGACTTGAATAAGCCTGCGATAACTCTAAGGCGAATGGCTATTTAAAATGAGTAGATACCAAAAATGAGTCCACCGTTCTGCCTTTACAAATATATCTTCGCCACCGGTATATGCTTACGCCCGGGGCCATCACACACTCGCCGCCGGTATATACTTGCACCCGGGGGCATCATACTCTCGACCCGTTCATAAAACGGTGTCGTTTGGCCCGTCCATAAGACGGTGCCATCGTACTCTCGACCCATTCATAAAACGGTGTCATTCGGCCCGTCCATAAGACGGTGCCATGCGGAAATGGACCAACCTCCGGCGAGGGCGCGACCCTCGTTGGCGTGTCATGGAGGAGTCAGATATATACTTGCACCCTGATTTGCCACGGAAATATACATCACAACAAACAGGCCTCTTAACATATTCCAACAGTCATTATGTATAGACGGTTCTGCCGCGGACAGGAAGACTCATCACGTTCGAAATATTTTGACACAGTATTTAATTTGACGAGTTTGAAAATGATCGACTATAAGACAGGTGGTACATTGCGTTTCTAATCTAACTTATTTAATTTATTCCATCCTCCTTCGTACTAAAATGCAATGGACCTACTCCTACCTTACCAGTCCCCTAGTCGATTGAATTCATGTCGTCAAAAAAGATACTTAAAAAATTAGAATATGACCACAAAAAGAGGGGAAATTTTTTATTTTCAAAAAGATCGATGAGTCACGTCTATATATAATACTTGCGCAAATTGGAAATATGCCAAGTCCGTGGCAACTCCTCCCCGCTCANGCGAGACTTGAATAAGCCTGCAATAACTCTAAGGCGAATGCCTATTTAAAATGAGTAGATACCAAAAATGAGTCCACCGCTCTGCCTTTACAAATATATCATCGCCACCGGTATATGGTTACGCCCGGGGCCATCACACACTCGCCGATGGTATATACTTGCACCCGGGGCCATCACACTTTCGCCGCCGGTATATACTTGCACCCGGGGGTATCATACTCTCGCCACCGGTAAATACTTGAACCCGGGGCCATCACACTTTCGCCGCCGGTATATACTTGTACCCGGGGCCATCACACTCTCGACCCGTTCATAAAACGGTGTCGTTTGGCCCGTTCATAAGACGGTGCCATCGTACTCTCGACCCATTCATAAAACGGTGTCATTCGGCCCGTCCGTAAGACGGTGACATCGCACTCTCGACCCGTTCATAAAATGGTGTCATTCGGCCCGTCCATAAGATGGTGCCATGCGGAAATGGACCAACCTCCGGCGAGGGCGTGACCCTCGTCGGCGTGTCATGTAGGAGTCAGGTATATACTTGCACCCTTATTTGCCACGGAAATATACATAACAACAAACAGGCCTCTTAACATATTCCAAAAGTCATTATGTGTAGACGGTTCTGCCGCGGACAGGAAGACTCATCACGTTCAAAATATTTTGACACGGTATTTAATTTGACGAGTTTGAAAATGATCGACTATAAGACATGTGGTACATTGCGTTTCTAATCTAACTTATTTAATTTATTCCATCCTCTTTCGTACTAAAATGCAATGGACCTACTCCTACCTTACCAGTCCCCTAGTCGATTGAATTCATGTCGTAAAAAAAGATACTTAAAAAATTAGAATATGACCACAAAAAGAGGGGAAATTTTTATTTTCAAAAAGATCGATGATTCACGTCTATACATAATACTTGCGCAAATTGGAAATATGCCAAGTCCGTGGCAGCTCCTCCCCGCTCATATTTGCGATATTGTACGTTCCTTCCTTCACTACTGCCGTTACTCTGTACGGTCCTTCCCACTTTCGATCCAACTTGCCAACATGCTTTGAGACTTTCACTTTCTTAAGAATCAAGTCTCCAACTTTTAACAATATAGGTCGAACGCCTTTGTCGTGCTTCTTAGCCATCCGCCATTTACATACCTCCATTCGTATTGCAGATCTATCACGGATATCATCAATACAGTGATGGTCCAACTTTCTCATATCCTCGTTCAACACTTCGTCATAAGCGATAACTCTTTCTGATAAAATAGTCACTTCTACTGGAGACACGGCCTCAGAGCCATATACTAAAGAGAAGGGCTGAACCCGGTAGTGGACCTCGGTGATGTCCGATATGCCCACATCACATTATGCAATTCATCCACCCAAGAGCCTTTGGATTCATCTATTCGTGTTTTCAGCTGTTGTAGGATAATACGATTGATAACCTCTGTAAGCCCGTTTGTTTCTGGGTGTGCCACGGAGGTAAACCGCTGTTCAATTCCATAACTCTCACACCATTCATTAACCCTCTTTCCGGCAAATTGCGTTCCGTTATCTGATACCAAAATCCTGGGAATTCCGAATCGACACACGATGTACCTCCAAAGGAAACTGATAACTTCCTGTTCCCGAACTCGTGATACAGCTTCAACCTCTATCCACTTAGAGAAATGCTCCACAGCCACGATGCAGAACTTCTTTTGGCTAGGTGCCTTCGGAAATGGTCCTAAAATATCGATACCCCACATATCGAAAGGACATGTTGTCGGTAAAGGTTTCATACTAGCTCTCGGTACATGATGCACGTTTGAGTGGAACTGACAAGCGGAACAAGCCCGAACAAAATTCACACAATCTTTCACCAGTGTTGGCCAAAAATAACCGGCCCTCTTAACTTTATTTGCTAAGGATCGACCTGCTAAATGATCACCACAGTCCCCAGCGTGAACTTCTTCTATAACGGCCATTTGCCTGTACTGGGGACAAACATCGAAGATATGGGCCTCCGAAATTCTTCTTATACAGCTTATCATCCACATAGACAAAATTTGTAGCTCTTTGCATAGTTCTTCGGGCCTCGCCTTCGTCGGTTGGCAATTCTCTCTTGATTAGATAATTCACAATAGCATCCTTCCATGATGGCTCGTCGGTTATGGCATCCAATAAAAACCATGTCTCATTCGAAAGTTCCAAATTAGCCACCTCGGCTGTCTGTTTCTCCAAAGGACTGACAGAGGGCTGGTAGTGGATCATTGTTGTTATCTTCGACTCATCCGAGAGTTCTAAAATCGTCGCCGCCTTTGCAAGACCGTCTGCACGCGTGTTTTCCTCACTTGGGATATACGTAAGCGTAAATATCTTAAGATTCTTAGCCGCCTCTTTGAGCTTTTCTAAATACCTGCACAAATGGTTCCCCTTGGTGGAGTAAGTATATGCAAATTGGTTCACCACTAACTGCGAATCAGAATGAGCATGCAAACGAACGATTCCAATTTCCACTGCCAAGTTAATACCAAATATCAAGGCTTCATACTCGGCGACGTTGTTAGTTGCAGGGAAGCGCAACTTTACAGCATACTCATGTTCTTCACCAGATTTCCTTTCTTTAAAATAAACACCAATGCCGGCTCGCCCGGCAGACACCGATCCATCGACAAAGGCGTCCCAATACTCCTGAATACCCAATTCCTCCGACCGAGTCATCTCTACTATGAAATCCACTAACACCTGGGCCTTTAATGCTCGCCTGGAGATATACTCTATCTGATACTGGCCCAATTCGATATTCCACTTTGCTAGCCTACCAGATGCATCAATCTTTGATAGCACACTTCGGATAGGCTGATCTGTCAAGACTGCAATATGATGTCCTTGAAAATAGTGCCTCAATTTCCTTGAGGCGACAATCAGAGCTAATACAAACTTCTCTAGATCAGTATATCGGGACTCCGCTCCCTGCAATTTCCTGCTCACATAATATATCGGTCTATGTTCTTTGTCGCTAAGTCTGAACAACGCGGCGCTCACTGCCTCTTTTGTCACTGACAAATATAAACCCAACGGTTCCCCCGGTGAAGGAGGTGACATAAACGGTGGTTTACTTAAATAATCTTTCAAACTCTCAAAAGCCCTGCTACATTCGTCATCCCAATACAAAAGATTCGTCTTACGTAAAACCTTAAAAAACGGCAAACTTCTCTCTGCAGATCGCGAAATGAAGCGATTCAACGAGGCTATTCTCCCAGTTAGCCTTTGAACTTCCTTAACAGTCCTCGGAGGGGTCATTTCTTGGATAGCCGTTATCTTATCAGGATTCATCTCAATTCCTCTTTCAGATACCATAAAGCCGAGAAATTTGCCTCCTTTCACACAAAACGCACACTTAAGCGGATTCAATTTCATTCTATACTTTCTCAGTACCTCAAAACAATCATTCAAATACTGGATGTGGTTATCCCCATGTTTACTCTTTATCAATATATCATCGATATAAACCTCCAAAGATTTTCCGATCATATCTTTGAACATCGAATTCATTAAACGTTGATAGGTGGCCCCAGCATTTTTCAACCCAAATGACATAACTCTATAGCAAAAAATGCCTTTATTGGTCATAAATGACGTAAAAAACTTATCCTCACAATGCATAAAAATTTGAGTATACATCTCAAAAGCATCTAACATACTAAGGAATCCAAAGCCACAGGCCGCATCCACCATCATGTCAATGGCCGGCAGCGGATACGGATCCTTCGGGCATGTTTTATTCAAATCAGTAAAATCAATGCAAACTCTACAGCCACCACTCGACTATGGGACCACCACTGGATTCGCGACCCAATCTGTGTATCTAACAGGCTCTATGAATCCTGCCTGGAGCAAACTTTCCACCTCCTCATCAACCGCATTCTCTTTCTCAGGGGAAAGCTTCATCTTCTTCTGATGAACTCCTTCTCAACCTCTGGTGACAACTCGTCACCGTCTTTTCAAGATTATCGGGGAATAAAGGCACTGTATTGATTCCCAAAGGCTCCATCATCATATTGTTCTCTTTAAACTTCCTAAGAGACGGTCCGTCATTTGTGTCAGTAACTTCATCGGACGAGAATTCCACCATACAAACAGGTAACTTCGCTTTACATCCATCCATACCACTCCTACACATCACATTATCACAAGAGCGCGCCAGCTCTTGATCTCCCTTCATCTTCCCAACCCCTAACTGTGTTGGGAACTTCATCATCAAATGTGGTTGGGACACCACAGCTCCAAATAAGTTCAAACAACTTCTCCCCATGATCGCATTATAAGGGAGTATAGGGAGATCCACCACCACAAATTCCACCATCAAGGTTCTTGATATCTCGGGATCGCCCAAAGTTACCGGCAGAAAAACAGATCCCTCAGTCGCAACAACGCTATTTTTAAAACCAACTAACTTTGTGTGCACGGGCTGGAGTTGGGTGGTTCCTTTCAATGCCATCTGCTCAAAGACCGCAAGAGTCAATATGTTGGTAGCAGCCCCGGTGTCGACTAACACTCGAGAAACAGGATGATTCGCAATAATAGGGGAGACAACCAATGCATCATCTTGTGGGGAGAAAACCCCAGATAAATCCTCTGTTCCAAATGATATTCTCATTTTATCCAAATCTGTTAACTGGACTGTGTTGACTTCCATAAAACGCCCCTTCTGATGCAGTGTCTGGTAAGAGCGTTTACGGGCACGGTTCGAATCGCCGACACTTCTTACCCCGGCGATAGTCATAATGTTGGGGCCTAGATTACCCCATTTTGGTTGGGCGTTTTCAACATTCAAAATAGGTTGACCCTGGTTGGGGTCAACCGGAGGGGGAGGTAATGCTTGCTGATTCGCTGGGGCTGGTGGGTAAGCCTCGTATCCATACCCCTGCTGATTCCATTGCGGCTGATTCCTCCCGCAGCCACGATAGTTATTTTCTCTCCTTCCCCCTCTTTTATTTTGTCTACCCCCGTTAAAAAATCCACTCTGGCCACCTCCTTGACGTTGGCCACGCTGTCCTCCATATCCTCGTCCTCTTACATTTGGCCGTGGCGCATCGACCTTCAGGGTCTTATGTGTTGTTCCCTCTGGGACACTCATGTCAATCTTTCCCAACTTTGGCTCGGGTAGGGCCTCCACAGTACTGATCAGTTCATCAAGCTGGCCCAACTCTAGCAACCTTTCTACCTCAGACATTAACTCCCGACAATCATTGGTTGCGTGCCCAAAACATCGATGGAAACGACAAAATACTTGGGACTCGTAAGTCCCCGGTGTTGGTTCATGCAAAGGAGGAGGATAACGAAGTGAACCTGCCTTCTTTTGCTCGATAATCGCAAAAATCTGCTCATAGTTGTATGTGGGAAAAACTCTCAGCTTTGATTATGCGTGCGGGACAACCTTGTCCGGCCCGCGACTTGCAAAAATGTTGTGGGAACCATACGCCCGTACTTCGATCACACCATGATCTCGCAAACCTTCGTCGTCTCTGATGTATTGCGTACATCTCAGAGCCAAATCCTCCATACTTTCCGGAGGATCCCTATTCAAAGAATTACATAACGGATGCCCAGAAGCTGGAGCACCCCAACCATCTCACTAACAGTGATCCGAGGTATCTTCCTACACTCGGCCTCGAAACGGGTAATAAAACCCAACAATCTTTCCGAAGAGTCATACCGCAACGCGGTCAAAGAAGTAATAGATTTTATTGGCGTATTAAAAGGCGCAAAAGCCGAATAGAATTGATCCTTAAATTCCTGATAGGAAACGATCGAACGTCTCGTAACCGGTTAAACCATCGGAGAGCTGATTCCTTAAGAGAAGCGGCAAAAATGAAGCACATGGCCGCATCACTGAAATTCATCAAACTCACATGAATCTCCAAATTCGACGTATGAGCATGTTGATCAGTCGACCCGCGATACTGTGGAAGATCCTTAGGCATTTCAATAAACTCAGAGCGAGTGGCTCCAATAATGGCCATGGAAAATGGCGATAGAGCGTTGGACGTGTTCCACGGACTTTGCAAAACTTCCACTGACGGCAGAACTTTTCCTCGATTTCCAATGGGCTCATTAGCCCTCTCATTCTCGAAATAATCTCCCTCGTATGCTGAGGTCTGATGAGTATCCCGGGTATGCTCCCCGTACACTCGTCTCCTTTCCTGGCNCTGCTCCTGGTCATTTCCAGGAGCGGGAGTTAGAGCTCTGGCCGGAGGGGGAGGAGTAGATCGATATCTAGGCCTCCTCGTATTGACGCCACGCCTGAAGGTTTCTTCCTCATCAGTGCTGCGTTCGTCGGGATCACTTTCATATCCTCTGTCTCTGGGAACAGGGCTTGAGATAGCCGGTGGTTCTGTTCCACTTTTCTCCGCCGTAATTTCCAGTACCACCTTCCTTACGACAGCTTCCAAATCCTGTAATGTGAATGTTGGTGCTGGAAGACTGTCGGGAAGCACGTCACTATCATTTGTCGGAGTTCCAGTTGCCATGCCTTTGATTATCCTATCCCAGGTAGAAAACTCAAATGGGATTAGAAAAAATCGTCCCCACGGACGGCGCCAAACTGTTGTGGTTCCTTTTTAGGGGGTACGAACAGTCGTCCGGTTCGTTCAACAAACGAACTCGGTTCTGATTTCTTTAAAATGTGGAAGACGATCAAAAGCTAAAAACCAAAATAACTGCACGGCAATATATAGTGGAAACCCCGTGAATCGGGGTGAAAACCACTCGACTAAGAGCTGATTCTGCTCTTAGCCTGCTCACTAGTAAAATAACTCAAGAGTTTATACAAGACATGCTAATGAAAATGACGAGGTAAAGAAAGCGAGAAGAATCCGGCAGAGTAACAGCCTGTTCTTCCGCGTCCAAAGGGTCCTGTTATTTCCTTCGTCTTGCCCTGTATTTATAGAGTCGCTGGCGAGTGTAATCCACGTCCTGTAACCACCTCTAACAAGTTTGTTAGAGGTTGTAATCACAGGATGTAAAACGAGGCTGGGACCCAGGCGTGGTCTGCGTGATCGGGCCCGAAGCATGATAAACGTGATAGGGTCCGAAGCGTGGAACGCGTGAGCCTGTAACCGTTTTGTAACCGTTCGGACCGAACCCCGGAGCCAGCTGGCAGATAACGCTTTTATTTACTAAGGTTATCTTCGGTCCTTTGTGTTGAGCCTCGGGCCTCTCTTCCTGAAGGTGTGAGTGGGATATAAGAGTTCGTTTTGATTATTTAAGTCGGCCCAACTATTATCGGGCCTTACCCATTACAGGGTACCCGGTCCTAGAGTTCTCATCAATGTGGATAAAAGAGAGATAAATAATGATGTGGATGAGTGAGAATTTTTAGAAGTGGAAAGAGAAATTGATGTGGATGTGAGAGAATGATGATGTGTAGAGAGATTTACATGGTATAAATTGTTTTGGGCGCGGACAATGTTACATGTAGCCTTATCAGAAGGATGAAATTTCTTTTCCACTGGCATCGCAAACATAGGTTTCTTTTTTCCATGAAGAGCATCCATAGTCTCTTCACTTTTATGAATTTGTTGATCTTTTGGTTGTGTTGACCTAGGGAAGTAGGTGGATTCTTGATTAGGCTAGTGGAAAGTCCACAAGGCCCTAGTAGCTTTTGTAGTATATCAAACTTCTCCTGAAGATCCATTTTGATAACTATTGCCACATGATTAAATTTCTCAATGAATTGTCTCAAAGTGGTTTTCCCAAGAGTATACCTTAAAGCATAAAGTTCTAGATTTGCTCCTTGAACGACCAATGATAAGAGCAAATTGATGTGTGAACACTATGGCGAAATCTTCGAAAGAACACATTGATCCCGAATGAAGATTTTTGAACCATGATTCGGCATCTTTCTTAAGAGTGGATGCAAATATCTTAAATCGGATAGCGTCACTATCCCGGACTGTCCCCATTCGTAGTTCAAAATCTGACAAATGGTCTAAGGGGTCCTCTAAGCCACTGAACATAGGTATTCCGTCCGGCGCTGGCAACGAACGTTCGGGTAGCTTTCATGATATGCTCTAAAAATGGATGTTGACGCAACTCATGTAATGTCTAAACTCCATTATCAATTCGAGGATTCTGATAAGCATCCTCCAAATCTTGTAGAAAATCCTTTACATCATCTCTCTTGATGGGTTGATCCATTGCCTCTTGGAAGAAATCTAGTCGATAATCGATATCCAGCCCCATCGTTGCCTTCTTATTGCATCCAGCTCCGCCACCAATTCCTAAAAGCGTGCTTGGTCACTATCGACAGCCGATCGTGGTAGCTCGTTTTGAGGTGGTCGACCAAGAATTTCCTCCTTTTCTGAGCTTTATGTTTCCATGTCAATCGTCCTCTGTCCTAGCTCCAATTGGGTTATCATCTGAAGATTCTAAATGTGCGACTCGGCGATAGATTTTTGTCTTGAGGCTAGTATAGATTTCCAAAGGTCCCCGACCATTTCTTCCACCATTTTTCGCAGGGATTTGTGTTCAATGGTGATCACATCTCTTCCATCAATACTGTTATACAATTCTTGCTTGTGAGCTTGCATAGCCTCCATAGATTCTGGGTTTTCCATAATGCACAAAAGGAAAAAACTAGCACGTAAAGCTTCTCAATATGTTTACCAGATCAGTCCCCACGGACGGCGCCAAATGTTAAAAGTGAACATCTAATCTTTATTATTTTGAGTTTCAGTGAGTAATAACCGCTAGTATTCAATTGTCGTAATGAGAAAAAAGAGAATTATACGTAGGAAACTCGAGAACCGGTAGTAAAACCCACGGGCCACCAAACTCAAGAAGATTTTCACTATGAAGATAAGTGTAGCAGGCAAAGGGAAGAGCTTGTTCTAACTCACTATCTTATACCCCTTTTATAGGGGCAATGATACAATTTAAAAATACTAAATCTAATCGTAATCTTTCCCTTGTCACGTCAGCCGCCCTGGAGCCGTTTTATGACACTTTTGTTGCCTAAAAGTCTTGCGGCGCCACCTGAGATTGGTTGCGTAGCCATTGTTGACATGAGATACCAACAATGTCGATCGTTCTCGTCTATTACCGATCGTGTGTATGATGACCCCGATCGGTTGTGGCGAACGCCTGGCTCGGCCTAGAGGTAGATGCAAATCAGATCTACATGAGACAATATACCGATGGACAATTGACCCGTTATCATAATTCATGCATTAACACTACCTTTACTGGGTAATCCCCGAGTAAAAAAATTCATAGCACAATTAAAATAATTTAAATTAATTTTATATAAAAAAAATAAGAAGGCTACTTTAATTTATATATTTTTATTAATATCATTATATTACAAAATAGACCAAAATCTCCAAATAACAACAAAAGCAATTAATACAACTAAAAACGTATTTCTTAATCTTCGACATCCTTCATTTTTTTCATTTTCTTCATCTTCTTCACCATTATCAAAACGAATCACTAGTTATGGAGAAAACACATCAATTGAATTGTAATATTATAAAACATGTGTTAATAAATATATCTGTAAACAATTTAATATAAAATATAGAAAAATTATGTTTACCTTTTTCATCATATATCCAATTTGGCGAGCAAACTAAAGCTTCAATAATGGTAGGATGCAACTTGTTGTGACGTGGACTTATAATAAGACCACTTGTGCTAAAAGCATATTACGAAACAGCGGATGTATCTACAATGGCATGTACATTTTTTGCAATAACTTGCAAGGTTAGATATTTCATTCCATTAGATTTCTCACATTCAAGAATATTGAAATTTTAATTAAATGGCATCACATCGTCATCTAAGTAATGATCTAACTCATTTTTTAAAGATGGTCTATTAGTTCTCATAGACTTCACAAATCATCATAAGATTGCATGTATCACCCACTTGATCCAGCGTTAACTGAAACACATTCTGTAGTGTTTCCTTTTCGAAGATGATTCTCCAAAATCAAATTTGAATAAATGTTTGCAATTTAGACAACATAAGTATCACTTTTTTCCCCATAAAACATGTCATAATAAAACTCTAAAAGATATGTCTTATGCCTAGGATCAAATAAATATGCAACACTCAAAATACCATGGATTGTGCTCTAATATTTCATAAAATTATCTCTCATCTTAGATGTCATGTCTCTTGTCAACTTATTATCATCATAAAGCCAAGAGTCCAAAGCCAACCGGAATTCACATAAGTGAGGAATACAAATTGTTCGTAGGATAATTGAACCTAGAATCAATAATCACAATTCAACATATTAAATACAAATATAGAAAGCATAATGCATATAAAATACTTGATAACAATTTTGTAGGTTCATAAAAACCTTCAACTTCTAAAAAATTTGGATATAATTAACCAATCATTTTCTAATAAATTAACATTGTATTTTTATTATCTTTGCTCCAATCTATAGAAAACTTCTTTATAAGGAATAAAATTTTCAAGAATAATATATGTAGAGTTCCATCTAGTTTTGACATCTAAAGATAATTTTGTAGATGTCAATATATTAAGTTGACGAGATGTGTCTTCGAACTTCTGCCTTCTTTTTGGAGTTGTAGTCCAATATACAACAGTTTCAAGGATTTTTTCAATCTGAATCTCAATTATGGATAAAACATCTTGCACAATCAAATTTAGAATATGAGCAGCACACCGCATATGTACATAACTACCATTCAACATCAAAACATTACTACCGAGACTGATATAGTCTAAAAATATTTTGGGTATTTATTTTTAGATCAGTCAATTTTTTTAATTATTCGGAATTCAGTTTATGTGGGGACACGAGCGATATACGAGGTTGGGCCCACAATGTGTGAGCTTACGTCCTCGGGAGAGCAAAGCTCTACCTTGGTTTTCACTATGATATTCAAAGAATACAATTACAATGGTGTGATATCAATAATCAAGAAGGGAGCGGCTCGGAAAATGATCGGGACTGCCAAAAACACTCCGTTACGGCGAAACTGCCAAAAGCTCTGTTACGGTGAAACTGCCAAGGCGCTGTTACCGTGGAACTACCAAAGCTCTGTTACCATGAAACTGCCAAAGCGCTGTTACCGTGAAACTACCAAAGCTCTGTTACCGTGAAACTGCCCAAAACTCGCCAATAGTGATCTGAAAGGGCCAGTCGCGAGTTTTGGTACGAATTCTCATGAATAGTGATCTGCAGGGGCAAATCGCGAGTTTTGGTACGATTTCTCGCGAATAGTGACACAAAAGGATGTGGTCGCGAGATTTGGAGCGAAATCTCGCGAATAGTAGCTCAAAGAGGGTGGTCGCAAGATTTGGTACGAAATCTCGCGGATTGAGGCTGAAAAACGAAGTCTCGCGAGCTCGGGCGAAAGTCTTGCCTTGGGAGATGCAAAAAAGAGTCAGACCCCTTTTCAGTGACCTGTGGCTCATATTTATAGAGGAATCCAGCCCAACTAACAAGTTTCAGGCCCAGGAACCCAATTCCACTGGACTCAGCCCAACCAACATATAATATTAAAATACACTTGAATAAATGTCATACCGTAACAGAACTCCAGAAATGCACTTCGATCGACAATTAGCCAAAAATAACAACGAGATAATACCGGAATAACCCGTAAAATAATTCCTCGCTTCCAGTTACCGAATGTTCAGCCAAAAATGCCGCCACAACTTGCCGGCGCGTTCCTCGGGTGCCAAATTTCGAAAATACCCTTGGCCCCGTCCGGGTCCGAATATGTCCAAAACTGATAGAAACGTTGATCGAAAGCTCATACGAAGGCCCGGAATTTCCAAATTACAAAAATACCCTCGAAACAATGAAGTGACGTAGATTCACGAGAACATCGAGAATACCACCTAAGCACGTCAGACGAGTTCCCGGGATGTCATAATAACGAAAATACTCCCGGGTAATATCAATAGTCCCCTGGTTTTCAGATTCAGATTCTGAGTCGTAAACCATATCACATTAGCTCGTCCCGAAAGTCGATTATCCTTCGGGATCCGACTTGAAGAAATATTTAGTACAGTTGCATTCCCCTCGTCAATAAAATCGTTTTGACACTAAGAAAGTAAGATTCTGAGGTTGAGCTAAAATCTCGGGATTTTCGGGCTCGGGGTATGCCCCTATAAATACAAGGTCTCCCCTCTGGTACAGTACACAACATTGCATTCTCGTTACATTTCAAACGAAATCTCGCGAATACTTCCATCGCACAGTAAACTTCGCGACTTTTGGAATGAAATCCCGCGACTGCATAGATTGCACAGTTACTTTCGCGACATTTGGAACGAAATCTCGCGACAGAACAGTAAAGCAGACTTGAACTTGAAAACAAAATCTCGCGACGTAACAGTGAAAATAGGCTTTAAGTTGATATGAAATCTCGCGACCAAACAGTAAAAACAGACTAAAGTTGAGACGAAATCTCGCGACCGCATACACAACACAGTAACTCTCGCGACTTTTGGTACGAAAACTCGCGAGACACTTATAAAAATCTGAAAAAATTTCTAAAAATTCCAAAAACCTTAGTTTTGAGAACTTCACACTATGTCCTCCGACTCCGTTCATTCCTCGAACTCCGATGCCCCGTCTTCTCATTCCTCGGACTCCTCATCCATCTCGGGGAGTTCCAATTCCAGTCTTTCAGCTTTCCGTTTTCCAATTACGAACCCTTATCCACACTTTTAAAATCGAATCACACATCTCGAGAATACGATCGGTCCTCAGAGTTCTGCCGTCAATGCCCTAAAATCTTTTGACCGGCCCTTTACCATGCATCCCCGGAAATAGAAATCTTTGGTGGAAAATTACTATCTCCCTTCCGATTGTGTTCTCTACCAGCTGGGTGCCTCTGATGGGATCCTACGTCCACCAGTTGGTACCCACACTGTCTGTCTTGAGTATCTAGAGTGTGGTCTCCGCTTTCCGCTTCACCCGTGCATTTCAACTCTCCTAACTCACCTAAATATCCACCTCTTTCAGTTGAATCCAAACTCGATATCCTTGGTGGTTGCCTTTATCATTTTTATGGAGACCAATGGGATTTTGATGACCGTCGACACCTTCTTCCAAATATTTCAAATCAGTTCCACTATCCATTACGGGGCTGAGGGTTGTATCTTTTTCCGTCTAAGGCATAAGAAGAGCCCTTTTCCATTCTCAAACCCCCAATCTATCCACGACTGGAAGAGGCACTTCTTTTTTGTCACTTGCCTAGGCTCCACTAGGTTGTCTGCACTTAGCCTTCCTTGGCGGTTCCCAACTGAGGGGGAACCTTTCCTTCCGGATTCTTATTATCCTATCCCGCGATCCGTTACTCCAAAAGCCTTGGAGAAGATATTTATCGCGTGTGCCAGATCGGATGGCACCGATTGGACCCCGAACATGCTTTTCTATGCTCTGCTCTTGGTCGCCTCCAACGTCCTTCCTTCCCCTACCCATTTCAGTAGGGAACTTTTAGGTATCTGGGCCACGCCTTAATACTTAATCATCTCAACAACTCTTCCTCGATCAGAAAACCTTTCCAAAGCCAGCGCATATATATATGTATACCTATAGTCTTTCAACAGTATTTCTCACGTTACTTGCTTATTTTGCAGATAAAATAATGGCTCCCCATGAAGGTCATTCGAGATTAGGCGACAAACTGAGATCACTCCGTAATCTTGTTACGGAAAAGGATGAGCTGATCTTCGAGATGGTGCCTGGATCTCGGAACCGCACTGCCGCGGACGAGTTGGCGCAAAGCTTGCAAGAAACGGTGCCGCAGGCAGAAGAGGCCCGCCCGGTTACTCCAACGCCACCTGCTCCGGTAATTGAGAATCCCGAGCCCGCAGGAGACGAGCCGGCTACAGAGCCCCTCGAGAGTCCTGAAGATTTAATTCCTGTGTCTCGGCGGTTAGAGCTTACTGCTAGAGAGTTTTCCCCCGACGAAGGGATGTATGACTTCGCCGAGACACTAGTGGATTTTGTCGGAGATGACGAGGAGGGCGAAATAAGCGGGGGTCAACCAATAGACCCGCTGGTGGAGGAGATTGTCCGGGAGACCCGTCCGATGGGGAAAATAAATCAAGAAGCTCCTTCGAATAGAGGGAAAAGACCGGTGGAGGGCCCCACCGTTTTGGAGATTGCGGAACCCGTTAGGAAGAGTGGGTTAACCGCCGAGTTCCTCGACGCCTTCCGAATAAGAGATATACCGAAACACGTAGTGAAGGAATGGCTCGAGATGGGACGTCAGGCTGGCCTGGTACTAATAAAAGATGGAGTCACCTTTCGGATTCCGAGGGGTGATAGTGTTTCCAATAGACCGGCCTTGACGTATTTTGAAAGAAACCCGTCACTACCGCCGCGTGGGCGAGATGACCACACGGTATTCACCGACTTCGGTCGGTTGATGAGCCAGTTTGCGACCGCGCATCGCATGATGGGAGAGGTTTGTAATCAAATCGGCCATTGTTACTTACTCTTTGTTTCATCCGTATCTTATATGTTTTTCGTTGTTTTTGCTTTTCTTTCAGATGGAGCGGACGGTTGTGGAGATGAGCACCGCAGCCGCAATAGGGGAGTACTGTATGCTCAGGCATTCGGAGCTTGACAGTCCGGATCTAATAGGAGAGCAGACGAAGAAAGCCGCTGAAAAGTTGATACAGAATCAGCGGGAAAANGAATCCTTTCTCAATGCCTTGTGACTCCTATTTATAGAGAAGTTTAGCCCAAAACTCACCCTCTTAGGCCCATAAGCATAGTTCACCTCACTTAGCCCAAAATAATTAAATATCCCTAATTATGACAAAATAAATGCCATGTAGATCTCGAAACCTCGGGAAGCAACCCGGATAAGATGTTAGTCAGAAATACGATCAGAAAATTCCCGAGAACCTCGTATATCGATCCTTCGCTTTTAGATAGTGAATTTGCAGCCAGACAACATTATTGCACCTATTCGGTGCACTTCCGGTGGCAAATGACGGAAATACCCCTGGCTTCGTCCGGAGCCGAAATGGCCCGAAACACTTCAGATAGCTTATCGAGGCTTTATATATCGCTTGACAAGTCAGAATTACGAGAATACCGAAAGTACAGAGAAAACCGAGAATACCGAAATTACCGAGAATACCGAAAATACCGATAACCACGCTAGACGAGCTCCCGGATGAGAATGAATATAAAAGAAAGTACCCGGGTAATATCATATATGTATACCTGTAGTGTTTCAACAGTATTTCTCACGTTACTTGCTTATTTTGCAGATAAAATAATGGCTCCCCCTGAAGGTCATTCGAGATTAGGCGACAAACTGAGATCACTCCGTAATCTTGTTACGGAAAAGGATGAGCTGATCTTCGAGATGGCGCCCGGATCTCGCAACCGCACTGCCGCGGACGAGTTGGAGCAAAGCTTGCGAGAAACGGTGCCTCAGGCAGAGGAGGCCCGACCGGTTACTCCAACACCACCTGCTCCGGTAATTGAGGATCCCGAGCTCGCTGGAAATGAGCCGGCTACAGAGCTCCCCGAAAGTCCGGAAGATTTAATTCCTGTGTCTCGGCGACTAGAGCTTACTGCTCGAGAGTTCTCCCCTGACGAAGGGATGTATGATTTCGCCGAGACACTAGTGGACGTCGTCGGAGATGACGAGGAAGAGGGTGAGATAAGCGGTGGTGGGCCGATAGGCCCGTCGGTGGAGGAGATTGAGCAAGAAGCCCGTCCGGAGGGAGGAATAAACCAAGAAACTCCTTCGGATAAAGGGAAAAGACCGGTGGAGGGCCCCACCATTTTGGAGATTGCGGAACCCATTAGAAAGAGTGGGTTTACCGCCGAGTTCATCGACGACTTCCGAATAAGAGATATACCGAAACATATAGTGAAGGAATGGCTCGAGATGGGACGTCAGGCTGGCCTGGTACTAGTGAAAGACGGAGTAACCTTTCGGATTCCGAGGGGTGGTAGCGTTTCCAATAGACCGGCCTTGACGTATTTTGAAAGGAATCCGTCATTACCACCGCGTGGACGAGATGATCACACGGTGTTCACCGATTTGAGTCGGTTGATGATCCAATTTGCGACAGCACGTCGCATGATGGGAGAGGTTTGTAAATCACATCGACAATTATAACTTGCTCTTTGTTTCACCCATATATTGTTTTATCATGGTTTTTACTTTTCTTTCAGATAGAGCGGACGGTTGTGGAGATGAGCACCGCAGCCGCAATAGGGGAGTATTGTATGCTCAGGCATTCAGAGCTTGACAGTCCGGATCTAATAGGAGAGCAGACGAAGAAAGCCGCTGAGAAGTTGATACAAAATCAGCGGGAAAAGAATTCCCAAGAGATGGCGGCGCTCCGGGAAGAACATAACAAGGCGATCGATACCCTCATTCGGGTTCATCGCAGTGAATTAACGGAGTGTGCGGCGTTTCACATTGGGAAAAGGCATGCTCTTGAGCAATCCATCGACACCCTCAAAACGAACGAAAAATATGCTCAAGACAAGCTGAAGGAGGTTAGGGCTGAGACCGAAGACAAGTTGAAGATGGCCAAAGAGGCCAATGCTGCTGATAAGAAAGCTCTCGGGAAGGCCTTGGAGGAGAACAAAGAATTCAAATCAAAGAATGAGTCCCTCCAATCCACTGTGGACAGTCTTCGGGCTCGAGACGCTAGGTTACCGTCCCAGGTCAACGATTGCTTCCGGAAACTAATTTGGGAGTATACAGTGCACTCCCCGACTTTCCGAGAACTGGCGGCCCTAGCTAATGCGACCTCGTCTGCTCTATATTTATTTATAGGGAGTGTCCAGACACAAAGAATCCTGGGCATATCCCTAACTCCTGAAGAGAGGGGAAGACTTGATCCCAGTCTATCCGGTAAGTTCGAGCATGTGGATGCGGAGGATAAATTAGACTGCTCGGGGGATCCGTTCGGGGCGCTCCAATTCAACTTGGAGGAGGACTTGCACCAGCAGCTATATTCGGAGGAGGTCAAAATTCCCGAGGAGGGTCCACCGGCGGACGCATTTCGAAGGTTGGCCGCATTATTCCCAGAACCGGTGGGTCCACTCGTGGGAGATCTTCTTAAAGACGAGGAGGTGATGGGTCAACGTGACCCACCATTATTCGTTCCTGCTAGTGTGACAGGAGCTCGGGAGCGCCATGAGGTCGAGATGGCAAGCTTTTTTCCCGAGAAGTTGACCGTTGCAGGGACTAAAGACAAAGAGACTAATCCTCCCTCCTCAACAATTAAGCTGGTAAGAAAGCGCCCTAGCGAACTCGGTGAAGGCTGGGCTCCAAGAAGAACAAGAAATAAACTTCCACATATGTTTTCTTCATTTTTGTGCTTTTCGTTTCTTGTATCCCCAATGTGTATATAAAATTTGATATTGAATTCTTCTCATTTTCTCACAGTAACTCAATAATCACATAACTCTGAATAATCCGTCTTCTCTTCTTTTCAACTTAATTTATCGCATCATTCTTCAAGGAATATTTAGCTCCGAATAATTCAAATCAACAAATATACTTCCGAGATAATAAGAATCTGCCTGAATCTCAAGTAGGAAGGCTCAATAATAACGCATATAATCAGAATAGTGATATGTAAGAGTCCCCAGTGTAGCGAGGCTTGAATAATTCGGCGATAACTCTAAGGCGAATGCCTATTTAAAATGAGTAGATACCTAAAATGAATCCACCGCTCTGCCTTAACAAATATATCTTCGGCACCAGTATATGCTTACGCCGGGGGCCATCACACACTCGCCGTCGGTATATACTTGCACCCGAAGCCATTACACACTCGCCACCGGTATATACTTGCACCCGGGGCCATCACACTCTCGCCATCGGTATATACTTGCACCCGGGGCCATCACACTTTCGCCACCGGTATATACTTGCACCTGGGTCCATCACACTCTCGACCCGTTCATAAAACGGTGTCATTTGGCCCGTCCATAAGACGGTGCCATCGTACTCTTGACCCGTTCATAAAACGGTGTCATTCGGCCCGTCCATAAGACGGTGACGTCGCACTCTCGACCCGTTCATAAAACGGTGTCATTTGGCCCGTCCATAAGACGGTGCCATGAGGAAGTGGACCAACTCCGGCGAGGGCTCGACCCTCGTCGGCGTGTCATGGAGGAGTCAGGTGTATACTTGCACCTTGATTTGCCACGGAAATATATATCACAACAAACAGACCTCTTAACATATTCCAACAGTCATTATGTATAGACGGTTCTGCCGCGGACAGGAAGACTCACCACGTTCAAAATATTTTGACACAGTATTTAATTTGACGAGTTTGAAAATGATCGACTATAAGACAGGTCGTACATTGCGTTTCTAATCTAACTTATTTGATTTATTCCATCCTCCTTCGTACTAAAACGCAATGACCTACTCCTACCTTACCAGTCCCCTAGTCGATTGAATTCATGTCGTCAAAAAAGATACTTAAAAAATTAGAATATGACCACAAAAAAGAGGGGAAATTTTTATTTTCAAAAATATCGATGAGTCACGTCTATACATAATACTTGCGCAAATTGGAAATATGGCAAGTCCGTGGCAGCTCCTCCCCGCTCATATTTGCGATTTNGGGAGCGCCATGAGGTCGAGATGGCAAGCTTTATTCCCGAGAAGTTGACCGTTGCGGGGACTAAAGACAAAGAGACTAATCCTCCCTCCTCAACAATTAAGCTGGTAAGAAAGCGCCCTAGCGAAACCGGTGAAGGTTCGGGCTCCAAGAAGAAGAAATAAACTTCTATACGTGTTTTCTTCAGTTTTGTACTCTCCGCATTTTGTATCCCCCTTGTATATATGAAATTGGACTT
The DNA here is from genome assembly GCA_009725065.1 of Utricularia reniformis. Taxonomy (NCBI): domain Eukaryota; kingdom Viridiplantae; phylum Streptophyta; class Magnoliopsida; order Lamiales; family Lentibulariaceae; genus Utricularia; species Utricularia reniformis. Next base: position 683,927 of record RWGZ01001036.1, on the reverse strand, counting down.
TGTTTCCCTTTTAATTTCTCCACTATACTTTCAATAAAGAGCCGCACTCTAAATAACACAACTTCTCCTCCTCTTAACTTTCCTTTCTCACCACATTCTTCAAGAAATATATAGCTCCGAACAATTCAACTCAAGAAATAAACTTCCGAGATAATAAGAATATGTATGAATCTCCGGTATGGATGCTCAATAGTAACGCATATAATAATAATAAGGATGCGTAAAAGTTCCCAGTGTAGCGGGTCTCGTATAAGTTTGCAATAACTCTAAGGCGAACGCCTCTTCGAAATGAGTAGATACTTAAAATAAGTCTACCGTTCTACATTCACTAATATATCTTTGCCACCGGTATACACTTACACCCGGGGCCATCACACACTCGCCACCGATATTTATTTGCACCCGGGGCTATCACACTCTGGCCACCGGTATATACTTGCACCTGGGGCCATCATACTCTCACCGCCGGTATATACTTGCACCCGGGGCCGTCATACTCTCGCCGCCGGTATATACTTGCACCCGGGGCCATCACACTCTCGCCGCCGGTATATACTTGCACCCGGGGCCATCACACTTACTCGGCCCGTCCATAAGACGGCGCCATCTTACATTCGACCCGTTCATAAAACGGTGTCATTCAGCCCGTCCATAAGACGGTGCCATCGCACTCTCGACCTGTTCATAAAACGGTGTCATTCGGTGCTTCCATAAGACAGTGCAATGCGGAAATGGACCAGCCTCCGGCAAGGGCGCGACCCTCGTCGGCGTGTCATGGAGGAGTCAGGTATATACTTGCACCCTGATTTATCACGGAAATATACATCACAACAAACGGCCCTCTTAACATATTCCAAGAGTCATTATGTATAGACAGTTCTGCCGCGGACAGGAAGACTCATCATGTTCAAAATATTTTGACACAGTATTTAGTTTGACGAGTTTGAAAATGATCGACTATAAAACCGGTGGTACATTGCGTTTCTAATCTAACTTATTTAATTTATTCCAACCTCCTTCGTACTAAAAAGCAATGGACCTACTCCTACCTTACCAGTCCCCTAGTCGATTGGATTCATGTCGTCAAAAAAGATACTTAAAAATTTAGAATATGGCCACCAAAAAGAGGGGAAATTTTTATTTTCAAAAAGATCGATGAGTCACGTCTATACATAATACTTGCGCAAATTGGAAATATGCCAAGTCCGTGGCAGCTCCTCCCCGCTCATATTTGCGATTTAGTACGTTCCTTCACTACGGCCGTTACTCTGTACGGTCCTTCCCACTTTCGATCCAACTTGCCAACATGCTTTGAGACTTCCACTATCTTAAGAATCAAGTCTCCAACTTTTAACAACATAGGTCGAACGCCTTTATCATGCTTCTTAGCCATCCGCCTTTTACATACCTCCATTCGTATCGCGGCTCTATCGCGGATATCATCAACGCAATGAAGGTCCAATTTTCTCATGTCCTCGTTCAACACCTCGTCATAAGCGATAACTCTTTCCGATAAAATAGTCACTTCTACCGGAGACACGGCCTCAGAGCCATATACTAAAGAGAAGGGGCTGAATCCAGTAGTGGATCTCAGTGATGTCCGATATGCCCACATCACATTATGCAATTCATCCACCCAAGAGCCTTTGGATATATCTATTCGTGTTTTCAGCTGTTGCAGGAAAATACGATTGATAACCTCTGTAAGCCCGTTTGTTTCTGGGTGTGCCACGGAGGTAAACCGCTGTTCAATTACATAACTCTCACACCATTCATTAACCCTCTTTCCGGCAAATTGCGTTCCGTTATCTGATACCAAAATCCTGGGAATTCCGAATCGACACACGATGTACCTCCAAAGGAAACTGATTACTTCCTGTTCCCGAACTCGCGATACAGCTTCAACCTCTATCCACTTAGATAAATGTTCCACAGCCACGATACAGAATTTCTTTTGGCTAGGTTCCTTCGGAAATGGTCCTAAAATATCGATCCCCCACATATCGAAAGGACATGTCGTCGACAGAGGTTTCATACTAGCTCTCGGAACATGATGCACGTTTGAGTGGAACTGACAAGCAGAACAAGCCCGAATAAAATTCACACAATCTTTCACCAGTGTTGGCCAAAAATAAACGGCCCTCTTAACTTTATTCGCTAAGGATCGACCTGCTGAATGATCACCACAGTCCCCAGCGTGAACTTCCTCTATAACGGTCTTTGCCTGTACTGGGGACAAACATCGAAGATATGGGCCTCCGAAATTCTTCTTATACAGCTTATCATCCACATAGACAAAATTTGTGGCTATTTGCATAGTTCTTCGGGCCTCGCCTTCGTCGGTAGGCAATTCTCTCTTGATTAGATAATTCACAATAGCATCCTTCCATGATGGCTCGTCGGTTATGGCATCCAATAAAAACCATGTCTCATTCGAAAGTTCCAAAATAGCCACCTCGGCTGTCTGTTTCTCCAACGGACTGACAGAGGGCTGGTAGTGGATCATTGTTGTTAGCTTCAACCTTTGCAAGACCGTCTGCACGCGTGTTTTCCTCCCTCGGGATATAAGTAAGCATGAATATCTTAAGACTCTTAGCCGCCTCTTTGAGCTTTTCTAAATACATGCATAAATGGTTCCCATTGGTGGCGTAAGTATCTGCAAATTGGTTCACCACTAACTGCGAATCAGAATGAGCATGCAAACGAACGATTCCAATTTCCACCGCCAAGTTTATTCCAAATATCAAGGCTTCATACTCGGCGACGTTGTTAGTTGCGGGGCAGCGCAACTTTACAGCATATTCATGTTCTTCACCAGATTTCCTTTCTTTAAAATAAACAACAATACCGGCTCGCCCGGCAGACACCGATCCATCTACAAAGGCGTCCCAATACTCCTGAATACCCAATTCCTCCGACCGAGTCATCTCTACTATGATATCCACTAACACCTGGGCCTTTCATGCTCGCCTGGAGATATACTCTATCTGATACTGGCCCAATTCGATATTCCACTTTGCTAGCCTACCAGAGGCATCAATCTTTGATAACACACTTCGGATAGGCTGATCTGTCAAGACTGCAATATGATGTCCTTGAAAATAGTGCCTCAATTTCCTTGAGGCGACAATCAGAGCTAATACAAACTTCTCTAGATCAGTATATCGGGACTCCGCTTCCTGCAATTTCCTGCTCACATAATATATCGGTCTATGTTCTTTATCGCTAAGTCTGACTAANTCCATATCCGCGTCCTCTTACATTTGGCCGTGGCGCATCGGCCCTTGGGGGTTTAGGTGCCGTCCCCTCCGGGACACTTATATCGATCTTTCCCAGCTTAGACTCGGGTAGAGCCTCCACGGTACTGATCAGTTCATCAAGTTGACCCAATTCTAGCAACCTTTCCACTTCAGACATCAATTCCCGACAATCATTCGTTGCGTGTCCAAAACTCCGATGAAAACGACAAAATACTTGGGACTCGTATGTCCCCTGCGTTGGCTCTTGCAAGGGAGGGGGATAACGAAGAGATCCACCCTTCTTCTGCTCAATTATGGCGAAAATATGTTCATAAATGTACGTAGGAAACACTCTCAACTTAGACTTTGCAGGTTGGACGATCTTATCCAGCCCACGACTTGCAACAATATTATGAGACCCATACGCCCGTACTTCGATCACTCCGTGATCTCGCAAACCTTCATCTTCTCGGATGTATTGTGTACATCTCAAAGCCAAATCTTCCATACTTTCCGGGGGGTCTTTATTCAAAGAGTTACACAACGGGTGTCCAGATAGAATAAGCTGGAGCACCCCAACCTTCTCACTTACAGTAATCCGAGGTATCTTCCTACACTCGGCCTCGAAACGGGTAATAAAACCCCACAATCTCTCCGAAGAGTCATACCGCAACGCGGTCAAAGAAGTAATAGATTTTATCGGCATATTGAAAGGAGCGAACGCCGAATAAAAATGATCCTTAAAGTCTTGATAAGAAACAATCGAACGTCTTGGTAAACGGTTGAACCATCGGAGGGCTGATTCCTTAAGAGAAGCGGCGAAAACGAAGCACATGTCCGCATCACTCAAATTCATCAAACTCACATGAATCTCCAAATTCGACGTATGAGCATGCGGGTCAGTCGACCCGCGATACTGTGGGAGATCCTTAGGCATTTCAATAAACTCAGAGCGAGTGGCTCCGATAATCGCCGTGGAAAAGGAGATAAGGCATTTGAAGTGTTCCACGGACTTTGCAAAACTTCCAATGATGGTAACGCCTTTCCTTGATTACCGATGGGCTCATTAGCCCTCTCATTCTCAATATAATCTCCCTCGTAAGCTGAGGTCTGATGAGTATCCCGGGTATGCTCCCCGTACACTCGTCTCCTTTCCTGGCCCAGAGTCAAGTTGGCCTCCAATTGGTTCATCCTAGCCTCGTTCTGCTCCAACTTCCCACTCATCTCCTTAAATTTTGACTCTATCAATTCTCCCATCTTTTGTAGAATATTGCTTTGCTGTCCGGTTGCTGCAGTATTTGCTCACGGCTCCGGAACACGATCAATATCTTCCCTTGAGGCCACATCATTAACACGTTCCGGGGTAACATTGTTCCTCCGGGCTCTCCTTTGAGCCTCAACTTGCTCTAATTGAGCGATTAAAGTACGCCTTCGCTATTCCAAATCCTCATCTGTTTCTGTCTGATCCGCAGATCTAGAGCGTGCAGGTGGCGAAAGGTGGGCATTATTACGGACCACAACTCGGCCAATTCTTGCGAATTCGTAACACTTGGATAAACATTTGCGCCATCGAGGATAAAAACTTGGTGCCCTTCCGGATGAAAACCCGCTCCGGGTGGGCCGAATAGTCACACCTTGAGCAGGGGGCTCCTCCATAGCTGACGACCGAGCCCTCGGTAACACAACAAAATCATCATTAACTTGAGGAATAGGATCCGCCTCAATTTCTTCATCAAAAATATCTTCATCAGAATTCCGAGTAGTCATGATAATAGGAATCCAAACTCAGCAATAAAGCTCTCAATGGGATAAAGAATCTCGGGTCCCCACGGACGGCGCCAAAGTGATCTAGTCTAAAAATATTTTGGGTATTTATTTTTAGATCAGTCAATTTTTTTTAATTATTCGGAATTCAGTTTATGTGGGGACACGAGCGATATACGAGGTTGGGCCCACAATGTGTGAGCTTACGTCCTCGGGAGAGCAAAGATCTACCTTGGTTTTCACTATGATATTCAAATAATACAATTACAATGGTGTGATATCAATAATCAAGAAGGAAGCGGCTCGGAAAACGATCGGGACTGCCAAAAACACTCCGTTACGGCGAAACTGCCAAAGCGTTGTTACCGTGAAACTGCCAAAGCTCTGTTACCGTGAAACTGCCAAAGCGTTGTTACCGTGAAACTGCCAAAGCTCTGTAACCGTGAAACTGCCAAAGCTCTGTTACAGTGAAACTGCCAAAAGCTCCGTTACGGTGAAACTGCCCAAAACTCGCGAATAGTGATCTGAAGGGGCCAGTCGCGAGTTTTGGTATGAATTCTCGTGAATAGTGATCTGCAGGGGAAAATCGCGAGTTTTGGTACGACTTCTCGCGAATAGTGAAACAAAAGGACGTAGCTCAATAGTAGCTCAAAGACGGTGGACGCGAGATTTGGTGCGAAATCTCGCGAATAGTAGCTCAAAGACGGTGGACGCGAGATTTGGTGCGAAATCTCGCGGATTGAGGCTGAAAAACGAAGTCTCGCGAGCTCGTGCGAAAGTCTTGCCTTGGGAGATGCAAAAAAGAGTCAGACCCCTTTTCAGTGCCCTGGGGCTCATATTTATAGAGGAATCCAGCCCAACTAACATATAATATTAAAATACACTTGAATAAATGTCATACTGTAACAGAACTCCAGAAATGCACTTCGATCGACAATTAGCCAAAAATAACACCGAGATAATACCGGAAGAACCCGTAAAATAATTCCTCGCTTCCAGTTACCGAATGCTCAGCAAAAAAACGCCGCCACAACTTGCCGGCACGTTCCTCGGATGCCAAATTACGAAAATACCCTTGGCCCTGTCCGGGTCCGAATATGTCCAAAACTGCTAGAAACGTTGATCGAAAGCTCATACGAAGGCCCAGAATGTCCAAATTACAAAAATACCCTCGAAACAATGAAGTGACGTAGATTCACGAGAACATCGAGAATACCACCTAAACACGTCAGACGAGCTCCCAGGATGTCATAATACCAAAAATACTCCCGGGTAATATCAGGTTGAAGCTGGACTGGTGAAGTTTGCCAATATGACATGACTCGATCCAAGTCTTCACTCCCAATGTATCCTCCTTTGGTCTCTTATCCAGACATAGCAAGACTCTCAATCTTGAAGAGAATCCTCATTGTCCAAGAGGGCACATTCAGATGTTCAGCGTGCAATATATTACAACCTCCGGGTTCCAAATAACCTTTTTCCTCTTCGGGATCCCACCGTGTGAAGGTTGAAAAACTGCTCTACAGTAGATTCAACACCTTGTTTGCGGCAATAAAAGATGAATGCTATGGTATCACATAGCTTCAAAGGGTGCGTAGGTTTAGCAATGGAGTTCCCGAAGAAAGTGATGCGACCAGCAAAATGGACAATCGGAGGCTTGATTGGTTATACTTGGAGCGATCGAATTGGAAGGTTAATTGATGATGGATTGAAGTGGGCCATCAAGATGTTTTAATTTTATTAAGATTAGTTCAATTAATGCCCAATTTATATAAGGTCTAAAGTAGGGCCGTCAATAAGATCCATTAGGTCAAATTATTTTCTTTTATTAGGTTTTGTTATAAATAAGCCTTTAAGACTCTAATTTGAGGACTTTTGATTGATTATGTGTGAGGGTTCCTCCTTAGGTTCTTTGATGAACTATTCCGAACTTATCAAGATTTATCTTGTGGCATTCACCTGGTTTATCACTCCCAATTCCTTCTATGTTCTGTGAGTGTGGCACCTTTATCCTTCTTTTTATTTGAGTACGATTTTATGTTTCTTACTTTTATTCCATATATTTTGTGGATTACGGGTTATCTAACTTTGAGGGTCACATCAAGGTGTGGGTTACGGGTTGATTAATTTCGGGGGTCACATCAAGTGGTATCAGAGCCTAGGAAACACGAACTTGTTCTTTATTGTTATTTCTTTCAGAATTGATGGATTTAAAGAAAGAAATTTTCTTTCTTTCGAATCTTATTGATTCATAAAAAAAAAACCTCGAAAAAAAAAGCTACAAAAAAAGAAATTCAAAAAAAAAACAAAAAAAAATTCAAAAAAAAAATAATAGAGAAAAGTTAAAAAAAATTCAAGAAAAAGAGTAGTACAAAAAAAATCGAAGAAAAAATAAGAGTATTTTGTTCTTTTATTACCCCGTCTATTCTAGTTTATTTCCTAAAATATATACATTTTTACAAAAAAAAACCTTTCTTTTTGCAAAAAAAAACCGTTCTTTTTGCCAAAGAAAAACAAAAAAAAACTCATTCTTTTTGCAAAAAAAACCATCTTTTTTTTCCACCTTTTGCCACATCAATTTGAAATCAATGGTTATGTTCGAATAGTTCGATAAGAACCCTAGATTGGAACATGAGGGGAAAAAGACAAAGAGAGTTTATTTAAAAAAAAGCCAAAAAAGAGAGTGGAGAATAAAAAACAATTAGAATTTTTGTTATTTATATTTTTTCATAGGTCGTGCTGTCAACTTCAAAGGATAAAGATATTATTGATGAAGAGGAAATGGATATGAAGTTTATGTTGAAGGATATGCAACAAGAGTTCTGACTATTAAATGATCAATTAGATGTCCGAGCTCACTCACTATATGAACTCAGTTGTAATCGAAGATTGTTGTTTCAAAATGCAAGAAGAGATCAGGCGATTACACATTCTGATGAAAGAATTAATAGAGAATTAAATGATCGAAACGATGCAAGGATTCGATATACTCATAGGAATTTAAGAAGAGAGAATTTAGAAAATGATATAGAGAGTATCAAGATGAAGATACCTTCATTTCAAGGGAAAAATGATCCAGATATATATCTTGAATGGGAGGCTAAAGTTGACAAGTATTTTCATTGCAAAAGTTACACCGAATTGAAGAAAGTTAAACTTGTCGCTCTTGAGTTTACCGATTACGCAATTACATGGTGGGATAAATTGGTTTCGATGAGGAGAAGAAATAATGATAGACCAATTGATACATGGGCAGAGATGAAGGCTATTATGAGAAAAAGATTTGTGCCATCTCACTATCGAAGGGAATTGCATAATAAATTGCAAGAATTAATTCAAGGCTCGAAATAAGTTGAAGAATATTATACTAAGATGCAAGTTCTTATGATTAGAGCACATGTTTACGAAGATAGAGAAGCTAAAATGACATGATTTTTGCGAGGTCTTAATAGATCAATTGCTAGAGTAGTTGATTTGCATCATTATGTCGAGATTGATGAAATGCTACACATGACGATTAAAGTGGAAAATGAACTCCGACACAAGGCGTAATCTAGATCATATAAGACCACTCCATTTGAAATCTCTTGGAAGATTGATAAGGAAAAAGAAAATGATGATCTTACGCACAAATCCAATTTCTTCAAAGTAAAAGTTAGTTCTTTTCGAAGACATAAATAATTTAATGATCATAGTTCATCATGAGATGAAGATATTCATTGTTTAAAGTGGCAAGAGAGAGGCCACGTTGATTCAAAATGTCCGAATAAAAGGATCACTATTTTAAAAGAAACCAGTGAAAAAGAAACAGAAGAGTACTTTGAAATCGAAGAAACCATTTCGAAAGTCAAAAGTAAGGGAGAAGAAGATCCAGTAGATGGTGAATTACTTGTGGCAATGAGAGATGTGATTAATTATGACAAAGAGAAGTGTCAAGAACAAGAAAACATATTTCATACGGATTGTATTGTGAATGGAAAAGAATGCAGTGTGATTGTTGATTATGGGAGTTGCACCAATGTTTCTACCAACACTTTGGTTGAAAAGTTGTCATTGCCAACTCAGAAACATACGCACCCTTACGAGTTCAAATGGTTGAATAAAGGTACTGATGTTAAGGTAACTAAACATGTATCAAGTCCATTCTGTATTGAAAGATTTGCGAATGAAGTTATGTGTGATGTTGTTCAAATGCATACGGGTCATATCCATTTGGGGAGACCATGGCAATACGATCGGAAGGTCAAACAAATCTATGAAGATCAATCGAGAATAAAATGCAAACTCGATGATAAAAAAGAGAGATGTGTCGAGGAGAGTGAAAAAAGAAAGGAAGATAATGAGAGTTCTAATATAGGAATGAGAGAAAAAGAAGACAATCAAAATGAGAGATATGAAAAGAGAAAGTGTGTGTATGAAAAAAATAGTGATGTGCGGAGACCCTTGAGTGCGAGACAATCAATCATTATTCATGATTTTAACTTCTATCTGCCCAGTTTTGTTGTTTCCTTGTTGCATGAAGATGGAGATGTGTTACGGAAAGACCTCTCGAGGCTACCACCAATAGGAGAAATTCAATATCCAATTCAATTTAAGTCACTGCGAGAGAGATTGGTTGCTTGTGTTGTTCTAGTTTTCCAAGTAGCCAAAGAAGATGGGTCATGCTGAATGTATACAGATTGTCGTGCTACAACCAAAATCACTGTAAAGTATCGCTATCTCAAACCTCATTTATATGACATGCTAGATGAAGTCCATGATTCGTGTTTGTTTTATAAAATCAAATTGAGAAGTTGATACCATAAGATTAGAATGAAAGAGGGTGATAATTGGAAAACTGCATTTAAAATTAAATTAGGTTTAGATGAATGGTTACTTATGGTACTTGGCCTAACTAATGCCCATAGTATTTTCATGCAATTAATGAACCACGTTTTGCGGGGAAATTTTAGGATGTTTATAGTAGTTTACTTTGATCATATTCTTATCTATATCAATTTTTTAGAAGCATACATTGATCATTTTATTGACATTGTTTCAATTTTGTGCCGTGAATCTTGTATGTTAATCTTAATGAATTTCTATTTTACTCAATGATAGTAATATTTCTTAGTTCTGTTGTAAGCGATGAAGGAATGAATTTTGATAATGGAAGGATTAGACCTATTCGAGAGTGGCCTACACATAAACTTGTTAATGAAGTGAGTACATTCTATGGTTTTAATGGAAAACACAATGCAGACCATGTACGTCAACTTCATGAGAAAATTCGACGTCAATCTGTGAATGAAGAAAATATGTATGCAAAGGTTAATAACAATGGACCTAAACAAATGGTTTTTGATCCCGGAGATTCGTTCCAGTTACATATGCGAAAAGAACGATTCCCTGCAAAGTGGATATCGAAGTTACAACCTCATGGAGATGGGAGATTCCAAGAAACTACTATAATTAATGTCAATTCCTATCGCTGGGAACTTCCAGGTAAGTATTTTGTTAGTGCGATGTTATCTGACATACCTTTGTTTAACAATTATTCAGATTCGAGGAGAGGGAGAATGATGTGACCAGCAAAATGGACAATTGTTGGTTTGATTGGTTATACTTGGAGCGATCGAATTGGACGGTTAATTGATGATGGATTGAAGTGTGCCATCAAGATGTTTTAATTTTATTAAGTTTAGTTCGATTAATGCCCAATTTATATAAGATCTAAAGTTGGGCCGTCAATAAGATCCATTAGGTCAAATTAGTTTCTTTTATTAGGTTTTGTTATAGATAAGCCTCTAAGACTCTAATTAGAGGATTTTTAATTGATTATGTGTGAGAGTTCCTCCTTAGGTTCTTTGATGAACTATTCCGAACTTATCAAGATTTATCTTGTGGCGTTCACCTGGTTTATCACTCACAAATCCTTCTATGTTCTGTGAGTGTGGCACATTTATCCATCCTTTTATTTGAGTACAATTTTATGTTTCTTACTTTTATTCCATATATTTTGTGGGTTACGGGTTATCTAACTTTGAGGGTCATATCAAGCTGTCTGACCAAACCCGACATCGTGTCTAGCACACGATTCGCCAAAGGAATGGCATGCCTGATGAAGGGAATGATAAGTTCCAAAATTGAAAGATACGTATGGAAAAGGCAGAATGGACCCGAGTGAGAAAAGGGGATTGCCTGAGTACTCACTCGTGGAAGGGAAGCATACGGCTCGTCGAGTCAACCAATAGCTAACGGTCGGCTTGGGCGAGACATCACATCGGACATGTAAAACAGAGCCGACAAAATAAGTGAAAGGCACATGAAGAAATGATAAGTAAGGTTTCAAGTAATGTTTCAAGTAATGTTTTAAGTAAATTTTCAAGTAAGTTTTACGAGATTTTAAAATAAGATTTCGAAAGAGCCCAAAGAGGGATAAGTTTTTATGTGAGTTTTAAAGACGTTTTCAAATGAGATTTTAGAACGAGCTTCAAAGACATATGAGTTTTAACGAGTTTCATAAAGATATTTCGAGAAGCTTAAAAAAGAATTAAGTTTTCAAGTATGACTTTCAGATAGATGTTTTACGATAAGTGTTTTAAAGAAGTAATCAAGCAAGACGAGTTTTCAAAAGAAAATATGTTTTATAAAAGGACCATTATGTGAGAAATTTATCGTTTGACTTAATTATCTACCTATGGATTTATTTTTGGATAGATCGTGTTTATGGATTTCATTCGGATAAACGATAAAAATGATCAAATATTCGCCTATTACGACTGGGGACTCTTAGTTATGACTAAAGTGATCAAATGAATGACCGACAATAGAGAATATTTTGTCAGAGAATCTTGTTCATTATATAAGGATATTTTATGGCATTGATATTTGCGTATTTGATGATTAAGAATTCTTATTGATGATATATGATGACACGATTGTTTACTTACACGCTGTGGAGTCATTTTGGACAATAAGTAATGAAAGACATTTGACTCATCCAAGAAACACAATAGTCATTTGTTCAATTGGTAAAACTACCTGCAACAAAGGAGTATCTTTATCATATAACTCAAACAAAGTTGTGTCCCTCGCCAATTCTCCGGAAAATAACTGGATGAGTCAAAGAAATAGAAGCATGTTATTGTAGTGGCTTGGTTAGGTCATCGAGAAATATGATGAATCTTTATTAAGTGGATGAGTATGTATTTTTATCTCGTATGATCGGCATTGTTATCGCTGCTAAAAATCGACAATAACAAAAGTTAGACCCGCTTTTATGGGTAGGGGTCGAATTAAAGTTAATACGAGAACAAGAAGAAAAAAAAGACACGATTGTTGTAGGTAGAAAACCTTTCTGTAACATAAAGGATAAAAAATAACCCCGGCCGTAGCCTTTGAATCCACTATAAACGTTATGTTTGCATATTTACAACCAAGGAACAAAATGTAGAAACCTAAAGAAAAAAGATCATCTTCGTTGGCCGTAGTCGTAGGTTTTCCGGCCGAAAAATAAGTGTATAACAGCCTCCTCCTTAGGTCATCAATAATCAACTCCTCATTAGGTCATCCAAAAACCCCCATTCAATAACACTTTCACTATGTTTATATAGATAATTAGTCCAGCTCAATTATAACTCTCTCGGCCTATCAATAATAAAGTCCAATAAATAATAGCCCAATAATCTCCAAACTATGCACAATGGTACACTAAATGAGTAACTCGATCCAAATACCATGAAAAGCTATAAGCAATATCAATCATCAAAATATCTCGATCCGCTTAATTTCTCGACTTGGGAAAGACTATATAGAAATAGTTGTGTCATCAAATAATAAATTTCTAAGGGCGATATCAGAAGTCCCCATATTTGAGTAGTAGAAATGATTCGAGTACACAAATCACAAATTTGCCTAGAGAATATTGGTTCAATAAACTCACAATAGTAGTATCTTATTTTTGGTAAATGAATATATCAAACAGGAGCGAATAAATATTACTGAATGAATATCATCATTTCATGAAACCAACTTTTTATATACTTCTAAAATACTGAGTGAGAATATTTTATTCTTATTACTCAACATGTCATTACACATCTCCAAAATCTCTCTTTATAAACTCTGTAAAATTCTTTAGTAACTTTTTGCTTTATATGTTGTCTTTAAAATTTTCCGACAGTTCCCGACCATCGACTCCTGGTATGTGAGAATATCTCGATATGTCCGAATAAACGACTTTACGATTTCTCGTATAATAAATTTGATTTTCTAAACACAAATAATAAAATATTCCTTGTTGGGTGTTATTACTGAGAGTCCCCAGTCATAAATACAATTTAGTAAAGTCCCGCCATAAGACAGTCATTTGATCATCTTGGTCGTAAATGAAAATAACTAATCATAAATAAAGAAATCCATGTCGTAGGACCATCACTTGGTCAGTTTAACAAAAGAAGTCAAGTCATAATGTGGCTTCATAATTTCTCCAATAATAAATATTCTTCTTGTGATCATAGATAACACAATATTCCTGCAAGTGATGAGAAGCGAAGGAGCGCCATGAAACCGAAATGGCGGGTTTTGTTCCGAAGAAGCTCACCGCCGCTGAGATTTTGGAGGATGTCTTTAATCCTCCTCCTACAACAATACAAATAATAAAGAAGCGCCCAAGCGGACCCGGTGAAAGCTCAAACTACCGAAAAAAGAAGAAATAAACTTCCAGATATAATATCTTTGCTTTTGTAATCTCTTACCTTTCTTTTGTTTGAATTCCTCATTATGTAAATAATATTGAAATTTCCTTTCTTTTTCCTTTTCAATTTTTTCGATTTCTTTAAGAAAAATATAACTCTAAATAATCTGCAATGAAAAACTAGCTTTCGAAATAATAATAACCTTTTATATGATTAGTTCGCCGATTGAGGACAAATAATCTTTTGGCATGATTTGATAGATGACCTCATGTATTTTGTCACTAGCAAGTTGGAATTCCGATCGATAATAATAATAAATTCTTTATCCTCAAACATTTCACGATAATTCTGAGTATGAGTAAGAGTCCCCAGTAATAATAAATTTTAGTTGAATTCATACCATAAGGCGAATATTTGGCCATTTTGATCGTTTATCCGAATGAAATCCATAAATACAATCACATGTAATGAGGATTGATATCGCAGGATTATCCCTCGGTCATTTTAGTCACAATCGAAAATACCCGATCTTTAAAAGACTTTATCACTCAATAATGTCGGCCTTCAGTAGTGTTCTAGCAATTATAAATAAATAAATCATGTAATAATGTGGTTTCATAATTTCTTCCTCTGACAATAAGCCCCAACTTTTTCTCCCGATATAAATAACACGATATGTTCCAGGATAATCTGCCATGAATCCCTGCCATAAGGCATAAAAATGTTGAATTCACAACTTTGATCATGAAAATATTATCTGATCACTCTTGCCGTAAACAAGAATATCTTCAACGAGATGCAAATGGCATTTGGTGTTATTTCCCAATTCATCACGCATTGGGGCAATGACAAGCGCCCATTATCCTCGGGCCTCACTAAGCGGTCATATTCAATCATACATTCTCGACAAACATGCATTTTCTATGAGTATTAACTTGCACTCGAGATTATCTTACTCTTCACGAAGCACCACTCATTTACTTCCAAGTTTTCTTCGAGTATAAACTTGCACCCGTGGTCATCATACTTTCCCACCGGTATAAACTTGCACCATGGTCATCACACTTTCCCATCGGCATAAACTTGCACCGTGGTCATCACACTTTCCCATCGACATAAACTTCCATCGTTGTAACGACCCTAATTTGGGCCTAGCTGATTTTGGTAGAAGCATGCTAAATAAAACGAAACGTTCGAATATAAACTTAAAACATAGTTCAGAAACATTAAAGTCTGACAACATAATTTAGAGTATTTTCAAAGACCGGACTCTATCACTGGACAACCGACGACCTCCTATATCTAGTTTTTGGGCCTTCCCACCCCTATTTATAGACATTTTAACTTCCCTAATTCACATTTTGACCCCTCCTTCTTTCTATTTTGACCCCTCCTTTATCTTTTGCTTTACTTTTCTATATTTCGTTTCATTTTTCATTCTTTCATTCCCGTATCCCTCGTTATTTCTTGTCTAGACATTACTGCTATATTCCCTAATATTTGTTCCATCAAACCTTTTTCCTGGCAATTACATCCTTCCCCACTTATTTTGAGTTTCGTCCCAAAACTCGTGCGTACCAATCTTCCATTATCTCCGGCGCTCTCTGTCTAATCTCTCATTTCATTTCCCATGAAGCTTCCCTTTCTCCCTGATTAGACCATTGTACTTTCACCATGGGAATTAGTTTGTTTCTGAGTCTTCTTTCCTCTGCCTAGAATTTACATTGGAACTTCCTCGTATGTCAATTCCGGAGTTATCTCTTTGGGTTCCTCCACACATTCTTGGATTCCTTCGGTCACACTCCTCCTAAGTTGGGATACGTGGAAAACGTTGTGTATCCCCCTCATCTCTTCCGGAAGCTTCAGCTGGTATGCTAGGTTTCCGATTCTTCGTTCCACCTCGTGTGGTCCGATATACCGAGGACTCATCTTCGCTTTCCTTGTGGTCCTTAGCACCCCCTTCATCGGTGATATCATTAGGTAAGCGTGATCCCCAACTTTTAACTCTAAGGGTCTCCTTTTCGTGTATGCCCAACTTTTGTATCGATCCTGTGCCGCCTTAATGTTCTTTCGTACCACGACCACCATTTCAACGGTGACTTCTACCAATTCTGTTCCCGTGGTCTTTCTCTCTCCCACCTCATCCTAGCATAGTGGTGTAAGACACTTCCTCCCGTACAGTGCCTCATATGGGGCCATGCCAATGCTGCTCTGAAAACTATTACTGTATGCATATTCCACCAGCGGTAGGAAATCTTCCAAACCTCCCTTAAACTCACATACACATGCCCGTAACATACCCTCCATAATTTGGTTGGTTCTCTAGGTCTGACCATCCGTCTGTGGGTGATAGGCTGTGCTCATGCTTAACTGGGTTCCGAGTGATTTCTGTAAACTTTGCCAAATCTAGACGTCAATCTCGTATCTCTATCTAACACAATATTTAATGGAACTCCATGTAACTTGACTATGTTATCCACACATACTTTGGCTAGCATGTCTACTCGGTATGTTGTCTTGACAGCTAAGAAATGAGCCGCCTTTGTTAGGCGGTCAACCACTACCCATATCGCGTCGTTCTTCCGTGGGCTCCTGAGTAATCCTACCACAAAGTCCATGCCGATGCTATCCCATTTCTACTATGGAATCTCTAAGGGTTGTAGCTCGCCTCCCGTGCGTTGGTGTTCGGCCTTAACTGGTTGGCAATTTTCGCATATGGCCACAAACTTTGCAATCTCATTTTTCATTCTATTCCACCACTAGTGCGTTTTTAGGTCTCGATACATCTTAGTTCTTCCTGGGTGAACTGAGAAGGCCGAACTGTGTGCCTCTGCCATAATCTTCTTCCTTATCCCTAGCCTGTTTGGTACCCATATCCGTTCATTCATTCTGATTAACCCATCGCTTCCTTTGTTTATCTCTGATTTATCGGTTCCGGTTCCCTCTTTTCGTGTTACAGGTTTCTCGGGGTCTAATATCTATGCTTCTAGCACCTCCTCTAGTATCCCTGGCCTTGTGGTAACAGTCCCTAACATGACTGTTGTCGACTCTACCACTTCCAATTGTAGGTTCTCCATTTCCTTTAACAATGTGTTTGCTAATACGCTATGAGTTTTCCTGCTCAGTGCATTGGCTACTTGGTTTGCTTTTCCGGGGTGGTACTGAATGTCCAGGTCGTAATCTTTTATCAGTTCTAACCATCTCCGTTGTCTCATGTTAAGCTCCCTCTAGGTCAAAAGGTACTTCAAACTCTTGTGGTCGGTGAATATCTCGCACTTCACACCATATAGATAATGTCTCCAAATCTTGAGTGCGAACACCACCTCGGCTAGTTCTAAATAGTGTGTCGGATAGTTCAACTCGTGTATCTTTAGTTGATGGGATGCATATGCTATGACCTTCCCTCCCTGCATCACTACACACATGAGTCCTTCTTTCGAGGCGTCGTTGTATATCGTGAAGTCGTGTCCTGGTGTGGGTAATACCAGTATTAGTGCAGATGTCAACTTCGTTTTGAGACATTCAAAACTCTCTTCACATTTCTCATCCCACGTATACCTCGTTTCTTTTCGGGTCAAGTTTGTCAACGGTTTAGCAATCCTTGCGAACCCCTCGATAAATTTCCGATAGTACCCGGCTAATCCTATGAAACTTCTCACTTCTCGAGCATTTGTCGGTCTGGGTCAATTCATCACTTCTTCTATTTTTGTTGGATCTACCGTCACTCCTCTTGCTGATATCACATGTCCTTGAAAAGCTATGATGTCCATCCAGGATTCATACTTGTTGTATTTGGCATACAACTTCTATTGTCTGAGAGTCTGTAATACTATTATCAGATGTCGCTCATGTTCCTCCCAGTTGCGATAGTAAACTAGGATGTCGTCAATGAATACTACTACGAACTTGTCTAGGTACTGGCGAAATATCCGATTCATCAAATCCATGAAGATCGCTGGGGCATTAGTCAATCCAAATGTACTACCGTGCATTCGTAATGGCCGTATCGTTCGAATGGCTGTTTTCGGTATGTCTCCTTCTCTTACTCGGACATGATGATACCCTGACCACAAGTCTAACTATGAGAACACCTTCACGCCTTGTAATTGATCAAACAATTCGTCGATCGTGGGTAACAGATACTTGTTCTTTATCGTGACCTTGTTTAATTTCCGGTAATCGTAACACAGTTTTAACTCGCCGCTTTTCTTTCTAACAAATAACACCGGTGCTCCCCAAGGGGAGTTGCTTGGCCTAAGAAATCCTTTTTCCAATAGTGACTCAATCTGTTGTTTCAGTTCTTGCATCTCTCTTGGTGCCATTCGGTATGGAGCGTTGGAGATTGGTTGTGTTCCGGGGAGAAGTTCTATTTCCATTTCCACTTCTCTCTGAGGTGGTTGACCCTGTAGCTAATCGGAAAACACGTCACTGTATTCACAAATAGCATTAAATCACTCCAAGGGTGTCCCTTCCTTTTCAGCGGTGACAAATGCTAGCCAATTCGACCGATCACTATACTCTCCATCCTCATCCATAATCGGTTTTCCGATCATGTCCCTTTTCCCTTCCTGCGGCGTAATAAAAGTGATCGTACGTTCTCGACATTTCACTTGCGCATCGTACTTCGATAACCAATCCATTCCTAGTATAGCATCGAATCACATATCCCCTAACTCAATCAAGTTTGCCTCTGTTCGCACCGTATTCACTTCCACCGCACATCCCTTATAGATTCTGTTTGCCTCCATAGCTTCGGATCCCGGTGTTTTTACTTTGATTTTTGTGCTACATCCCATTATCCCAAACCGTTTTGCTAACTTCTCCGACACAAACAAATGTGTCGCTCCACAATCAAATAATATGAAAGCTGTAAAGCCATTAATAAGTAGTGTACCTGCCATGACGTCTTCGGCCTCCGACGCATGTTCCTTGTTCACAGCGAACACTCAAGCAAAGTGTTCCTGCCCATCACTCAAGCAAAGGAGCATTTCCAGTGATCCTTTCCCTTGCCCTGCTTTCGGTAACACCGGTTTCAATCCTTCTCTTCTTCGGGCCTTCTCAAGCAAAGTGTCCATCCTGGCCGCACTTGAAACAACTGTTGGTTCCTGACCAGCATTCTCCAAAATGGTTTTTACCGCATTTGGCGCACGCAGGCCTGATCGGGGGTCCTTGTGCGGACCCGAAACTCTCTCTAGAGACCTTTCCTTTCCATTCTCCCCGTCCGTGAACTTCACTCCTTGTGGAGCTCCTGGAGCGTTCCTTATCCATTCTTCGCATTCCCCCATCCACACGAACTGCTGCTGCCACTAAACATGAAAATTCTTCATCGTCGCGGCCATACATAGTCAGTTTCACCCTTTCATTGAGCCCCTCTGTAAAAAGGTACATCTTCTCTTGTTCACTTCCCATAATCTCTGGGGCATACCTACCCAATTCTATGAATTCATGCATATACTCCTTTACGGGCCGATTCCCTTGAGTCAGTTCGTCGAACTCGTCTCTCTTGTCCTTCTTAAGCCCTTTTGGCAAATAGTAATCCAAAAACGCATTCTTAAACTTCTCCCAAGAGATGGGTCCATCCTTCAATAGTGATGCCGACATGCTTCCCCACCATCGGGCAGTACTACCGTCGAACCATAGCGGGGCCAGTCCTACCCTAAGTTCCTCCGGGGCTTCGATCAGTTCAAACTTCTCTTCAAAGCAAATAATCCAGGCCTCCGAGTCCCGCATCTTATCTCCAGTGAAACTGTTCATGCCAGCCTTCTTTAACGCCTCGTTGTAGTACATTCTACCCTTTTCGGGCCTTGACACTTGTTCCATCGGCACGGAGTTTACCCTCTACGTCTGTCCCTGTCTTATAGCGCTAACCAGGGAACTTGCCATAGTTTGGAACAGATCCCTGAGGCTCTCCTGGCTAAACGTGAGGGGCGTCGATGAATCCGCAACCGGGGTCTCCGTCGCCGGGGCCTGCTCTGATGCATTGCTATCCTCCTGTCGATTCCCATTCGCTCTCGTTCTATAAGCCATTCCTACATCAAGCTTTCGTTATGTCTATACCTATTCGTGTCATATGCTTCCTATTTTCAGTTGTTTTCCTATGAGTTTCCTAGACCTTCCTACATAGGACCGCACCACTACCAGTATGGTAGCGATGTTATGCTCCGAAACCATTTGTAACGACCCTAATTTGGGCCTAGCTGATTTGGGTAGAAACATGCTAAATAAAATGAAACGTTCGAATGTAAACTTAAAACATAGTTCAGAAAAATTAAAGTCTGACAACATAATTTAGAGTATTTTCAAAGACCTAACTCTATCACTGGACAACCGACGACCTCCTTCCCATGCCCTCCTCATACCTCGTCCGCACTGGACACTTTCCATGCCCTCCTCACTGGACACTTTCTGAATTTCCGTGGCTTAATGATAATTAACTCGTTTTTGGGACTTCCTACCCCTATTTATAGACATCTCAACTTCCCTAATTCACATTTTGACCCCTCCTTTTTTTTTATTTTGACCCCTCCTTTATCTTTTGCTTTACTTTTCTATTTTTCGTTTCCTTTTTCGTTCTTTCATTCCCGTATCCCTCGTTATTCCTTGTCTAGACTTTACCGCTATAATCCTAATATTTGTTCCATCATACATTTTTCCTGGCTATTACAACCGTGGTCCCCACACTATCCCATCAGCATATACTTGCACCGTGGTCATCATACTCTCCCACTGGTATAAACTTGGACGCCGGGTTACTACGGAAATGGACCGGCCTTCGACGAGGGTGCGAGCGACATCGGCGTGTCATGGAGTAGTCGGGTCAAAAAGGCACTTGTTTTCCAAGGGAACATGCTTGGTATGAAGCCGGCTATCACATAATCAATCGGGCCCCTTGACATATTCCAATAGTATATATGTACAAACGGTTCTGCCGCGGACAGAAAGACTCATCATGTTCAAAGTATTTTGATGCAGTATCTAATTTGATGAGTTGGAAAATGATCGACTACACAACAGGCGGTACATTGCATTTCTAATCTACACTATTATTTAATTTCATCCTCCATCATACTAAAATACAATGAACCTACTCCTATCTTACCAGTCCTCTAGTCGATTAAATTCATGTCGTAAAAAAAAATACTTAAAAAATTCAGAATATAACAGTAATAGAAAGAGGGAGATTTTATTTTTAAAAAAAGATTGAAGAGTCACGTCTATACATAATACTTGTTCAAATTGGAAATATGCAAAGTCCATGGCAGCTCCTCTACGCTCATATTCGGAATCTTATATGTTCCTTCTCTCATCACCACCGCATTCTCATACTAAATTTCTCATTCAATGTACAATGTGCATGAATGTTCAATCATCACAACTATCTTTAATACCAAATCACCAAAAAGTCAATAATAATGAACGAACATGGGACTGCGTGTCTCCATCTGAAGAGTCGCCCTCTTTATTGCGTTATGAATGCATCAATAAATTGAATCTCATATATCTCAGTAAATTCAATAGTGACTATGAATGTCCATATGTGTAACGGCACACTCTATAATAATTCTCACGGCATTCACTCGCGCTTTTTTCCAAACATTGTGCGCAATATCAAATTAGGATGATAATACAAACAAGTCCCCTAGTAAAGCATTCTAAAGATACCAGAGAGAATACCAAAATGAAGATATCATAAGATCCACATCATCACAATCCATAAAATAAAGAAATCTATCTTCTTTGCATTACGTAATTTAAAATCCGAAATAAATAACATCAATTGATCTGTACTTTTCACAACGAAGACCGTTCTAAACATTGAATAATCCTTCTTGATCAATATATATCCATATTAGAATTCCAAAATAATGGATTATGAAAAATCAGAAGAAACATTGTTGTTCCGTTGTTAGTTTGAAAATTGAAATGATTAAAGAAACTGATATCCATCGTTGGGTACAGAGAACTATGTGTCTTTAATAATATACGTAAATTACAGAATGATCCAACGATGAAATAAAATATCTCGTATAGAATACCACAACTCATAATCGCCGAAATTCAGACTGGAACTTTGAAAGTTCGTAGTTATTTTAAAATGGAAACAACATTTAAAATCGATCTCCACAATCTAAAACATTTACTAGTACATCTATAATAATATATATGAATTTCAGAAACATCAAACAGTCCAATTATGTAAACCGAATAGAATATCCATACTGCGCATGACTAGAGAATTATAAATAACAACCATATATTCTGATAGTAAACCGAAATTACCATAAAAACTGAACTTCACCAATCAGAAGACCGAAAGATATGTATGAAACAATGCTAAAAAATTTCATAACTATCCGACTGTACAACTATGAGATTCGAATCGAAAAACCAAATTCCGTATATTTGAAAAATCAGAAACAATCACTTCTAGACCAGCGTTAATTCCTACATCGAAACGACAATAAAAATCAATATTAACCGTTCACAACTGAGACAAATAGGATTGTAACGGTATCCACAAATTTCAAAACAATCCAACGGTTCAATTGCCGGAAACCAACCCAATTCCAAACCTGCGCAATTCTGAAAAATATATTTGATCAAGTCTAAAAATATTTCGAGTATTTATTTTTAGATCAGTCGATTTAATTTTAATCTTTAATTCAATTGTAGTTGGGACACGAGTGATATATGAAGTTGGGCCCAAAATGTGTGAGATTACGTCCTCTGGAGAGCGAAGCTCTACCTTGATTTTCACTATGATATTCAAAAGATACGAGTACAATCAATGGATCTTGAGAATCCAAATGAAAACGGTGTGAAAACTATCAAATCGACTCCGTCGCGCCGGAAGAGCCAAAATCTCGCGAGTCAGTACACAAAGTCGCGAGTCAGTTAACAATCTTGCGACTCAGTGCAGAATGTTGCGGATCAGTGCAAAATGTCGCGAATACCAGGGCCAGAGCACAATGTCGTGATTGTCTTAGTGAAATATTATACGAAACTCCGGAGCTAACGTAACAGCACAGAACCTTGCGAGTGAGCAGAAACTCGCGAGTCCAGGGGACAAAATGTCGCGCCCACGACCTAAGATACACAAACTCGTGACTTCTTGCAAAAAGTCAAGAGTACCGGGGTGAGCTAGGGTGAAAACTTTGTTTTGGGAAGAGTGTTAAGAGTCTGGACCCTTTTTAAGTGCATTGGGTCTTATATTAATAGAGAAAATCAGTTCAATTAGTCAGCTTCAAACTCAGGAGCTCAATTTCAATTGACTTCGCTCAAATTTCTTAGGAAATATCCAATTAAGGTGTAATAAATATCATAATATGCCGGAACTTCAAGGATGCATCCCGATCGAAAGTTATTTAGAAATGACGATAAGAAAATACCCAAAAATCCAGTTGACTAGTCCCTTGTCTCTAAATATCAAATGGATAGCTTGAAATATCTCCAAAACTTACTGGCGCGCTCTTCGGGTGCCAAATTATTAAAATTCTTGGCCCCGTTCGGGAGCAAAATTGTCCAAACCTGCTAGAAACATCATTAGAAAACTCATATGTGGGCCCGGGAAGTTCGAATTACGAGAATACCCCCGAAATTACATTATTCCATAAATATACAACAAAACCGAAAATACTCTTTAGCCACGTCGGACGAGCTCCCGGGGTATCATAATAGCGAAAATACCCCCGGGAAATATCAATAGTCCCCTGGTTTCAAGATTCAGATTCTGAGTCGTAAACCACCTCTCATTAGCTCATACCGAAAGTCAATACTTGTTTAAAAACTTTCTTGAGAAAACTATGAGTAGGGTTGGAATCTCCTCGCCGACATAATCATTTTGACACTAACAACGTCAGATTCTAAGATCGGGCAAAAATCTTGGGATTTTTCGACTCGGGGGTTTTCCTCTATAAATACCCCTGTTCCCCTCTTGAAACAGCGTCATTTTGTGCAAACTTTGCAATCACTCACAACTTTGTGGCAAAAGCTCGCGACCACCACGCTTCAACAGTGAAACTTTCGACATTGTGATAAAAACTCGCGATTGTGAACACAATCTCGCGACTGTGAACACAATCTCGCGACAACTTACGAGAACTCGAGATTGGACAGATAATCTCGTCACTGCCAACACGACTTCTTTGAACGAACAGTAACTCTTACGACTTTTGGTACAAAAACTCGCGAGACACTCAATAAAATTTGAAAAAAAATAATTTTGAACTTAACTAATCAATGTCTTTCGGTTACGTCCGATCCTCGAACCCAAATACCTCATCGTCTCATTCTTCGGACTCCTCATCCGATTCAGGGAGTTCATACTCGAACATGTCACCTTTTCCGCCTAGTACATCAAACTTATACCCTTACTTTTTTTATCGAATCGCCTATCTTGAGAGTACCCTTGGCCCTCAGAGTCCCACGGTTATGGCTCTGAAATCTTTTGACCAGCCATTTCCAACTTAACCCGAATTCAATCGCCTTCGTAATCACCTTTATCATTTTCATGGAAACGTGTCGTATTCCATTGACCATCAACCATTTCTTTCAAATTTTCCATATTAGTTCCACTAGTAATTACGGTGGCCAGGTTGCATATTTTTCTGTGTGAGCCATCAAAAAAGCCCTTTCCATTTTCCACTCCCAGTCGAATCATGATTGGAAAAAACATTTCTTTTTTGTAACCTGTGTGGGCACTACTAGGTTGTCCACACTTAGCCTTCTTTGGCGGTTTCCTGTCGAAGGGGAATAGTTTCTGCCCGAATCTTACTACGCCATTCGGCGAGATACCATTCCGAGACCCCTAAAAAAGCTGTTTCTTGATTGTGCCAGATCGTAGGATGCAGACTGGACTGCGAAGACTTTGTTCTATGCCCGATTCTGGTTGCTTACGGATTTTTTCTGGCCCCTACCCATTTTAGTAGGGAACTATTAGTGATATAGTCTTAAAATATTTTTGGTATTTTTGATCAGTCAATTCAATTTTTTTTTAATGTTGTTAAGACAAAAAGAATTATGGGGTTGGGCCCACAATGAGTGAGCTTACGTCCTCGGGAGGGCGATGTTCTAACTGGGTATTTCACTATAATAAAGTACAACATTACAAAATATGGTCTATTCAATCAAATAAATGATATAGACTCGATCTGGGGAGAAGAAATGAGCTCGATAATAACGATCTGGACAAAATCGTTGAATCATTATTCATTGCAGATTTTACTGGTCATACTGGAGGCACTATTCAACCGGAGTTACTATTCATCCCGGAGTTACTATATTTATAGCGGAATTACTATTCACGCCGGAGTTCACTAATCATTACGGAGTTACTATTTATCGCGGATTCACTATTCACGGTCGAAGTTACTGTTTTATCGGGATTACTATTCATCATGGATTTACTGTTTTATCACGGATTTACTATTCGTCGCGGATTTCACTATTCATCTCTGAGTACTGTTTTATTGCAAATTTACTATTCACCACCGGAGTTACTGTTTTATCGTGGATCCACTATTCACCGCTGGAGTTACTATTCATCACGGATTTTAGGACTTGGCTGATTTCATGAATTCCAACTTCGAGTTTTTTCTTAATTCATCTCCCATTCCGACCCTTTTCAAGTGATCCTGGACTTGTATTTATAGAGAATTCAAGCCAGTAACTCACCTATGGGTTAAAAGCCCAATCTTATCCAGTCTGGCCCGATTTGGCCCAATTTGAATAAAAACACCCGGTTTCAACCGGATATCTATCGTAATGTCCCCGATTACTCGCAATGCCTCTCGATCGGCTAGTAACTTGCAGAAATAAGCCAAAATACACTCAGCAGAGATCTATCTCAACAATATTCATCAGATATCCAAACTATCACATAATATTTGCCATAACATCTTCAAGACACCAGATTACGAAAATACCCCTAGCGACACTGCAACTTGGAATTATGCAATAATTTTCGTGACTCCTCTTGAAACTTTCCATGCGGCCTTCGGATGCCCAAAGCAAATAAGAATACCTCACATTACAGAAAATACCGTTGTGGGTGTACGCATCGGACCCGGTGCGTCCAAATTACGAAAATACATCCGTCGCCATTTCAACCACAAATAACCTCAGAATACCGAAAATACCATAGTGATCGTACCGATCGGATCCGGGGGTGTCCAAATAACGAAAATACCATTGGCATCATTTCAGACCGAAATCATCCAAAACTGCTCCAAACACCATCAGAATCCTCATACGTGGGCATGACATGACCAAATTACGAGACTACCCCCAATATCACATTGCTCAATAAACATAATAGAGAACCGAAGATACCTTTTAGTCACGTTAGACGAGCCTAGAGGTATCATAATTACCTAAATAACCCCGGGCAATATCAATAGTCCTCTGGTTTGCAGATTAAGATTTTGAGTCGTAAACCACATTATGCTGGCTCATCACGAAGTTAAGTAATCGTTCGTACACTTTTTTGAGAAGAAAATGAGTAAGGCCGAAATTGTCTCGAAGACATTATGGGTATCAGATTCCGAGCTCAATCGAGAATTTCAAGACTTTTCATCTCGGATAACATGTTCCTATATCTATCACTCTTTGCTTTGCGTACCTATGCATTTTAGTGTACCCTGAATTTATGCCGTGCGATTCATCAATTCCATGCACTCAAATTTAGTGAGACGCTGATTATGACTTTGCTGCCCATCGAATATTATGTTGGGGACATGCCGACTGAGGCTGAATCATTATATTTCCTCTATTCATGCTTCCAATATATACCGTGTGGGAATTCAGATTCTATCTTGAAGTAATAACTTTATTGTTGGGAAGCTTCTCCTTGGAAGATGCTAGCTGAACTCTACGAGTTATAAGAAAAGAACACCAAGATCCCCGACTGAGAATCATGTTGAAAAAAACCTAAAACCAGCAAGAACATAAAAATGCCTCATTAGAAAGCCGAGAACCGTTATATTTTCATCTTCTCAATATGGATTCCTCGTATGTTTCCTTTAATAAAAGAAATCCCCAGTTTTCTTTAAAACAAATTCTCTTTATATGTTGTTGCTATATTCGGATTATCTCGGTAAGAAAATCCATGTCATCCATAGAACGACTTTATGACATCTCCAATAGTAATAGAATAATGTTTGTCATGCAGACAATAATTATCTAGGCCATAAATAAAGACACACATGTTATACAACAGCGTGCTAATTCTTCCCCTTCATAAATAATGCACCCGAGGAAACCAAAAACTACTTAAGAGTCATTCACCATATGTCCAAAGATTATGGATGTTTTGGAGATAATTAATTGATCATTTTCGTACGGATCTCGGGTGGGCATCTATGATCGTAAATGAGATCGTAACATAACTTTCTTGTAAATGATAATAAAAAGATCGTAAGTGAGCGACATAGCATTTTTTGAGCTACATGAGGAAGATATCCCTTCGTGTGAGGTGGTTTTACCAACTTAACCAATTACTATTGTGTGACATGGATGAGTCCATTGTCTTTCCTTACATAGTGTTCGGAACAACTCCACTTCGTATACATCTTCACAATCTTTCTAGAGAATTTTTGATTGTCTATAAAGTTGCTTATTCACCAGTTAGCAAACAATCGTGTCATAAGGTATCATCAATAAGATCTCTTAAGCATAAAATCGGCAAATATAAATGCTATAAAACATCCTTATATAACCAGCAAGATAAGACTCTTTAACAAAATATTCCATGTTATCGGACACCCATTTGATCACTTTGGTCATAACTGGGAGTCCCCAGTTATAATAGAATTTATTGGTATTCGTACCATAAGACGAATATTTTCCATTTTAATCGCTTATCCAAATGAAATCCATAAATATGATTCATTGGTCATTCATAAATAGATAATTAATCCATGCGATAAATTCTCATAAAATGATATCTTTTATAGGGATATTACTTTAAAATATAGACAATAACTGTGAATACCCGAACATAAATAATGGGAATTGATGCCATCAGGCCATCACTTGGTCACTTTGATCGTAAATGAGAACACTCGATAATAAATAGTGAAAACCGTACCATAAGACTATCACATGGTCGCTTTGATCATAAATAGAATCCCTCAAGTCATGGTATTGGACCTAAACGAGCACCCAACACCGCTTACTTAGATCGACATGTTCCGTTCACCTCTAAAAAATTATCGTAGGAAGCCTTCACAGTCCAGGTGAAAGTAGCGTCACGTTCAGGGTACAATCCTTAGACTGACGTAAATTTTTCACTCCCACCTGGATAGATTGGGTACCTCGCGCCAGAGAGAGCCATCTCTTCCTATACGGAAGTAGCGTCAGGTTCAGGGTACAATCCTTAGACTGACGTAAATTTTTCACTCTCGCATAGGAAGATCCAGTATCTTGGCTTAGGTGGCCTTTTGAGGACCATGGAGGAGGAAGATGTCTTTTCGCGGATCTCAACAAGCATCCGACATCACTTCCACTTCTGGGTCTGATAAAGCACCGACAAGTCCAAGGCCTCACCATGTACCTTGACTAATCACAACTCCTAGGTCTGAACAAGAACCCACTACTCTAGGGCATCACCAAGAACCATGACTAATTACAACTTCAGGATCTCAACAAGCACCCACTAGTCTAAGGCATCACCAACCACCCTAGGTAATCACATATGCTCGGGTCTGAACAAGCACCCACGAGTCCAGGGTCTCACCAAACACCCTGACGAATCACAAATTCTGGGTCTCAACAAGCACCCACTACTCCAAGGCCTCACCAAGCACCCTGACTAATCACATATGCTCGGGTATGAACAAGTACCCGTGGGTCTCAAGTAGCGCCCCTCACATTTTCTTTCTAGGTATAAACTTGCACCCATAATCATCCAATCCTTACTAGGCCTGACCTTTCCCGTTCTCCTCCGCAAGAGAAAATAAACGTAGGAAACCTTCATTGGTCGAATAGAAGTAGCACCAGGTTCAGGGTACAATCCTTAGACTGGCGTAAATATTTCACTCCTATTCGAGTGGCTCAGATGCCTCGCACTAGAGGACCTTCACTATCTAGACGAAAGTGGCGTCAGGTTCAGGGTACAATCCTTAGCTGACGTAAATTTTTCACTTCCGCCTAGATAGATCTAATCCCCTAGACTAAAAGGTCCTTGTGGGAAAACGGAGGAGACAGATGTCTTTCGGCCTCAAATACAATCACGAACCTCAACCATTACATGCATCTCATCTGGACCTTTCCCGTTCTCCTGCGTAAAGGTAAGTAAACGTAGGAAACCTTTACTGCCCGAATAGAAGTAGCGCCAGCTTCATGGTACAATCCTTAGACTATCATAAATATTTCACTCCTACTCGGATAGATCGGGTGTCTCGCACCAGAGAGCCTTCACCATCTAGACCGAAGTAGCATCAGGTTCAGGGTACAATCCTTAGACTGACGTAAATATTTCACTTCCGCCTAGATGGATCCAGTACACCGGACTAAAAGGTTCCAGTGGGATAACGGAGGAGACGGATGCCACTATGCTTTACACTTGCTAGCACGCTATACCATAATCCTCATATCTAGACCTTTCCCGCACTTTACCGGAAGCGTTGGGGTCTCTCACTATCTAGGTGGAAGTAACATCAGATTCATGGTACAATCCTTAGTCTGACGTAAATATTTTACTTCCGCTTAGACGGATCGAGTCCCTCGCGTTAAGAGGTTTTACCCACTTAACCATCGAGAGAGGCGGATGTCACTATGCTTTACACTAACTAGCACGCTCCACCATCACCAATCAGACCTTTCCCGTTCTCCTCCGCAAGAGTAGGTAAACGTAGGAAACCTTCGCTGACCGAAAAGAAGTAGTGCCAGCTTCAGAATACAATCCTTAGACTGGCGTAAATATATCACTCCTACTCGGGTAGTTTGGTTCCTCGCACCAGAGGACCTTCACTATCTGGACGGAAGTAGCGTCAGGTTTAAGGTACAATCCTTAAACTAACGTAAATTTTTCAATCCCGCCTAGATAGATCCAATCCTCTGGACTTAGTGGTCCTTTTGGAACAACGGAGGAGACGGATGTCCTTTCTCACTGCGGAATGTTACCAGCCTCTGACGAGGGCGCGACCCTCGGCAGTGTGTCATGGAGGAGTCGGGCAAAAAGGATCCCGTGTGCCACAGAATAATGCTCGGAACGTGGCCGGCTATCAAATTATTGGGCCCCTTGACATACTCCAACAATATATATGTATAGACTATTCCGCTGCAGACAGAGACTCTTCGGTTTCAAAAATATTTTGGCCAAACATCCAATTTGATGAGTTTGAGGTTGATCGACTACACGACAGGCGGTACATTGCATTTCTAATCTATCTTATGTAATTTAATTTTCCATCCTCCATCATACTAAAATGCAATGAACCTCACTCCTACCTTGCCAATCCCCTAGTCGATTGACCTCATGTCATCACATAGGATACAAAAAATTCAGAACATGTTGGAAAAGAGGGGTTTTTTATTTTTCAAAAAGATTATAGAGTCACATCTATACATTATACTTGCGCATAATGGAAATATGCTATGTCCGTGGCATCTCCTCTCCGCTTAACTTCGTAATTTTACACAATCAATTTCTCATTACCGTCGTAATCTCATACGGAATTTCCCATTCACAGTACCACTTGCGAAAAAGTTCAACCATCTCGAAATTCTATAATACCGAGTCAACAATATTCAATAACAATGAACGCAATTGTAATCGCATACCTCCATTAGTCGACCTCCTAATGAAGTTCTCAATACATAAGTAATTTAGCTTTCACGTATCTCAATAAATCTATGAGTGCATTCCTCACTCGCGCTTTTTTGGGATAACTATGTTCAATATTCCACATGCAGATAGAATAGAAATGTAGATGGATATTTCGTCGATGTTCTTGGGAATATGGTACTGATGTGTGAGCTTACGTCCTCAGGAGAGTGAAGCTCTACCTTGGTTTCCACTATAATAATCAAATGATACAAATACAATGAAATGATAATGATAACACGGGCGAAAGCGGCTCGAAAAACGATCGAAAACACTCAGTCGGGCTCGAAGACACTGTACTAGCGAAAACTCGCAGAAAACACTGTACCAGCGATAACTCGCGACCGGCACTGTTCAGACAAGAACTCGCGACTGGCACTGTTCAGACAAGAACTCGTGAATAGTGATTTCTGGCAATGGCACTGTTCACACGAAATCTCGCGAATAGTAACCCAGATGAGGGTGGCCGCGAGTTTTGGTGCGAGAACTCGCGGATGGGGGCTGAAAAACGAAGTCTCGCGACTGCCTTAGCGAATTTGAGCCAGAGCCTTGCCTTGGGAGGTGCTAAGAGAGTCTGAATCCCTTTTCAGTGCCTTGGAGCTCCTATTTATAGAGAAATCCAGCCCAATTAATAAGTTTCAGGCTAAGGAGCCCCAATTTCATTGGATTAAGCCCAAGGTACCTAAATAATATTCAATTAAATTAGAACAAATGCCATTCCGCAATAGAACTTCGGAAATGCGTCTCGATCGAGAATTAGCCGGAAATATCGATGAGAAAATANATCGGAGGGCTGACTCTTTAAGAGAAGCGGCAAAAACGAAGCACATGGCCGCATCACTGAAATTCATCAAACTCACATGAATCTCCAAATTCGACGTATGAGCATGTGGGTCAGTCGACCCGCGGTACTGTGGAAGATCCTTAGGCATTTCAATAAATTCAAAGTGAGTGGCTCCAATAATGGCCATGGAAAATGGCGATAGAGCGTTGGACGTGTTCCAAGGACTTTGCAAAACTTCCAAAGATGGTAACTCATTTCCTCGATTACCGATGGGCTCATTAGCCCTCTCATTTTCGAAAGAATCTCCCTCGTATGCTGAGGTCTGGTGAGTATCCCGGGTATGCTCCCCGTACACTCGTCTCCTTTCCTGGCCAAGAGTCAGGTTGGCCTCCAATTGGTTCATCCTAACCTCGTTTTGTTCCATCTTCCCACTCATCTCCTTAAACATCAACTCAATCAACTCTCCAATCTTTTGAAGAGTATCGTTCTGTTCTCCAGTTGCTGCAGTATTTGCTCGCGGTTCCGGAACGCGATCGGTATCTTCCCCTGAGGCCACATCATTAGCAGGTTCTGGGGTAACATTGTTCCTCCGAGCTCTCCTTTGAGCTTCGACTTGCTCTAATTGAGCGATTAAACTACACCTTCGCTCTTCCAAATCCTCATTTGTTCCCGTCTTATCCGCAGATCTAGAGCATGCAGGTGGCGAAAGGTGGGCATTATTACGGACCGCAACTCTGCCAATTCTCGCGAATTCGTAACACTTGGATAAACATTCGCACGATCGAGGATAAAAACTTGGTGCCCTTCCGGAAGAAAACCCGCTCCGGGAGGGCCGAATAGTCACATTTTGAGCAGGGGGCTCCTCCAGAACTGACGACCGAGCCCCCGGTAACACAACAAAATCATCATTAACTTGAGGAATAGGATCCGCCTCAATTTCTTCATCAAAAATATCTTCATCAGAATTCCGAGTAGTCATGATAATAGGAATCCAAACTCAGCAATAAAGCTCTCAATGGGATAAAGAATCTCGGGTCCCCACGGACGGCGCCAAACTGATCTCGTCTAAAAATATTTTGGGTATTTATTTTTAGATCAGTCAATTTTTTTAATTATTCGGAATTCAGTTTATGTGGGGACACGAGCGATATACGAGGTTGGGCCCACAATGTGTGAGCTTACGTCCTCGGGAGAGCGAAGCTCTACCTTGGTTTCCACTATAATAATCAAATGATACAAATACAATGAGATGATAATGATAACACGGACGAAAACGGCTCGAAAAACGATCGAAAACACTCAGTCGGGCTGGAAAACGCTGTACCAGCGAAAATTCGCAGAAAACACTGTACCAGCGAAAACTCGCGACCGACACTGTTCAGACAAGAACTCGCGACTGGCACTGTTCAGACAAGAACTCGCGAATAGTGATTTTTCTGCAAGAACTCGCGAATGACACTGTTCACACGAAATCTCGCGAATAGTAACCCAGATGAGGGTGGCCGCGAGTTTTGGTGCGAGAACTCGCGGATGGGGGCTGAAAAACGAAGTCTCGCGACTGCCTTAGCGTATTTGAGCCAGAGCCTTGCCTTGGGAGGAGCTAAGAGAGTCTGAATCCCTTCTCAGTGCCTTAGAGCTCCTATTTATAGAGAAATCCAGCCCAATTAATAAGTTTTAGGCCCATGAGCCCAATTTCATTGGATTAAGCCCAAGGCACCTAAATAATATTCAATTAAATTAGAACAAATGCCATTCCGCAATAGAACCTCGGAAATGCGTCTCGATCGAGAATTAGCCGGAAATATCAATGAGAAAATACCGAAGGACCTCGTAAAATAATTCACTGCTTCCAGATGTCGAATATACGGCCAAAAATATCGCCACAACTTACCGGCATGCTTCTCGGGTGCCAAATTACGAAAATACCCTTCGACCCCGTCTGGGGCCGAACTTGCCTGAGACTGCTAGAAACGATAGTCAAATGCAAATATGTACTCCCGGGAAGTCCAAAATACGAGAATACCCCCAAAACCATAGAATGACGTAAATAGACGAGAATACCAAGAATACCGAAAATACCATCTAGCCACGTCGGATGAGCTCCTGGGGCATCGTGATACCAAAAACATCCCCAGGTAATATCAATAGTCCCTGGTTTTCAGATTCAGATTCTGAGTCGTAAACCATATCATATTAGCTCGTCCCGAAAGTCGACACTTGCTAGGGAATTTTTTCGGAAAAGCTGTTAGTAGGGTTGAGAACCCCTCGCAGACGCGATCGTTTTGACACTAAGAACATCAGATTCCGAGCTCGGGCGAAAATCTCGGGATTTTTCCCGACACGAGGGTCCGGCCCTATAAATACCGGATCCCCCCCTGTTACAGTACTTATTCGCGGAAACACAAACTTCTCGTGACTTTTCAAACGATTTCTCGCGACCACTCTCATAGTACAGTGTCATTCGCGACTTTTGGAACGATTTCTCGCGAGTACCCTCATAGCACAGTGCATTCGCGACTTTTGAACAATTTATCGCGACTACTTGCATTGCACAGTGCACTCGCGACTTTACGAACGAATTCTCGCGGCTGGACAGTGACACAGTGAACTTAACAATTGAACGAAAACTCGCGACTACGTAGGCTGCACAGTGACTTTCGCGACTTTTGGTACGAAAACTCGCGAGACACTTAATAAAATCAGGAAAAAATTATAAAAATTTGAAAAATCATAATTTTGAGAACTTCACATCATGTCCTCCGACTCCGATGCCTCGTCATCCCATTCCTCGGACTCCTCATCCGGCTCGGGGAGCTCCTATTCGAGTCTTTCACCCTTTCGCTCCCCCATTACGAACCCTTATCCACACTTCTTCGAACGGATCACACATCTTGAGAACACCGTAGGTCCTGAGAGTTCTGCTGTCAAGGCCTTGAAATCCTTTGATAAGCCATATAACATGCATGATCGGAAGTGGAAATCTCTCGTGGAAGACTACCACCTCCCTTCCGATTGTTTTCTATACAAGCCGGGTCCTTCTGATCGGATCCTGCGTCCGCCGGTTGGCACTCATACCGTTTGTCTTGAATATCAAGAGTGCGGTCTCCGCTTTCCGCTTCACCCATTCATCTCCGCTCTCTTGACCTGTTTAAACATCCATCTCTTCTAGCTTAACCCAAATTCGATATCTTTAGTTGTTGCCTTCATTATTTTCATGGAGACCAACGGGATTTCGATAACCGTCGATAGCTTCTTCCAAATTTTCCAAATCAGTACCGCTATCCATTATGGTGCCTAGGGTTGCATCTTTTTCGCCAAAGGCACAAGAAAAGCTCCTTCCCAATCTCTACTCCTCACTCGAATCATGACTGGAAGAGACATTTCATTTTTGTCACTGGTGTGGGTTCCACTAGGTTATCTATGCTTAGCCTTCTCTGGCGGTTCCCAATTGAAGGGGAACCTTTCCTTCCGGAGTCTTACTATCCAATCCCGCGATCCATTACTCGTAAGGCTTTGGAGAGGATACTTGTCGCGTGCGCTACATTGGATGGTACTGACTGGACCCCGAAGACGCTATTCTATGCCCCGATCTTGGTCGCCTCCAACATTCTTCCGGCCCCTACCCATTTTAGTAGGGGACTATTAGGTATCTGGACCATGCGTTAACACTTAAACCATCTCAACACCTCTCCCTCGATAAGCACACCTTCCTAACACCAATGTATATATGTTCTTCAACCTTTTTAACTGTATTTCTCACGCGACTTGCTTGTTTTGCAGATAAAATAATGGCTCCCCGCGGAGATCATTCGAGATTAGGTGATATGTTGCGGTCCCTCCGTACTCTCGATACGGAGAAAGATGAGTTGATCTTCGAGATGGCGCCAGGATCCCAGAACCGCACCGCACCTGCTGAGCTGGAGCGAAGCTTGCAAGAAACGGTGCCGCAAGCAGAGGAGGCCCGATCGGTTACTCCAACACCACCTCCTCCGGTAATTGAGGATCCCGAGCTCGCTGGAAATGAGCCGGCTACAGAGCACGCCGAAAGTCCCAAAGATTTAATTCTTGTGTCTCGGCGATTAGAGCTTACTGCTAGAGAGTTCTCCCCTGACGAAGGGATGTATGACTTCGCCGAGACACTAGTGGACGTCGTCGGAGATGACGAGGAAGAGGGTGAGATAAGCGGTGGTGGACCGATAGGCCCGTCGGTGGAGGAGGATGAGCAAGGGGCCCGTCCGGAGGGAGGATTAAACCAAGAAGCTCCTTCGGATAGAGGGAAAAGACCGGTGGAGGGCCCCACAGTTTTGGAGATTGCGGAACCCGTTAGGAAGAGTGGGTTAACCGCCGAGTTCCTCGACGCCTTCCGAATAAGAGATATACCGAAACACGTAGTGAAGGAATGACTCGAGATGGGATGTCAGGCTGGCCTGGTACTAAGAAAAGATGGAGTCACCTTTCGGAATTCGAGGGGTGATAGTGTTTCCAATAGACCGGCCTTGACGTATTTTGAAAGAAACCCGTCACTACCGCCGCGTGGACGAGATGACCATACGGTATTCACCGACTTCGGTCGGTTGATGAGCCAGTTTGCGACAGCGCGTCGCATGATGGGAGAGGTTTGTAATCAGATCGGCCATTGTTACCTACTCTTTGTTTCATCCGTATCTTATATGTTTTTCGTTGTTTTTGCTTTTCTTTCAGATGGAGCGGACGGTTGTGGAGATGAGCGCCGCAGCCACAATAGGGGAGTACTGTATGCTCAGGCATTCGGAGCTTGACAGTCCGGATCTAATAGGAGAGCAGACGAAGAAAGCCGCTGAAAAGTTGATACAAAATCAGCGGGAAAAGCATTCCCAAGAGATGGCGGCGCTCCGGAAAGAACATAACAAGGCGATCGATGCCCTAATTCGGGTTCATCGCAGTGAATTAACGAAGTGTGCGGCGTTTCACATTGGGAAAAGGCATGCTCATGAGCAATCCATCGACACCCTCAAAACGAACGAAAAATATGATCAAGACAAGCTGAAGGAGGTTAGGGCTGAGACCGAAGACAAGTTGAAAAAGGCCAAAGAGGCCAATGCTGCTGATAAGAAGGCTCTCGGGAAGGCCTTGGAGGAGAACAAAGAATTAAAATCAATGAATGAGTCCCTCCAATCCACCGTGGACAGTCTTCGGGCCCGAGCCGCTAGGTTGTCATCCCAGGTCAACGATTGCTTCCGGAAACTAATTTGGGAGTATACAGTGCACTCCCCGACTTTCCGAATCCTGGCTGCCCTAGCTAATGCGACCTCGTCTGCTCTATTTTTCTTTAGAGGGAGTGTTCAGACACAAAGAATCCTGGGCATATCCCTAACTCCTGAAGAGAGGGGAAGACTTGATCCCAGTCTATCCGGTAAGTTCGAGCCTGTAGATGCAGAGGATAAGTTAGACTGCTCGGGGGATCCGTTCGGGGCGCTCCAATTCAACTTGAAGGAGGACTTGCACCAGCAGCTATATTCGGAGAAGGTCAAAATACCCGAGGAGGGTCCACCGGCGGACGCATTTCGAAGGTTGGCCGCATTATTCCCGGAACCGGTGGGTCCCCTCGTAGGAGATATTCTTAAAGACGAGGAGGTGATGGGTCAGCGTGACCCTCCATTATACGTTCCTGCTAGTGTGACAGGAGCTCGGGAGCGCCATGAGGTCGAGATGGCGAGCTTTATTAACGAGAAGTTGTCCGTTGCGGGAACTAAAGAAAAAGAGACTGATCCTCCCTCCTCGACTATTAAGCTGGTAAGAAAGCGCCCTAGCGAACTCGGTGAAGGTTCGGGCTCCAAGAAGAAGAAGAAATAAACTTCCACATGTGTTTTCTTCATTTTTGTGCTCTCTGCATCTTGTATCCCCTATGTGTATATAAAATTTGATATTGAATTCCTCTCAATTTCTCAGTGTAATTCAATAATCACATAACTCTGAATAATCCGTCTTCTCTTCTTTTCAACTTAATTTATCGCAACATTCCTCAAGGAATATATAGCTCCGAATAATTCAAATCAAGAAATATATTTCCGAGATAATAAGAATCTGCCTGAATCTTAAGTAGGAAGGCTCAATAATAACGCATATAATAAGAATTGTAATACGTAAGAGTCCCGAGTGTAGGGAGGCTTGATTTAGTCGGCGATAACTCTAAGGCGAATGCCTATTTAAAATGAATGGATACCTAAAATGAGTCCACCGCTCTGCCTTTACAAATATATCTTCGCTACCGGTATATGCTTACGCCCGGGGCCATCACACACTCGCCACCGGTGTATACTTGCACCCGGGGCCATCACACACTCGCCACCGGTATATACTTGCACCCGGGGCCATCACACTCTCGCCACCGGTATATACTTGCACCCGGGGCCATCACACTCTCGCCACCGGTATATACTTGCACCCGGGGCCATCACACTCTCGCCACCGGTATATACTTGCACCCGGGGCCATCACACTCTCGCCACCGGTATATACTTGCACCCGGGGCCATCACACTCTCGCCACCGGTATATACTTGCACCCGGGGCCATCACACTCTCGCCACCGGTATATACTNCGGATACATATCCTTCGGGCATGCTTTATTCAAATCAGTAAAATCAATGCAAACTCTCCAACCACCATTCGACTTTGGGACCACCACTGGATTCGCGACCCAATCCGCGTATCTAACAGGCTCTATGAATCCTGCCTGCAACAAACTTTCCACCTCCTCATCAATCGCCCTCTCTTTCTCAGGGGAAATCTTCCTCTTCTTCTGATGAACTGGTCGCACATATGGGTTAACATTGAGTCTATGAGAACAGACTTGGGGATCAACCCCCACATAATCCTAATAAGACCAAGCGAAAACATCTACATTACTTTGCAAAAAAGAAATTACCTCCTTCTCAACCTCTGGTGACAACTCGGAACCGATCGTCACTGTCTTTTCAAGATCACCGGGGAATAAAGGCACTGTCTTGATTCCCAACGGCTCCATCTTCATATCGTTCTCTTTAAACTTCCTAAGAGACGGTCCGTCATTTGTGTCAATAACTTCATCGGACGAGAATTCCACCATACAAATAGGTAACTTTGCTTTAGATCCATCCATACCACTCCTACACATCATATTATAACAAGAGCGCGCCAGCTCTTGATCTCCCTTCATCTTCCCAACCCCTAACTGTGTTGGGAACTTCATCATCAAATGTGGTTGAGACATCACAACTCCAAATAAGTTCAAACAACTTCTCCCCAGGATCGCATTATAAGGGAGTATAGGGAGATCCACCACCACATTTTCCACCATCAAAGTTCTTGATATTTCGGGATAGCCCAAGGTTACCGGCAGAAAAACAGATCCCTCAACAACAACAACACTGTTATTAAAACCGACTAACTTTGTATGTACGGGCTGGAGCTGGGTGGTTCCTTTCAAAGCCATCTGCTCAAAGGCTGCAAGAGTCATTATATTGGTCGCAGCTCCGTTATCTACCAGCACTCGAGAAACAGGATGATTAGCAATAATGGGTGAGACAAATAACGCATCGTCTTGTGGGGAGAAAACCCCGGATAAATCGTCAGGTCCGAAGGAGATTGTCATTATGTCCAAGTCTGTTAACTGGACTGTGTTGACTTCCATAAAACGCCCCTTTTGGTGCAGTGCCTGATAAGAGCGTTTACGGGCACGGTTTGAATCACTGACGCTTCTTCCCCCGGCGATAGTCATAATGTTGGGGCCCAGGTTACCCCATCTTGGTTGGGCATTTTCAACATTCAAAATAGGTTGACCCTGGGTGGGGTCAATCGGAGGAGGAGGTAATGCTTGCAGATTCGCGGGGGCTGGTGGGTTAGCCTCATATCTGTACCCCTGCTGATTTCTTTGCGGCTGATTCCTGCCGCGGCCACGATAGTTGTTTTCTCTCCTTCTACCTCTCTGATTCTGTCTACCACCATTAAAGAATCCTCTCTAGCCACCACATTGACGTTGGCCACGCTGTCCTCCATATCCACGTCCTCTTGAATTTAGCCGTGGCGCATCGGCCCTTGGGGGTTTAGGTGCAGTCCCCTCCGGGACACTTACATCAATCTTTCCCAGCTTAGACTCAGGTAGAGCTTCCACAGTACTGATCAGTTCATCAAGTTGACCCAATTCTAGCAACCTTTCCACTTCAGACATTAATTCTCGACAATCATTCGTTGCATGTCCAAAACTCCTATGAAAACGACAAGATACTTGGGACTCTTAAGTCCCCTTCATTGGCTCTTGCAAGGGAGGGGGATAACGAAGAGATCCACCCTTCTTCTACTCAATTATGGCGAAAATATGTTCATAATTGTACGTAGGAAACACTCTCAACTTAGACTTTGCAGGCTGGACAATCTTATCCAGCCCACGACTTGCAACAACATTATGAGACCCATACGCCCGTACTTCGATCACTCCATGATCTCGCAAACCTTCATCTTCTCGGATGTACTGTGTACATCTCAAGGCCAAATCTTCCATACTTTCCGGGGGGTCTCTATTCAAAGAATTACACAACGGGTGTCCAACTAGAATAAGCTGGAGCACCCCAACCATCTCACTCACAGTAATCCGACGTATCTTCCTACACTCGGCCTCAAAACGGGTGATATAACCCAACAATCTTTCCGAAGAACCATACCTCAACGCGGTCAGAGAAGTAATAGACTTTATTGGCGTGTTGAAAGGCGTGAAAGCTGAATAGAATTGATCCTTAAAGTCCTGATATGAAACAATCGAATGCCTCGGTAACCGATTAGACCATCGGAGGGTTGATTCCTTAAGTGAAGCGGCAAAAACGAAACACATGGCCGCATCACTGAAATTCATCAAACTCACATGAATCTCCAAATTCGACGTATGAGCATGCGGGTCAGTCGACCCGAGATACTGTGGAAGATCCTTAGGCATTTCATTAAACTCAGAGCGAGTGGCTCCGATAATCACCGTGGAAAAAGGAGATAAGGCATTTGAAGTGTTCCACGGACTTTGCAAAACTTCCAAAGATGGTAACACCTTTCCTCGATTACCGATGGGCTCATTAGCCCTCTCATTCTCAAAATAATCTCCCTCGTAAGCTGAGGTCTGATGAGTATCCCGGGTATGCTCCCCGTACACTCGTCTCCTTTCCTGGCCAAGAGTCACGTTGGCCTCCAATTGGTTCACCCTAGCCTCGTTTCGCTCCAACTTCCCACTCATCTCCTTAAATTTTGACTCTATCAATTCTCCAATCTTTTGTAGAGTATTGCTTTGCTCTCCGGTTGCTGCAGTATTCGCTCGCGGCTCCGGAACACGATCAATATCTTCCTCTGAGGCCACGTCATTAACAGGTTCTGGGGTAACATTGTTCCTCCGGGCTCTCCTTTGAGCTTCAACTTGCTCTAATTGAGCAATTAAAGTGCGCCTTCGCTCTTCCAAATTCTCATCTGTTTCCGTCTGATCCGCAGATCTAGAGCGTGCAGGTGGCGAAAGGTGGGCATTATTACGGACCACAACTCGGCCAATTCTCGCGAATTCATAACACTTAGATAAACATTCGCGTGATCGAGGATAAAAACTTGGTGCCCTTCCGGATGAATACCCGCTCCGGGATGGCCGGATAGTTACATTTTGAGCAGGGGGCTCCTCTAGAACTGACGACCGAGCCCCCGATATTGCAACAAAGTCATCATTAACTTGGGGAATAGGATCCGCCTCAATTTCTTCATCAAAAATATCTTCATCAGAATTCCGAGTAGTCATGATAATAGAAATCCAAACTCAGCAATAAAGCTCTCAATGGGATAAAAAATCTCGGTCCCAACGGACGGCGCCAAACTGATCTAGTCTAAAAATATTTTGGGTATTTAATTTTAGATCAGCCTATTTTTTAATTATTTGGAATTGAGTTTATGTGGGGACACGAGCGATATACGAGGCTGGGCCCATAATGTGTGAGCTTACGTCCTCGGGAGAGCGATGCTCTACCTTGGTTTCCACTATAATAATCAAAGGATACAAATACAATGAGATTATAATGATAACACGGGCAAAAACGGCTCGAAAAACGATCGAAAACACTCAGTCGGGCTCGAAAGGCTGGCTACCGCGAGTTGTGTTCAACAACTCGCAGAAAACACTGTACCAGCAACAACTCGCAGAAAACACTGTACCAGCGAAAACTCGCGACCGGCACTGTTCAGACAAGAACTCGCGACTGGCACTATTCAGACAAGAACTTGTGAATAGTGATTTCTGGCAAGAACTCGCGAATGGCACTGTTCACACGAAATCTCGCGAATAGTAACCCAGATGAAGGTGGCTGCAAGTTTTGGTGCGACAACTCGCGAATGGGGGCTGAAAAACGAAGTCTCGCAACTGCCTTAGCGAATTTGAGATAGAGCCTTGTCTTGGGAGGTGCTAAGAGAGTCTGAATCCCTTACCAATACCTTGGGGCTCCTATTTATATAGAAATCCAGCCCAATTAATAAGTTTCAGGCCCAGGAGCCCAATTTTACTGGATTAAGCCAAAGTACTTAAATAATATTCAATTAAATTAGAATAAATGTCATTCCGCAATAGACACTCGGAAATGCATCACGATCGAGAATTAGCCGGAAATATCGGTGAGAAAATACCGGAGAACCTCGTAAAATAATTAACTGCTTCCAGATGTCGAATATACAGCCAAAAATATCGCCACAACTTACCGGCATCCTTCTCGGGTGCCAAATTACGAAAATACCCTTGGCCCCATCCGGGGCCGAATCTGCCCGAGACTGCTAGAAACGTTAGTCGAATGCAGATATGTAGGCCCGGGGAGTCCAAATTACGAGAATACTCTCAAACCTATAGAATGACGTAAATAGAAGAGAATACCAAGAATACCGAAAATAGCATCTAGCCACGTCGATCGGCTCCTGCGGCATCGTGATACCAAAAACATCCCCAGGTAATATCACTTGTGCAGACCCGAAACTCTCTATAGTGACCTTTCCTTTCCATTCTCCCCGTCCCTGAACTTCATTCCTCATGGAGCTTCTGGTTTGTTCCTTATCATTCTTCGCATTCCTCCATCCACTCGGACTGCCGCTGCCACTAAACTTGAAAATTCTTCGTCGTCGCGGCCATACATAGTCAGTTTCACCCTTTCATTGAACCCTTCTGTAAAACGGTGCATCTTTTCTTGTTCACTCCCCATAATCTCGGGGGCATACCTACCCAATTCTACGAATTCCTGCATATACTCCATTACGAGGCGATTCCCTTGAGTCAGTTTGTCGAACTCGGCCCTCTTGTCCTTCTTAAGCCTTTTTGGTACGTAATAATCCAACAACGCATTCTTAAACTTCTCCCAAGAGATGGGTCCATCCATCAACAGTGATGCCAACACGCTTCCACACCATCGGGCAGTACTACCGTCGAACCATAGTGGGCCAGTCCTGCACTAAGTTCCTCCTGGGCTTCGATTAGTTCAAACTTCTCTTCTAAGCGAATAATCCATGCCTCCGCGTCCCCCATCTTATCTCCCTTGAAACTGTTCATTTCAGCCTTCTTTAACGCGTCGTTGTAGTACATTCTACCCTTTTCGGGCATTGACACTTGTTTCATTTGCACGGAGTTTCCCCTCTCCGTCTGTCCCTGTCTTATTGCGCTAACTAGGAACTCGCCATAGTTTGGAATAGATCCCTGAGACTCTCTTGGCTAAACATGAGGGGCGTCGATGAATCCGCAACCGGGGTTCCTGTCGCAGGTGCCTGTTCTGATGCATTGCTATCCTCATCTCGGTTTCCATTCGCTTTCGTTCTAGGAGTCATTCCTACATTAAGCTTTCGTTATGTCTATATCTACTCATGTCATATGCTACATTCTATGCCCATCCTTCCTATGGTTAGTTGTCCTACCGTGAATTTCCTAGACCTTCCTACGTAAGACCGCACCACTACCGGTTTGGTAGCGATGTTATGCTCTGATACCATTTGTAACGACCCTAGTTTGGGCCTAGGTGATTTGTTAAAAACGTACTAAATAAAACGAAACGTTCGAATGTAAACTTAAAACATAGTTTAACAGCATTAAAGTCTAGCAACATAATTTAGAGTATTCTCAAAAGACCGGACTCTATCACCGGACAACCGACGACCTCCATCCCATGCCTATCTCATACCTCGTCCGCGTCACCTACAAAATTTGTAAAGCGGTCACAATCTATTAAAGGAAACTTCACACACGCTATACTTATCTTTTCATTTCTTAAGGAAATCGTACACACACACGTAAGTCGTTTCTTTTAATCGTTTTCTTAATTTTCTTTTCTTAGCCCTTTACCCTTTTCATTCCCTTCATCCCGTAACTTTACATTTGCTGAGTGTAACATGCTCGGTGCATGTCCCGCCCAAGGCAACCGTTAGTTGTTGGTTGACTCGACGGGCCATATGCTTCCTTTCCTCGGGTGAGTACTTAGGCGCTACACCTTTTTCATCCGGATCCGTTCTGCCCTTTTTGTACGTGTCTTTCCATTTGGAACTTATTAATCCCTTCATCAGGCATGCCCTTCATTTGGCGAATCGTGTACTAAGCACGATGCCGGGTTTGGTCGGACGGTCCATCCTTCCTCACCCCGAGTCTTATTAACATTTGCCTCGTTCATTCGTGTCTTTTCTTTCTTTCTTACTAACCCTTCCCGTTTCCCTAAGTCGGAACCTTCCCTTACTACATTGTATTCACTCCGCTTACCTGTTGTTTTCGCTCGTTACAACACCTTCGTGCTTCCCTGTATTTCGTAACATATCTTAGTACTCGATTTCCGATGTTATTATCTCATTATTGACTATGTGGTTACCGTAGACCATACGTATCCTTTCTCTCTCACGATCCGGCCTTGAGACGCGACGAAAGCACCCCAAATTGATATTTCCGTGATGAATTATTCAAATCTTCGAAATTCGTGATAA
Organism: Utricularia reniformis; assembly: GCA_009725065.1. Classification (NCBI taxonomy): domain Eukaryota; kingdom Viridiplantae; phylum Streptophyta; class Magnoliopsida; order Lamiales; family Lentibulariaceae; genus Utricularia; species Utricularia reniformis. The sequence continues at coordinate 639,668 of RWGZ01001036.1, read as the reverse complement.
AATGAGGTTAAGGGGCAAATGCGCGATAATTTCGGCATTCACAATTTCCGCGATAATTTTGTGGTTTAGGATTTCCACGACAATTTTGTGGTTTATGTTTTTCCGCAACAATTTTGCTCTCTTCAAAATTCTGCGACAATTTGCTCTATGCACAAAAACCACGACAATATTTGCTCTCCCAAAATCTGCGACAATTTTGTTCTTCCGCGATAATTTCGTGTTTTTCATGGCTTAGTGATACGTGACTTGTTTTGGGCATTTTCACCCTTATTTATAGATATTTTAACTTTCCTAATTCACATTTTGACCCCTCCTTTATCTTTTGTTTTACTTGTCTATCTTTTCGTTTCCTTTATCGTTCTTTCATTCCCGTATCTCTCGTTATTCCTCATCTAGACTTTACCACTATATTCCTTACTATTGTTCTAACATTCCTTCTTCCTGCTATTACATAAAATTACAGAAATACCCTAGACGTGGCTTAACCTCAAAATTGTCCAATAAAGAAGAAAGACTATTACCTTACTCTAAATTTGGTAGAGGATACATCAATCCATAAGCAAAATTGTAGCAATGACCCTTTCAGCCCCATGGAGCAATATCTATACGAGGACTTGGTCTGGGGTGTTATTAAAAGGATGTGTCCACTTAAGTTTGGCTCTCAACTTCCTAATATATCCGTTTACTGGATCGCTCTTCCGATTATTATGATTCATTCCTTGAAGATGAGGAAGCTACAAGAAACATCATCCCGAAAAGCATCGTAGAGGGGCGAGAGCGGATGTAAGAACAGCTTTGTGAGTTCGAATAAGGGAGTACCGAGAGTCATAGTGATGAGAGCCATGCTTCTATGAAATAGCGTACGCTTGGGGCAAGGCCGTGAATTGATCCATAAGAAGACCAATAAATGAAATGTTGTTATTTGCTTTTTGTATCATTCAATTCTCTCGGTTTCCTTTTGAGCTCCTTTTTAACTTTCATATGCTACTTTTTACTATGATAATAATTTCTCCTTATATCAAATCTTTTTTATTTTTCCGACTGTGAATAATCATTTCGACCATAAATAAGATTCATTGATCATAACTAAGAAAATAATCCATGAAATAAGATAGCTATACAATTCATCGGATCATTAATAAGATTCTCTTATCATAAACTAGAGAATAATACATTCCATTAGATAGCTTTAGGTTTCTTCCAAAATTTTTTTTATTTTTCCGAAATTAAATAAAACTATAATCCTTGTTAATACGTTAATTACTTGATAAATTTGATCATAAATAAAAATACCCCATTATAAATAACATTTCTTGTTGTCCAATGTATATTTCCTTAAAGTTTAGTGTTGGACCTCACCAATCGTCAAACACCGACTTACCTCAAATCCTAAAACATGTCTCATTCTCCTCCAAAAGATGATCGAGAGATATACCGATGCGTAAATGAAAGCAACGTCAGGTTCATAATCCTTAAACTGGCGTAAACATTTACTCTCACATATGCAAAAAACATTTCCTCGCGTGAAGTGAATTTACTTACTTAACATGTGACCTAGTCAGGTCACACAGGAGATGGGTGTCACTTTCGTTGATCTAAACAAGCATATGATACCATTTCAACTTCTCTAATTGAGCTTTCCCACTATTATTCGGAGATGAGCATAGTGATATATCGCTATTTAAATGAAAGTAGTGCGAGGTTTAAGGAACAATCCTTACACTCGTAAATTTTACTCACTCAACGTGTGACCCTTTCGAGTTACGGAGAAGGCACATATCTTTTCCGCGGCTCTAACCAAGCATCCGACACCATTCCATCTTTATGGGTTTGACCAAACACCCAAATTTATCTCATTCTCTTGGGTCTCACAAAACATATACAATCAAAATCATTTCATTCTTGTGGATCTCACAAAGCACTCAACATCACAATCATTTCATTCTCATTGGTCTCACAAAGCACTCAACCACTCAATCGTTTCATTCGTTTGGGTCTCAGAAAGAACCCAAAATCACAATTATTTCATTTTCATGCCATGACCTCTCATGTTCTCCTCCAAAGAATAAGAGTAATAACCTTCACTACGTGAGCATAAGTAGCGTCAGCCTTAGGGCACAACTCTTAGATTGGTGTAAATCTTTAACTTCAGCCTAGGCAAATCTGGTTCTCCAAGTTAAGCATTTTTACCGAGTTAACAGATGATCCTTGTGGGTTACGTAGAGATGGATGTCTTTAGGCACACTCATACTTTCATTCTATCCCAATGTTTGAACCTTTCTCGGCTCCTAGAATAATTGTATGGAGCCCTCACCATCTAATGAAACTTGGGACAACTTCATGGTAATATTCTTAGACTAACGTAGATTTTTTGCTCCCTCCTAGATGGATCGTGTTTCTTGCGTTATGTTGTTTTATCCACTTATTTATCGAGGAATGCGGATGTCTCTATGCTTAATGATAAAATCCGTAGTTAATTGCTCTTACATCCATTTTTGAGTGAATTTTGTATGTTAATTGTGTTGGAATTCAAATATCATGAAGAATCATATGACGATCCAAAATCCACTGTGATTTTACTCTTGAATGCCAAATCAATGGTGAATTTGAAGATGAATAGGGTTTCGGAGTAAAATCGATAAAAAATTTTGAAATCCGGTGTGAATTTGCACTACGGAAAACAAATTCTCGGTGATTTTGTAGATGAATAGTGTTACGGAGAAAATCGACCATAAATCTGGCTAAGACAAAAATCCGGGTTAAATTTGCACTACAGAGGCCAATTCCGCGGTGAATTTTTAGTGAATAGTGATTTCTTCGTTTTCATCCTAGTTTTCAATATCAAACTCATTTCTCGCCCCAGATTGCTACTACATCACTTATTTTCATCAGAGAAACTATATACTTTATATTTGTGAACTTTCTTCATAGTGAAACACACATGTAGAGCTTCGTTCTACCGAGGACGTATGTCCACACATTGTGGGCGCAACCTCGTAATTTCTTCTGTCAATACAACAAAAAAATAATCACTCATCAAGAAAACAAATTTTTTAAGACTAGATCAGTTTGGCGTCGTCTATGGTACCAAGACTTAGTACCATTGAGAGCTTTTCTACTGAATTTGGATATTTTTTGATTATCATGATGATCTGGAAGTCTAAGGAAGAGGATATTGATGAAGAGAATTAAATGGAGCCGAACCCTTAGGCGATCCAAAGTAATGAGGACAATATATTACCGGGGACTTAGTCATCATTTCCGAAAGAGCCCCTGGTTCAAGAATTCACTACCCAACCTCCTCGGAGCGGGAATTCATCCGGAAGACCACCTATTGTCTATCCTCCACCTCCTCAGTGCTTGTCACGATGTTTTTAATTCAGAAGAGTTGGCCGACTAGTCGCTTGAAGTAATGCTCATCTCCCACCACGAGCACATGCTCAATCTGCATATCATAATCAGGATGACGAAGACATTTAGAAGGGCGAGGCGTACTTCACTCGATCAGTTGAGGATGTGGAGGCCCGAAGGAGGTCTCGGAGAAGTAATGTTGTTTTGGAACCTGCTGATGATGAAGTTGATGTCGAAGCAATAGATCATTAGCACCATATGTTACATTAGGGGGAGAATAGAGTTTTACTTTTTAGAGGATTGAGAAGTTAATCGAGTGGAAGTTCAATTGGACACAATTGGAAGTTAATTGAGTGGAAGTTAATAGAGATGAGCAATAATATTGAGAAAAACGATGCGCGGATTAATCAGTTGGAGTTCAATCTAGGCCTCAGTTACGAAAGAAGACGGATATATGTTGAACATACCCGGATAGTCATCACAACTCCGCTTATGAGGTTGATTATGCTTTACGATATAGGGCAATTGAGCTTTATAATGGAAGAGGAAAAATTTTGCAATCGATGGAAGTTTTGCAGAGCGCATGGAACACTTCGAGTGCCTTATCTCTATTTTCCATGGCGATTATTAATGCTATACGATCAGAGTAAATTGAGATTTCGATCTCCCACAGTATCGAGAATTGAATGATCCCCATGCCCATACATCATATTTGGGGATCTATGACAGTTTGATGAACAAGGGGTCGTCGATATGGAGGACAGCGTGGCAACTATCATAGAGGTGGTTAGAGAGGATTCTTTAATGGTGGTCGGTAGAAACACAGAGATGCAAGGAGAGGGAACCCTCAATTTAGGAAAACGAAGGGTTTATAGCAGGAAGGTCATCCACCAGCGAGGGGAATCAACAACAACCACTTCCCCCTTCACTTGCAGGCCCGAATCCGAGTCATGCCATTTTGAATATTGAAGAGGAGGAGCTAGTGTGGGGTCATCTTGGCCAAAATATTATGACTATCGCTGGAGGAATGAGTGTTGGAGATTCAAACAGATCTCGTAAATGGTCCCCCATCGGGTCGCTTCATGGAACTAAATTTGGTCTAGATGTTTGATTTGGAGAGGATGGTTATGTATTTCAGACATGATGACTTATCTAGTGTTTTCTCCCAACAGGATGATGTTCATTTTTTATTTCTCCTGTCATTGCGAATCATCCAGTTTCTCGAGTTTTAGTAGACACTAGAGCATTTACGAATATCTTGACCCTTGCCGTCTTTGAGCATAATTCTTTCCAAGAAGCCACTATGCTCCAGCTCTTTCAAACTAAACTAGCCGGGTTTAACAATAGCGTTGTTTCCTCCGAAGGATTACTTTCTATTCCGGTTACTTTGGGAGACCCATAAATCTCGATAACTATTTTTGTGGAATTCGTTGTAGCATATCTCACTATCCGTCCTTATAATATTATTCTTGGGAGAAGTGCGTTGAATCTATCTGGGGCGATTGTTTCTAAGCCTCAATTGATTATGAAATTTCCTAACCCATCAGGTATTGGAAAAATGAAAGGAAATCAGGAGTTGGCACGTTATTGTACAATTTCATGTGCCGCAGTAGTGTAGAAGGTTATGACACAAAGAAACCAGTTTGTATGATTGAGCTTATCTTAGAGGAAGGTTTCGATTCAGGTTATGTGGTATTTTCTAGAAAGTACAAGGAGAATTATTTGAAGATGGAGCATTTGGGTATTAAGACAATGTCTTTAGATTTTGACAATTCAAAGAAGACAGTTGTGTTTGGCTTTGAGATTGCACTAGATTTTAAAAAGGAGGTAATTTCTTTTTTACGAAATAATTTAGATAATTTTGCTTGATCTTATCAATATTATGTTGTGGTGGATCCCCAAGTTTGTTCACATTGACTCAATGTTAACCTGTATGTGCGACCATTTGATCAGAAATGCGGAAAATCTCCCCTGGGAAAGAAAGGCCATTGATGACGAGGTCGAAAGCTTGTTGAAGTCATGATTCATTGAGCATGTGAGATATGCTAATTGGGTCACGAATTTACTGGTGGTCCCAAAGTCGAATAATAACTTGAGAGTTTGCATTGATTTTATCGTTTTGAATAAAGCATGCCCAAAGGATCCGGACACACAACCTTCCATTGATATGATGGTGGAAGCGACTTGTGATTTTGAAATTCTTTGGATGTTAGACGCTTTTAAGTGTTATAACAAATTCTTATGCAACATGAGAACAAGTTATTTACTTCGTTTATGACAAATAAAGATATTTTTTGCTACAAAGTTATACCATTAAGTTTAAAGAACGCATGGGTCACATATCAACTATTAATGAATTCAATGTTTAAGGATATGAACAGGATATTTTTATATGTTTACATCGATGAAATACTGATAAAAATACGACAAGGCAACAATCATATCCAATACTTGAGCGACTATTTCAATATATTAAGGAAGTATCGAATGAAGTTGAATCCACTTAAGTGTGCATTTTGTGTAAATGGAAGGAAATTACTCAATTTTATGGTATCTGAAAGAGTAATAGAAATTAATCCAACAACGTTCCAAAAAGTCCGGAGATTAAAAGGATGCCAAGCATCGTTGAATCGTTTTATTTCCTGATCAAAAGAGAAAAGTTTATCATTCTTTCGGCCTTACGTAATGCGAATATGTTACAATGTAATGATGAGTGCAGTTTGGCTTTTGAGAAGCATATAGAATATTAGAGTAAACCACCATTTATGCCTCCCCATGCTCTCAGGAGCCTTTGTGCTATTATCTAGTCGTATCTAAAGAGGTCTTCAGTGCCGCCTTAGTCACAATCAATTACAGGGAATATTGATCATATATTATGTCAGTAAGAAATTGCAAGGTGCTGAATCTCGCTTAAAGGATTTGGAAAAATTTGTTCTAACTTTGATAGTTGCCTCTCGTAAGCTAAGGCATTATTTTCAGGGTCATCATATTACAATATTAACATATCAGTCTATTAGAAGTGTATTATCGAAAGCTAATGCCTCATGTAGGTTAGCCAAGTGAAATGTTGAGTTGGGGAAGTATCAGATTGAATATATATTGCGTCAAACATTAAACTCGCAAGTGCTCGTGGATTTCATAGTAGAAATGACATGATCAAATGAATCATTTAATGAAGAATATTGGGATTTATTCTCATGGATCAATTTATACCGAGCGATCCGGCCTTTGGATTTATTTCAAAGAAAGAATGTCTGGAGAAGAACATGAATACTCCTTGAAGCTCGGATTTTCCGCAACTAATAATGTTTTAGAATATGAAGAATTGATTTTTGTTATCAATGTAGTAGTTTAGATTGAGATTGTTCGTTTACATGTGATATCACCCTCAGATATTTATTATTCGGGGACACATATATTTCTATATACTCATTCCCAAGTCGAGAAATGAAGCAGATCGATATATTTTGATGATTGGCATTGTTTATAGCTTATCGTGGTATTTAGATCGGGTCATTATATTGCACTCAATTATTGGTGGGCCTAGTGAGTTATAATTGGGATGGACAAATCACCTATATAAACATGGTTAAAGTAAATAATTGAGCTTGGATTCTTGACCTAAAGTGGAGGCCGCTATTCACTTCTTTTTCGCCTGGGAAACCTACGACTACAACCATCAAAACATGATCTTTTATCATTTGTTTTCTACATCATGTTCTCCTATTGTAAATCTACGAACTTGACGTTTAAAGTGGATTCAATGGCTATGGCCGGGGTGGTTTTTTATCCTTTCTTTTAGAGAAATGTTTTCCACCTACAAAAATCGTGTCTTTTTACTTCTTGCTTTCGTATTACTTTTTCGTTCGACCCCTATCCGTAAAAGGGGGTCTAAATTTTGTTATTGCGGATTTTTAGCAGCAATAACATTGGCGCCATCTGTGGGGACGTTTTTAATCCCATTGAGTTTTTATCCGGAGTTTAGGATGGAAAACTCGAATATATTTTCTATTCAGCGCAGCTTCGGTATTAAGTTTGTTTTTGATTATTGAACCATTGGATCGGTCTGAAATTTTGGTATATAGTTATAAACATATTTATCTCGGTTCTGAACGGTAAAGATCGAATTTTATGGTCGTTTGGATTTTCGAATTAACGTTGGTTTACAAGTGACTGTTTCTGATTTTTCAAGTATACAAAAGTTGGTTTTTCNTAATTGATCATTCTAAATTCCTTTATGGAGTTATCTATCAAGGTTACTTGTTTGGAGTTATATATCGTGAAGGGGACATCGAATTTATATATTTTGTTAATTGCCCATAATGGTATTCGTTCGGAAATTTATTTTTATGGAACTCCCCTTCTTCAAATTTATTTTAATGATCATTTGGAATAATATTATTCCGGAAATATATATTTATGGGACTTGCCTTCTTAATTCACCTACGACATTATTGAGTTGAACTATTTAGCCACGGCCATTACATTTTATGTTAGTCGGATTTAAGAACAGTGTTGATGCTCCCGAATGATCTATTTTTCTCCGAATCTCTTTGGGAGATAAAAATATTGAGTAATTTACTGGTGGTATTCGTAGTGGTGGATTTTCTTATCATCCCTTATAATGATATTCTAAAGTATTGCTTTATATTTGTTCGAGCCGATTGTATCCAAGCTTCATTTGATGATGAAGTTTCCTATCTCATCATGTATCGGAAAGATGAAAGGGAATCGGAAGTTATCACCACATTCTTGTTGTAATATCATGTGCCAAATCGCTATAGAAGGCTCTAGTGCGAAGAAATCAGTTTGGATTGTGGATATTCTATCAGAAAACATGAGTGGATTCAAATGATGAGGTCTTCTTGGAAGTATAAAAAAACGATAAGCAGATGAAACACGTGATTATTAAAGCAGTTTGAAATGGAGATGTCACAAGAGATTGAAAATGATTCATTAGAAGAAGTAGAAGTTCTCACCTAAAAATGAAAAGACAATTGATCAATAGATTGGAAGTTTGTTGCAAGCATGACTCATCGAGCTTGTAAGATACATATATTGAATCACAAACCCATTGGTTGTCCCAAAGTTGAATAATACATGGAGAGTTGGCATGATGATAGATTTGAGGTGCGATTTTGAGTTTCTTAATTATGCCTTTTGTATTTGAGAAATGAGGGAAGCACGTATTAACCTAGGTGGATTAATATTTAAGGATACGATCGATGAATGTTTGGAAGTCTACATCAAGGAATACGTATAAAGAGTCAATAATGCGGAAATCATGTTTAGCATACGAACGAATGTTTTAGTATCTTGTGGAAGTATTATATGATGTTCAGCCCTCCTAGATGTGGATTTCTGAGAAATGGTAGGAATGTTCTTGGTCTTATGTATCTGCATGACGAAAATAAATTAATATTGTCCAATGTCGATCAGCTTGTGAAAGTTTGAGGAGTATTAGAGTAAAGAATCGTTTATGTCACCATCTTTTCCTGGGAAGTCGTTGGTTTTATAGTTTGTACTGTCAATAGAAGTTTTGAGAAAACAAACTTGGTTAGACACAATGACAAATAGCATTGGCCAATAAATTATGTTAGTAAGAAACTATCAAGGGTCAAATTTTGATACACCGATATTAGTTCTATTCAGATAGAAGCATTAAAATCTTTTGAATGTGAACCTTATGCAAATGATGGTATATGCAGAATAATTAACTAGCAAGAAGAGACTGATTAATTAGTTTCTTTCAAGGAAGTGTTCTAAACAATTCAGATGTGATGCCGTAATATTACCGATGAACATTGGGGACTTATCAATACAAAAACCTGGCCAATATGGAAGGACATGAAGTTGTTATGAGAATTTTAAATTGAGGTGATAATGTTATGATTGTGATATGTTAACCAGTAATAGTGACGAAAAGAATACAAGGAATTTCGAGTCTATTCCACTTGGAAATTTATAGAAGGGAGTGAAATCTAATATTATGAGAATTCTTCGTACATATTATGGAGGATCAAAACGTCGTGCCTATCTATTCAAGAAATTCATTTATCTATTGCACTTATTAATTCCTATTTATCGGAAATTGAATCGGTGTCAACATTTTACCTATCGGAATATGGGGGATCGGTATATTAATTCCCCTCACTATCAAGTAAGTTGAGATGAGTAAGCATGTTGGCAAGTTGTACTTTGCATGGGATATTGCATAACGGATTACGGCTGTGGTAAGAAAATGAATGTATGAGATTATGAATATGAATGGAGAGGAGTTGCCACGGACTTGACATATTTCCAATTTGCGCAAGTATTATGTATAGACGAGACTCTTCGATCTTTTTAAAAAAAATCCTCCTCTTTTTTAAAATATTCTATTCTTTTTTGTATCCTTCCTAACAACACAAGATCAATCGACTAGGGGACTGGTAAGATAGAAGTAAGGTTCATTGCATTTTAGTGTGATGGGGGATGGAAACTAAACAATTTAGGATAGATTAGAAATGCATTGTACCGCCTGTCTTCTAGTCGATCAATCTCAAACTTGTTAGATCGGATACTGTGTCAAAATATTTTTTAAACTGGAGAGTCTCTGGCTGCAGCATAATCGTCTATACATGAATATTGTTGGAGTATGTCAAGGGCCTGATTTTTTGACAGCCGGCCACATTCCGAGCATGATTACGTGGCACACGGGAGCCCTTTTCCCGACTCCTCCATGACACGACGTCGAGGGTCACGCCCTCGTCGAAGGCTGGTCACAGTTCGCAGTGAGAAAGGCAATCCGTCTCCTCCGTTATTCCACATGGACTTTTTGGTCTAGGGGATTGGATCCATCTAGGTGGAAGTGAAAAATTTACTTCAGTATAAGAATTGTACCCTGAACTTGATGCTACTTTCGTTTAGATAGTGAAGGTCCTCTAGTGCGAGGAACTTGAGCCACCCGAATAGGAGTGAAATATTTACGCCAGTCTAAGGATTGTACCTTGAACCTGGCGCTACTTCTATTCGGGCAGCGAAGGTTTTCTACGTTTACTTACCTTTGCGGAGGAGAATGGGAAAGGTCAGTCATCTACATTATGAGACTATTATGTGTGCAAGTTTATACACGAAAGGTAACATGATGGGGGCTACTTGAGGCCCACGGGTGCTTGTTGAGACCCGATCATATTAGAAGAATTAGGGCGCTACTTGAGACCCACGGGTGCTTGTTGAGACGTGAGTTATGAAGTGAAGTTAAGTGGGGCACTAGTTGAGGCTCGTGATTGTTGGGTGCTCGTTTAGACCCAGAAGTGAGAACAATATTGGATGGTTATTGAGATACGCGAAAAGACATCTGCATGCTCCGCGGTCCTCTAAAGGCCACCTAAGCCAAGGGTATTGGATCTATCTATGCGGGAGTGAAAAATTTACGTCAGTATAAGGATTGTACCCTGAACCTGATGCTACTTCCGCATAGGTAGTGAAAGGTCTCTCTGGCGTGAGGTACCCGATCTGTCGAAGTGGGAGTGAAAGATTTACGTCAGTATAAGGATTGTACCCTGAACCTGACGCTACTTTCACTTGGATCGTGAAGGTTTCCTACGCTTATTTTTGGAGCAGTGCGAGACAAGTCGATCTAAGTAAGGGGTGTTGGCGCTTGTTAAGGACCAACACAAGGATTTCAGGGATTCACTTTATAGCTAGGTATTTTCGTGGAATTCAAAAATGTCTAAAGGGTATTCTTATTGTATTATGAGATGGTTTTCCTAATTTGTGATCGTGTATTTTCATTTAAGATCAACATGACAAAGTGATGGTCCTATGACTTGGATTTCATAATTTATGATAAGATATTTTCATTTACAAAAAAGATGATAAAATGACGTCCTTATGGTGTGGATTTCACTAAATTTTATTAATGACAGGGGACTCTGAGCTATGACCCCAACAACATGAAATATTATATTATTTATGAACAAAAAATCATATTTATTATATGATGAATTGTGAAGTCGTTTATTCGGGCATATAAGGATTTCTCATATATCAGTCTTTTAAACGACGGTCGGAAACTATCGGAAAATTTTAAGACAACAAATGAAACAAAAAGTTATGAAAGAAATGTTACAGAGTTTAGAGAGAGAGATTTTGGATAAGTATACAGCAAGGTTCAGTAATAAGAAGATAATATCACCACTCATTATTTTAGAAGTATATATAAAGTTTCATAAGATGATGGTATTCAGTCAGTAATACTTATTTATTTGAGATATGCTTATTCACTCATGCCTGGTATATTTAGTTACACAATGCGATACTACTATTGTGAGTTTATTGCAAAAAATATTCTCAGGGTAAATTTATGATTTGTGTACTCGAATATTTCGACTACGCAAATCAGGGGACTTCTGATATCACCCTCAGATATTTATTATTCGAGGACACATATATTTCTATATACTCATTCCCAAGTCGAGAAATGAAGCAGATCGATATATTTTGATGATTGGCATTGTTTATAGCTTATCGTGGTATTTGGATCGGGTCATTATATATTGCACTAATTATTGGTCGGCCTAGTGAGTTATAATTGGGCTGGACAAATCACCTATATAACACATGGTTAAAGTAAATTATTGAGCTTCGATTCTTGACCTAAAGTGGAGGCCGCTATTCACTTCTTTTTCGCCCGGGAAACCTACGACTACAACCATCAAAACATGATCTTTTATCATTTGTTTTCTACATCATGTTCTCCTATTGTAAATCTACGAACTTGACGTTTATAGTGGATTCAAAGGCTACGGCCGGGGTGGTTTTTTATCTTTTCTTTTACATAAATGTTTTCCACCTACAAAAATCGTGTCTTTTTACTTCTTGCTTTCGTATTACTTTTTCGTTTGACCCCTATCCGTAAAAGGGGGTATAAATTTTGTTATTGCAGATTTTTAGCAGCAATGACAACATGCCCATTATGAATCATAGTTAGTCGTAAATAAATTTTCGGAACCTTCATTACGAATGCTGAGAATATTGTCTTATACATAGAAAATTGAGAGAGGTGGTGAAAACTCTTAAGACATCCATTCTCACGTATATTCCGAGAGAGGAGAATGCTCTCTCAGCCACAGTTATGGAAATGACCAACGGCTACAATACAAAACTTTTTTTTACTAGGACTAGTTGGAAAAGGACCTAAAATATCGATAATACGATTTAGCCACGTCAGACGAGCTCCCGTGGTATTATAATACCATAAATACTGCCGGGTAATGTCAATGTCCCCTGGTTTTCAGAATCAGAGTCGTAAACCACAACATATTAGCTCATCTAAAAATTCGACGTTCATTCGCAAACTTTCTAGAGAAATGCATGAGTAGGGCTAGAATCTCCTCGCCGACGTGGTCATTTTGACACTAAGAACATCCGATTCTTTGATCGGGAAATCTCATGATTTCACAAACCGAGGGTCCGATCCTACAAATACCCCTGTCCTTCTCGCTTAACAATGCCATTTCGCACAAACTCAACACTCTTGCGACTTTTTGTAACACAATATCTTGACTACCTCGCCTTAACAGTGAAACTCGAGACTTTGTGACAAAAACTCGCGACTGGATAACCTGAACAGTATCTCTCGCCACTTTGTGCACACAATCTCACGACTGCTAACAGAAACTCGCGACTACATCGAACGAACAGTAACACTCGCGACATTTGGTACGAAAACTCGCGAGACATTTAATAAAATTTGGAAAAAATAATGTTGAACCATTTGACCAATGTCTTTTGGTTCCGCTATGTAACGACCCTAATTGGGGATCAGCTGAACTGGTAAAATCGTACTAAATAAAACACAAAGTTCAAAACGTAACTGAAAACATGGTTGAGAATGCATTAGAATTTAACGACATAATCTAAACATCGTTTCAAATGACCGGAATCTAGCACCGGACAACTGACGAACTCGGTCTACATGGAACCCTTAGTGCGATCATTATCCATCCTTTGCATCCCTCCGTCTACTCGGACTGCAGCTGCCACTAAACTTGAAAATTCCCCGTCGTCGCGACCGTACAAAGTTAGTTTCACCCTTACATTTAGTCCTTCCGTAAAACAGTGCATCTTTTTTTTCTCACTCCGCATAATCTCGGGGGCGTACATGCCTAGTTCTATGAACTCCTGCATATACTCCATTACGGGTGATTCCCTTGGGTTAATGTATGGAATTCAGCCTTCTTGTCCTTCTTCAGCCCTTTTAGTAATTCTAGAATGTATTTTTAAACTTCTCCCAAGAGAGGGGTCCATCCTTCAGTGGTGAAGCCGACATGCTTCCCCACCATCGTGTAGTGCTACCGTCAAACCATTGCAGGGCTAATCCTTCCGTTAGTTCATATGGCGCTTCAATTAGTTCGACCTTCTCTTCCAGGCGGATTATTCATGCTTCCGCGTCCCCCATCTTATCTCCCTAGAAATTGTTAATTCCATAATTCTTTAGTGCTTCTTTGTAGTACATTCTTCCTCTCTCGTGCCTTGGCGATTGTTGTATCTGCATAGAACTTTGCCTCTCTGATTGACCCTTCCTAGTTGCACTAACTTCTGAACTGGCCATGGTTTGGAATAGGTCCCACAGACTCTCTTGGCTAAACGTGAGGGGTTTCGATGAGTCTGCAGCCGGGTTTCGGTCACCGGCGCATGTTTTGATGCGTTGCTATCTTCCTACCGGTTTCCGTTCGCTCTTGTTCTTGGAGCCATCTCAACATTAAATTTTCATTACGTCTATACTTACTCATACCATACGCTACACCCTATATACATCACTTCCTATGGTCGGTTGCCCTCCTATGAACTCCTAGATCGCAACACCACCGGTTTGGTGACGATGTTGGTCTCTAATACCATTTTGTAACGACTCTAATTGGAGTCTAGCTGAATTGGTAACATCATTCTAAATCAAACAAAAAGTCTCAAACGTAAATGAAAGCATGGTTAAGAATGCATTCGAATATAACGACATAATCTAAACAGCGTTCTAAAAGACCGGACTCTAGAGGTGCCGAAGTGTTACAGTGATCGCTCTGACGAGTTGCAGTGATCGCTCTGCCAAAATAATTCAAACGCAATTCTCCCAAGTTGCAGTGACCACTCTGACGAGTCAAATGCTCCTGCACTTGCCCAGTCCCATGGATGAGTTGCGATTCTCCCATAACTCACTACGAACTAAGACACCCCCTTCAATGGCTTTCATTCTTGGGAAATGGCCCTTGTACTTGCGAAATCCGCCACAAAAGAAGGAATGGGGGACTCAAGTAGAACCAAAGTTTGGCCGAAGCTTGATATGGACTCATAATGAACCTGGGCCATGCCTTTCCAATTCAGCAGTGATCCCAAGGAAGGAATAAGAGCGATCCACACACAATATAAAACGACCAATCTAGTCAAAATTAATCCGAGTGAGCCAAGTATAATATTGGGGACCGATGTGTCAGCACCCTATATGCAGCCCCGATCCTACACTTGTTTAAACACACTCGTTAGTACAAAACACACTTGTTTACTTTAAAGGTCAGTTGTAATAATTTATTCTCACGTTAAAGTGATGGAGTTGAGAGGAAAAAATATTATATTAGTAATAAGGAACAAAGCAGGGATAAAAATACAGTTTGAATCTAACTACCTTGCCCATCTTCCTTATCCTCCATCCTCTGGTACTGCGGTTCGGTCCGGGATGCGAGCCGCCTCAACTCTTCCTCTTGATCGCCCACCTTCTGGTTGACCGCTTTCTCCATCTCTTCAAAGAGGTAGAAGAAGGGGTCGTCCTCTAAAACGGGTTCTTCCAAAGATGGAATTACTTGAAAGTTTCCATCTTTCTCTAGAGGCTCGATCTTCTTCAAATTTGGGGAGAGCCCAAATTGCGTAGTAACCTGATCCCACATGTTATCGAGGTACTTTGCAATATACATCCCATGTATGTTGTAACGACCCTAATTTGGGCCTAACTGATTTGGTAAATACATGCTAAATAAAACGAAACGTTTGAAAGTAAACTTAAAACATAATTCAAAAGCATTAAAGTCTAGAAACATAATTTAGAGTATTCTCAAAAGACCAGACTCTATCACTGGACAACCGACGACCTCCTTCCCATGCCCTTCTCATACCTCGTCCGCGTCACCTACAAAATATGTAAAGCGGTCACAATCTATTAAAGGAAACTTCACACACGCTATACTTATCTTTTCATTTCTTAAATAAACCATACACACATGCGTAAGTCGTTTCTTTTAATCGTTTTCTTAGTCTTTTACCCTTATAATTCCTCTCATCCTTTAACTTTATTGTTGCCGAGAGTAACATGCTCGGTACACGTCCCGCCCAAGCCAACCGTTGCTGTTGGTTGACTCGACGAGCCATATGCTTCCCTTCCGTGGGTGAGTTCTTAGGCGCTACCCCTTTTTCTACCCGGATCCGTTCTGCCCTTTTCGTACGTATCTTTCCATTTTTGGAACTTATCCTTCCCTTCATCAGGCATGCCCTTCCATTGCTCCTGGTTCCCTATTTTCGTGTTACAGGTTTCTCAGGGTCTAATATCTTGGCCTCTAGTACTTCCTGTAGTATTACTGGCTTTGTGGTAATAGTCCTTAAAATGACTGTGGTCGACTCTACCACTTCCAATTGTATGTTCTCCATTTCTTTTAACAATGTGTTTGCTAACACGACATGGGTTTTCTTGCTCAGTGCGTCAAATACTTGGTTCGCTTTTCCGGAGTGGTACTGAATGTTGAGGTCATAGTCTTTTGTCAGTTGTAGCCATCTCCGTTATCTCATGTTAAGCTCCCATTGGGTGAATAGGTACTTCAAACTCTTGTGGTCGGTGAATATCTCGCACTTCACACCATACAGATAATGTCTCCAAATCTTGAGTGCGAATACCACCGCGGCTGGTTCCAAATCGTGGGTAGGATAATTCAACTCGTGTATCTTCAGTTGACAGGATGCGTATGCTATGACCTTCCCACCTTGCATTAGTACGCACCTGATATTGCCCAGGGTTACTTATGTAATTATGATACCCCAGGGGCTCGTCTGACGTGGCTAAAGGGTATTTTTGATTTTCTATTATATTTATTGAGCGATGTGATTTGGGGGAAATCTTGTAATTTGGGCATCCCGGGCATACGTATGAGGATTCTGATGGTGTTTTGAGGTGTTTTGGATGATTTCGGTCGGAAATGATGCATGGGTATTTTCGTAATTTGGCACTCGGAAAGTTCGTTGGCGACCTAAGGCGTTATTTTTGGCTATCTCCTAAGAATTTGGAGACAATGAATTGGTAAGGAATATTCCCGGATATTTTCTCGACATTACGTGCTACTAGTGTTCGACCAGGGTGCATTCTCGAAGTTCCGGGGCGCTGTGACACTTATTCTGGATTAATTGGATTTTTTCTAAGTAAGTTGGGCTAATTTGACTAAGATTGGCTTTTGGACCTTAAGTTGACTTATTGGACCGAGTTTTTCTATAAATACAAGACCCGAGGCCCCAAAAAAGGGTTCAGACTCTTGGCACGCTTTCCAAAGATCCTGGTTTCGCCAGTTTTTGACCAAGTCGCGACTTTTCGTACAAAAAGTCGCGAGAACCCATTGAATCCTATGACTCGCGACTTTTCACTCAAAAAGACGCGAGAACATGCATCCGTACCCGTAGTCGCGAGATTTCGCTGTCTGGCCTCAAAACCCGCGACGTTTCGTAGTCTCATTGCTTGGCCAGGAGACTCGCGAGATTTCGAACGAGATTTCTGTTCCAAAGCAGCACCACATCCACGAGTTTTCGCGTGGCATAACTATTCACGAGTTTTCGCGTGGCATCGCCATTCGCGAGTTTTCGCTTCACAGTTTTCACTATTCGCGAGTTTTGGTACGAAAACTCACCACCAGCCCCTCATTCGCGAGTTTTCGGAAGTTTCATCGAGGTGGAGCATATTTGATGGCTTTTCGTACCGTTTTCGCTCAAATTACCAATATTTATTCATTACAATTGTATCTCTCGATTATTATAGTGAAAACCGAGGTAGAGCTTCGCTGTCCCGAGGACGTAAGTTCACACATTGTGGGCCCAACCTCGTATATCGCTCGCGTCCCCACAATAATTTAACTCAAAATTATATAATAAATTGACTGATCATAAACGAACGCTCATGTATATATAACAAATATTTTTAGTATAACGCTCATGTTATATAACGATCATTGTGGGCCAACCTCGTCTAAAATATTTTTAATGGAGATCATGTATATATAACAAATATTCGTGATGTTAGGCTTTATTTTGTTTGAATACACTTGGTTTTACCAAATTCACAATGTGATTTGTATGATTATCATTTGGCTCATTTTTCACACAGTTATAGGTGTGATGATTTTGATTTCAATTAAATTTTAATTGATGTTGTTAATACATGAATACATGTTATTAGAACCAAGAATAACTTGGTTATACCATTATATATGTGATTAAACTATAGTTTAAATGTTATGACATAAAGTCGTGTTGTTATGACTTGCACGACCATTCCATTTTCGAACTTAATTTTTTTGTATATACAACGAGTATTCGTAATGTTATGTTTTATTTAGATTGAATACACTTGGTTTTACCAAATTTACAATGTGATTTGTATGATTATCATTTGACACATTTTTCATATAATTCCACATGTTTTCGGTGTGATGATTTTGATTTCAATTTAACTTGAATTGATGTTGTTATAACATAAATACATGTTGTTAGAACCAAGAATAACTTGGTTATACCATGATTATTGTGATAAACTACATTTTAAATGCTATGACATGATGTCGTGTTGCTATGCCTTGCACGATCATTCCGTTTTCGAACTTACTTTTTTTGTGTATACAACAATTATTCATGATGTTAGACTTTATTTAGTTTGAATACACTTGGTTTTACCAAATTTACAATGAGATTTGTATGAATATCATTTGGCTCATTTTTCACATAGTTCCACACGTTCTAGGTGTGATGATTTTGATTTCAATTAAATTTGAATTGATGTTGTTAAAACATGAATACATGTTGTTAGAACCAAGAATAACTTGGTTATACCATGATTTATGTGATTAAACTATAGTTTAAATGCTATGACATGAAGTCGTGACTTGCACGATCATGCCAATTTCGAACTTCCTTTTTTTGTATATACAACAAGTATTCTTGATGTTCGGCATTATTTCGTTTGAATACACTTGGATTTACCAAATTTACAATGTGAATTGTATGAATTTCATTTTGCTCATTTTTCACATAGTTCCAAAGGTTCTAGGTGTGAAGACTTTGATTTCAATTAAACTTGAATTGACGTTTTTAAAACATGAATACATGTTGTTAGAACCCAGAATAACTTGGTTATATCATGATTTATGTTATTAAACTATAGTTTAAATGCTATGACATGATGTCTTGTTGTTATGACATGCACGATCATTCCGCTTTCGAACTCACTTATTTTATATATACAACATGTATACGTAATGTTAGACTTTATTTAGTTTGAATATACTTTGTTTTACCAAATTTACAATGTGATTTGTCTGAATATCATTTTGCTCATTTTTCACATAGTTCTACATGTTCTAATTGTGATGATTTTGATTTCAATTAAGCTTGAATTGATGTTGTTAAAAACATGAATACATGTTGTTAGAACCAAGAATGACTTGATTATAAAATGATTTATGTGATTAAACTATAGTTTAAATGCTATGACATGAAGTCGTGCTGTTATGACTTGCACGATCATTCCGTTTTCGAATTTACTTTTTTTGTATATACAACAAGTATTCTTGATGTTAGGCTTTATTTTGTTTGAATACAGTTGGTCTTACCAAATTTACAATGTGATTTGTATGTATGCAATTTAGCTCTTTTATCACATAGTTCCACATGTTCTAGGTGTGATAATTTTGATTTCAATTAAATTTGAATTGATGTTGTTAAAACATGAATACATGTTGTTAAAACCAAGAATAACTTGGTTATACCATGATTTCAGTGATTTAAATATAGTTTACATGCTATGACATGAAGTCCAGTTGTTATGACTTGCACGATCATTCCGTTCTCGAACTTCCTTTTTTTGTATATACAACAAGTATTCTTGATGTTAGGCTTTATTTAGTTTGAATACACTTGGTTTACCAAATTTACAATGTGCTTTGTATGAATTTCATTTGGCTCATTTTTCACATAGTTCTACATATTCTAGGTGTGATGATTTTGATTTTAATTAAACTTGAATTGATGTTGTTAAAACATAATATATGTTGTTAGAAGAAAGAATACCTTTTTATACCATGATTTATGTTATTAAACTATAGTTTAAATTCTATGACATGAAGTGGTGTTGCTATGACTTGCACGATCATTCCAATTTCGAACTTACTTTTTTTGTATATAAAACAAGTATTCGTAATGTTAAGCTTTATTTAGTTTGAATACACTCGTTTTTACCAAATTTAAAATATTATTTGTATGAATATCATTTGGCTTATTTTTCACATAGTACCACATGTTCTAGGTGTGATGATTTTGATTTCAATTAAACTTGAATTGATGTTGTTAAAACATGAATACATGTTGTTAGAACTAAGAAAAACTTTGTCATTCCATGATTTATGTGATTAAACTATTGTGTAAATTCTATGACATGAAGTCGCGTTGTTATGACTTGCACGATCATTCCATTTTCGAACATACTTTTTTTGTATATACATAAGTATTCGTGATGTTAGGCTTTATTTAGTTTGAATACACATGGTTTTACCAAATTTATAATGTGATTTGTATGATTATCATTTGGCTCATTCTTCACATAGTTCCACATGTTCTAGGTGTGGTGATTTTGATTTCAATTAAACTTGAATTAATGTTGTTAAAACCTGAATACATGCTGTTAGAACCACAAATAACTTGGTTATTACTTTACTTATGTGATTAAACTATAGTTTAAATGGTATGACGATAAGTTGTGTTGCTATGACTTGCACAATCATTCCGTTTTCGAACTTAATTTTTTTATACATACAACAAGTATTCGTGATGTTAGGCTTTATTTAGATTGAATACACTTGCTTTTACCAAATTTACAATGTGATTTGTATGATTATCATTTGGCTCATTTATCACATAGTTCCACATGTTCTACGTGTGTTGATTTTGATTTCAATTAAACTAGAATTGATATTGTTAAAACATGAATACATGTTGTTTGAACCAAGAATAACTTGGTTATAACTTGATTTATGTGATTAAACTATAGTTTAAATGTTATGACATGAAGTTGTGTTGTTATGACTTGCAGAATCATTCAGTTTTCGAACTTACTTTTTTTGTATATACAACAAATATTCGTGATGGTAGGCTTTATTTAGTTTGAATACACTTGGTTTTACCAAATTTAAAATGTGATTTGTATGAATATCATTTGCCTCATTTTTCACATAGTTCCAAGTGTTCAAGGTGTGATGATTTTGATTACAATTTAACTTGAACTGATGTTGTTAAAACTTTAATACATGTTGTTAGAACCAAGAATAACTTTGTTATACAATGATTTATGTGATTAAACTAGAGTTTAAATTCTATGACATGAAGTGGTGTTGGTATGACTTGCACGATCATTCCAATTTCGAACTTACTTTTTTTGTATATAAAACAAGTATTTGTAATCTTAGTGATCTCGTCTAAAAATGTTTTATAGTGTTTATTTTTAGATCAGTCAACTTTTAATTACTCGAAATTATTTTGTTATGAGGACACGATCGATATACGAGGTTGGGCCCACAATGTGTGAGCTTACGTACTCGGGAGAGCGAAGATCTACCTTGGTTTCCACTATAATAATCAAAGGATACAAGTACAATGAGGCGATAATAATAACACGGGTAAAAACGGCTCGAAAAACGATCGAAAACACTCAGTCGAGCTAGAAAGGCTGGCAGCCGTGAGTTGTGGGCAACAACTCGCGAAATACACTGTATCAGCAACAACTCGCGAAATATACTGTATCAGCATCAACTCGCGAGACAGGCTGGGATAGCAACAAGTCGCGACTGTGCGCAGCAGATTGATAACTCGCGACTACGAGCAATAAGTCGCGGATGCGGGATGAAGAGCAATAAGTCGCGACTTAGGCTAGGAGGCAGGCAACAAGTCGCGGCTACGGACGAAAAGTCGCGACTCTACAATAATTAAAATAATACTTTGCCTTGGAAAGTGTGGTAACAGTCTGAACCCATCCAAATGCACTGGGGCTTCTATTTATATAGAAATCCAACCCAACATCACTTACTTGAGCCCATGAGCTCAGTTTACTTCACTTAGCCCAAAACACATATATCCTCCAATTATAATATAATAAATGCCACGCTGATCTCGAAGTATCATGAACCTATCCCGATCGAGATATTAGTCGGAAATACGATGAGAAAATACCGGAAATCCTTGCAAATTACTTCTTTGCCTCCAAGCAGTGAATACGCAGCCACTTAACATCGTTGCACCCGACCGATGTGCTCCCGGGCGGCAAATTATGAAAATACCCCTGGCCCCATTCGGGGCCGAGATAACCCAAAATATCTCAAAACGCCTACAAAAACTGTTTACGGGGCCCAACGAGCCTGAATTACGAGAATACCTCCCTAGAGAATGCCTCGCGATAGACATATGAAAATACCGAAAATACTATGTAACCATGTCGGACGAGCCCCCGGGTAAGGATAAATACAAGAGAATATACCCGGGTAATATCAATAGTCCCCTAGTTTTGAGATTCAGATTCTGAGTCGTAAACGATATATCACCAACTCGTCTGGAATGCCGATTATCGTTTGTTAGCCCCGCCGAAGAAATCCTTAGTACGGTTGAAATTCTCTCGTTAATACGATCGTTTTGACACTAAGAACGTCAGATTCTGAGCTCGGGTGAAAATTTCGGGATATTTTGACTCGGAATATCACCCCTATAAATACCCTGTACGCCCTTCATATCTAATTTTCTCGTGCGGAATCCTGATCATTCGCGACTTATCGTACCACAACTCGCGAACACTGTGCAATCCGTGAGCATTTGAACACACCTTGCAACAACTCGCGAACACTGTGCTTCTCGCGACTTTTCGTCGATAACTCGCGACTTCCAGAATCACTTGCACTATCTCGTGAGCACTGTACCTGTGAGGTCCCCTTGGGGGTGCGAGAGAGAGGGAACCTTAGGCGCATCCCAACATCGGCTATAGACGGGGAACGATCGTATGTTAAGTGTAATGATTCGTCTCCCATTGCACGAGGCCTTTTCCCTAGCAAAGTGTCAAACGGAACGTTAGAACTGGAAAGTTAAGCGTGCTCACCCTGGAGCAATTCAGGGATCGGTGACCCACTGGGAAGTGTGGGGGCTAGGGAAAAAGTAAAGCCGTGAGGATTAGGTGGGTGTCATTAGGGTCAGCCTAGTCCAAAGCGGACAATATCGTGCAAGCGGAAAGGCGGGTCGTTACAGTACCACTCGCGACCAAACTTCCACAACTCGCGACTAAGGACTTAAACAGTAATTCTCGCTACTTTTCGTCAATAACTCGCGAGACACTTAATAAAATTTGTAAAAATAATTTCAAAAAGTAAATTTGAATTAAATTTATCAATGACTTCCGATCGCACCGAATCCTCGAGCTCCTCCACTACTTCATCCTCAGATCATTCAGACTCCTCATCCGGTTCGGGGAGTTTCGATTCGATCTCAGCCCCTTTTCCTCCTTGCCTATCCACCATTAATTCTCATTTTTTCGAGAGGATCGTTCACCTCGAAAACACCCTCGGCCCTCAATGTTCCGCGGTTAAAGCACTCAAATCATTTAACCAACCTTATAGCATGCATGCTCGGAAGTGGGTATCGATTCTTGAACAGTTTTATCTCCCTTCCGACTGTGTCTTATACCAACCTGAACCTACCGACCATCTTTTGACACCTCCGATCGCCACCCACACTATTTCTCTTGAATATTTAGAATGTGGCATTCGTTTCCCTCTTCATCCTTTCCTCGTAGAATTGCTCTAGCATCTACAAATTTATCTTTTCCAACTGAACCCTAATTCAATCTCTTTTGTCGTCGCCTTCATAATATTCATGGAGGTGAATTGCATTCCTTTGACCATAGACATTTTCTTTCAAATCTTCCACATTAGTACTGCCGTCAATTTTGGTGCCCAAGGTTGTAAATTTTTCCGCCCGAAGCACAAGACAAGCCCGTTCCCTTTTTCTATTCCCCACTCCAATCACGACTGGAAGAAACACTTCTTTTTTGTTTGTGGTGTGGGGGATTGAGGCTGTCTCCTCTGAGTTTTCCTTGGTGGTTCCCCGTTGAAGGGGAACCTTTTTTTCCTGAAGCCTACGGCCTTATTCTTCGGACGACCCTTCCGAGACCTCTGAGGAAGGCACTCCTCGATTGCGCTAGGTCGGACGGCGCTGACTCGACCGTGAAGACCTTATTCTACGCCCCGATCCTGGTTGCTTTCAACCTTCTTCCGGTCCCTCCCCATTTTAGTAGAGAACTACTAGGTATCTGAACCGTATATTCATATCGGGGCTAAACTTGATATTCGATAGGAAAGAACCTTATGAACTTGTTTTATACTTGTTTTTAATTTCCACCTCGCGTTTCTCACCTAACTTACTTGTCTTGCAGATAAAATAATGGCTCCAGCTAAGGATCCAACATAGAGGGGAATCCGGCTCAATTTCCTCCGTGACCTTCTTGCGGAGGATGATGAGCTCATCTTTGAGGCACCACCGGGGACTCGGAACCGAACTGTCGCGGCTGAGCTGGCGTCAAGTCTACAAGAGGTGGCGTCCCCGACTGGGGAAATAAGACGCGACACTCCTCCACCACCACAATCTGCTGCGACGGTGGCCAATCCGAGCCGGTAAATAAGGAGACGGCTGCAGCAGTAACTTAGAGTCTCGAAGATCTAATCCCCTTGTCTCGGCGATTAGAGTACGCTGTTGAGGAGCCCACCCCTGATGAAGGCATGTACGACTTTGCCGAAACATTAGTGGATATCATCGGGGACGATGAGGAGGGCGAGATTAGCGAGGACCAGCCGATGGACCCGGTGGTCGAGGAAGTATGCCAAGAAGTCCGGAGGGAGAGACCAGCCAAGGCACCCGTCCGGACAAGGGAAAGTGACGGCAGAAAGTCCCACCGTCTTGGAGATCGCGGAACCCAACAGAAAGAGTAGGTTAACCGCCTAATTTTTTTGATCGCCGGCTTTGTGTTTATAAAGGACGGACTCACCTTTCGAATTCCTAGAGATGACAACGTATCGAATCGGCCGGCCCTAGCATATTTGGAGAGGAACCCAGAGTTGCCGCCTCGTGGTCGGGATGACCACACGGTGTTTATCGACGTTGGTAGGTTAATGAGTCATACCGCGATGATGCGTCGTGCCATTGGGGAGGTTCGTTGCGACACTAGCAATTACTTCCCTATAACTATATGTTTTACGTCATATGTACTAACCATTCTTGTTTTCATTTCAGATGGAGCGGACGATAATCGAGTTGGGCACCGCAGCTGCAGTAGGGGAATACTGTATGCTTTGACACTCGGAGCTCGACTCTCCGAATATTATTGGGGAGCAGACGAAGAAGGAGGCGGAGAAGCTGATGTAGAATCAGCGAGATAAGCATGCCCAAGAGATGGCAACACTCCGAGAAGAGCATAATAAGGCGATTGAGTCTTTACTTCGAGCTCATCGCAGCGAGCTGACGGAGAACTCCGCTTTCCATATCGGGCAAAGACATGCCCTTGAAAAATCCATAGAGACCCTCAATGTGAATGAGAAGTACGCGCAGGACAAATTGAAGGAGACCCACGAGCAAACTGAGGAAAAAATGAGGAAGGCCAAAGAGGAAAATACGGCAGATAAGAAAGCTCTCGGGAAAGCCACGGAGGAGGTTATAGAGCAAAAAGCAAGGAATGAAGGCCTCCAATCCATCACCGATCGACTCCGGGCACGAATGACCAAGCTGCCGTCCCAGATTAACGACTGCTTCCGAAAGTTAATATGGGAGTACACAGTACACTCCCCTACTTTCCGGAATCTGGGGGCGTTAGCTAATGCCAAGTAGAATGTCATGTACTTCTTACGAGGGAGTGTCCAGACGCAGAGATTCTTGGGCATATTCCTGACAGTTGAGGAGAAAAAGAAACTTGAACCGAAACTCACCGGGAAGTTCTAGCCTATACCCGGTGAGGACATGTTGGATTGTTCACAGGATCCGTTCGGGGCTCTACATTTTAACTTGGATGAAGATCTTCACCAGCAACTCTACTCGGAGGATGTCAAAACAGATGAGGGATTATCTCCGGATGCATTTAGGAGGTTGGCTACTTTATTTCCGGAGCCAGTGGGCCCCCTCGTGGCGGAGCTCCTGAAAGATGATGATGTGATGGCGGCGTATGATCCTCAGATATATACTCCCGCTAGTGTGACTGGAGCTCGGGAGCGCCATGAAGATGAAATGGCGAGGTTCGCCTCCAAGAAGTTGGCCACTGCGGGGCCTCAAGAAAAAGGCGTCAACCCTCCATCCTCCCAAAAAATAAAGCTGGTGAAAAAGCGCCCTAGTGTTCCTGGTGAAGGCTCAGGCTCTCATAAGAAGAAGAAATAAACTTCTATATATAGTTTCTTCATTTTTGTATTCTCTCCCCATTTTGTATTCCCCATGTATATAAAATTCAATTTTGTTTTCCTTTCAATTTCTCCACTGTACTTTTAACAAAGAACCACACTCTGAATAATATAACCTCTCCTCTTCTAAACTTTATTTTCTCGCCACATTCTTCAAGGAACATATAACTCCGAATAATTCAATCCAAGATAAATTTAGAATCTACCTGAATCTTAGGAATTCCATTACACAAGTAGGGGTGCTCAATAGTAACGCGGATAATACTAATAGTAATGCGTAAGAGTCCCCAGTGTAGCGGGGCTTGAATGAGTTTGCGATAACTCTAAGGCGAACGCCTCTTTAAAATGAGTAGGCACTTAAAATAAGTCCACCGCTCAACCTTCACCAATATATCTTCGCCACCGGTATATACTTACACCCGGGCCCATCACACACTCGCCGCCGGTATATACTTGCACCCGGGGCTACCACACACTCGCCACCGGTATATACTCGCACCCGGGGCCATCACACACTCGACGCCCGTATATACTTGCACCCGGGGCTACAACACTCTCGCCACAGGTATATACTTGCACCCCGGGACACCACACTCTCGCCCCCGGTATATACTTGCACCCGGCGCAACCACACTCTCGCCACCGGTATATACTTGCACCCGGGGCTACCACACTCTCGCCACCGGTATATACTTGCACCCGGGGCCATCACACTCTCGACCCGTCCATAAGACGGTGCCATCACATTCTCGACCCGTCCATAAGACGGCGTCGCCACTTACTCGGCCCGTCCAAAAGACGGTGCCATCGCACTCTCGACCCGTTCATAAAACGATGTCATTCTGGCCGTCCATAAGACGGTGCCATGCGGAAATGGACCAGCATCCGGCTAGGGCGCGACCCTCGTCGGCGTGTCATGGAGGAGTCCGGTATATATTTGCACCCTAATTTGCCACGGAAATATACATCACAACAAACAGGCCGCTTAACATATTCCAACAGTAATTATGTACATACGGTTCTGCCGCGGACAGGAAGACTCATCACGTTCAAAATATTTTGACACAGTATTTAATTTGACGAGTTTGAAAATGATCGACTATAAGACAGGTGGTACATTACGTTTCTAATATAAATTATTTAATTTATTCCATCCTCGTTCGTACTAAAACGCAATGGGCCTACTCCTACCATACCAGTCCCCTAGTCGATTGAATTCATGTCATCAAAAAAGATACTTAAAAAATTAGAATATGACCACAAAAAAGAGGGGAAATTTTTATTTTCGAAAAGATCGATGAGTCACGTCAATACATAATACTTGCACAAATTGGAAATATGCCAAGTCCGTGGCAGCTCCTCCCCGCATAAATTTGCGATTTTGTACGTTCCTTCCCTCACTACGGCCGTTACTCTGTACGGTCCTTCCCACATTCGATCCAACTTGCCAACATGCTTCGAGACTTCCACTTTCTTAAGAATCAAGTCTCCAACTTTAAATAACATAGGTCGAACGCCTTTGTCGTGCTTCTTAGCCATCCGCCTTTTACATACCTCCATTCGTATTGCGGCTCTATCACGGATATCATCAATACAGTGAAGGTCTAACTTTCTCATATCCTCGTTCAACACCTCGTCATAAGCGATAATTCTTTCCGATAAAATAGTCACTTCTACCGGAGACACAGCCTCAGAGCCATATACTAAAGAGAAGGGGCTGAATCCGGTAGTGGACCTCGGTGATGTCCGATATGCCCACATCACATTATTCATTTCATCTACCCAAAAGCCTTTGGATTCATCTATTCGTGTTTTCAGCTGTTGCAGGATAATACGGTTGATAACCAATGTAAGCCGTTTGTTTCAAGGTGTGCTATATAGGTAAACCGCTGTTCGATTCCATAATTCTCACACCATTCACTAACCCTCTTTCCAGCAAATTGCGTTCCGTTATCTGATACCAAAATCCTGGGAATTCCGAATCGACATACGATATATCTCCAAAGGAAACTGATAACTTCCTGTTCCCGAACTCGCGATACAACTTCAACCTCTATCCACTTAGAGAAATGCTATACAGCCACGATGCAGAACTTCTTTTGGCTAGGTGCCTTCGGAAATGGTCCAAAAATATCGATGCCCCACATATCGAAAGGACATGTTGTCGGTAGAGGCTTCATACTAGCTCTTGGTACATGATGTACGTTCGAATGGAACTGACAAGCAGGACATGCATGAACAAAATTCACACAATCTTTTAGAAGCGTTGGCCAAAAATAACCGGCCCTCTTAACCTTGTTTGCTAAGGATCGACCTGATGAATGATCACCACAGTCCCCAGCATGAACTTCTTCTATAACGGCCTTTGCCTTTGCTGGGGACAAACATCGAAGATATGGGCCTCCGAAATTCTTCTTATACAGCTTATCATCCACATAGACAAAATTTGTAGATGTATACATTGTTCTTCGGGCCTCACCTTTGTCGGTAGGCAATTCTCTCTTGATTAGATAATTTACAATAGCATCGTTCCAAGATGGCTCGTCGGTTATGGCATCCAATAAAAACCATGTCTCATTCGAAAGTTCCAAATTAGCCACCTCGGCTGTCTGTTTCTCCACACGACAGATAGAGGGCTGGTAGTGGATCATTGTTGTTATCTTTGACTCATACGAGAGTTCTAAAATCGTCGCCGCCTTTGCAAGACCGTTTGCACGCGTGTTTTCCTCCCTTGGGATATATGTAAGCGTGAATATCTTAAGATTCTTGGCCGCCTCTTCGAGTTTTTCTAAATACCTCCACAAATGGTTCCCATTGGTGGCGTAAGTATCTGCAAATTGGTTCACCACTAACTGCGAATCAGAATAGGCATGCAAACGAAGAATTCCAATTTCAACTGCCAAGTTAATACCAAATTTCAAGGCTTCATACTCGGCGACGTTGTTAGTTGCGGGGAAGCACAACTTTACATCATATTCATGTTCTTCACCAGACTTCCTTTCTTTAAAATATACACCTATACCGGCTTGCTCGGCAGACACCGATCCATCTACAAAGGCGTCCCAGTACTCCTGAATACCAACTCTTCCGACCGAGTCATCTCTACTATGAAATCCACTAACACCTGGGCCTTTAACGCTAGCCTGAAGATATACTCTATCTGATACTGGCCCAATTCGATATTCCACTTTGCTAGCCTGGCAGAGGCATCAATCTTTGATAACACACTTCGGATAGGCTGATTTGTCAAGACCGCAATATAATGTCCTTGAAAATAGTGCCTCAATTTCCGCGAGGCGACTATCAGAGCTAATACGAACTTCTCTAGATCAGTATATCGGGACTCCGCTCCCTTCAATTTCCTGCTCACATAATATATCGGTCTATGTTCTTTATCGCTAAGTCTGAATAACGCGGCGATCACTGCCTCTTTTGTCACTGCCAAATATAAAAATAACGGTTCCCCCAGTGAAGGAGGTGACATTAACGGTGGTTTACTCAGATAATCTTTCAAACTCTCAAAAGCCCTGCTACATTCGTCGTCCCAATACAAAAGGTTCTTCTTACGCAAAACCTTAAAAAATAGCAAACTTCTCTCTGCTGATCGTGAAATGAAGTGATTCAATGAGGCCAATCTTCCAATTAGCCTTTGAACTTCCCTAACAGTCGTCGCAGGGGTCATTTCCTGGATAGCTGTTATCTTGTCATGATTCATTTCAATTCCTCTCTCAGATACCATAAAGCCGAGGAACTTGCCTCCTTTCACACAAAACGCACACTTAAGTGGATTCAATTTCATTCTATACTTTCTCAGTACCCCGAAACAATCATTCAAATACTGGATGTGGTTATCCCCATGCTTACTCTATATCAATATATCGTCGATATAAACCTCCAAAGATTTTCCGATCATATCTTTGAACATCGAATTCATTAAACGTTGATAGGTGGCCCCATCATTTTTCAACCCAAATGGCGTAACTCTATAGCAAAAAATGTCTTTATTTGTCATAAATGAAGTAAACAACTTGTCCTCACAATCCATAAAAATTTGATTATATCCCTTAAAAGCATCTAACATACTAAGGAATTCAAAGCCACATGCCGCATCCACCATCATGTCAATGGCCGGCAGCGGATACGGATCCTTCGGGCAAGCTTTATTCAAATCAGTAAAATCAATGCAAACTCTCCAATCACCATTCCACTTTGGGACCACCACTGGATTTGCAACCCAATCTGCGTATCTAACAGGCTCTATAAATCCTGCCTGCAACAAACTTTCCACCTACTCATCAATCGCCCTCTCTTTCTCAGGGGAAATCTTCCTCTTCTTCTAATGAACTGGTCGCACATATGGGTTAACATATAGTCTATGAGAACAGACTTGGCGATCAACCCCCCCAAAATCTTGATAAGACCAAGCGAAAACGTCTACATTACTTTGCAAAAAAGAAATTACCTCCTTCTCAACCTCTGGTGACAACTCGGAACCGATCGTCACTGTCTTTTCAAGATTACCTGGGAATAAAGGCACTGTCTTGATTCCCAAAAGCTCCATCTTCATATCGTTCTCTTTAAACTTCCTAAGAGACGGTCCGTCATTTGTATCAATAACTTCATCGGACGAGAATTCCACCAGACAAACATGTAACTTCGCTTTTGATCCGTCTATACCACTTCTACACATCACATTATAACAAGAGCGCGCCAGCTCTTGATCTCCCTTCATCTTCCCAACCCCTAACGGTGTTGGGAACTTCATCATCAAATGTGGTTGAGATACCACAACTCCAAATAGGTTCAAACAACTTCTCCCAAGGATCGCATTATAAGGGAGTATAGGGAGATCCACCACCACAAATTCCACCATCAAAGTTCTTGATATTTAGGGATCGCCCAAGGTTACCGGCAGAAAAACAGATCCCTAAGCCGCAACAACGCTATTGTTAAAACCAACTAACTTTGTGTGCATGGGCTGGAGCTGGGTGGTTCCCTTCAATGCCATCTGCTCAAAAGCTACAAGAGTCAAAATATTGGTAGCAGCTCCGGTGTCCACCAATACTCAAGAAATGGGAGGATTAGCAATAATAGGAGAGACAACCAACGCATCGTCTTGTGGGGAGAAAACTGCAGATAAATGCTCAGATCTGAAAGAGATCGTCATCCTGTCCAAATCTGTCAATTTGACCCTGTTAACTTCCATGAATCGCCCCTGCTGGTGTAGTGCTTGATAATAACGTTTACGGGCACGGTTCGAATCACCGACGCTTCTTCCCCCGACGATAGTCATAATTTTGGGGCCTAGATTACCCCATCTCGGTTGAGAATTCTCAACATTCGAAATCGGCTAGCCCGGGTCGGGCGCCAGCTGGAGGAGGAGGTAGTGCTTGATGATTTGCAGGGGCTGGTGGGTAAGCTTCATACATGTACTCTTGCTGATTTCTTTGCGGCTGATTTTTGCCGCGACCACGATAGTGGTTTCCTCTTCCTCCGTCTCTCTGGTTTTGTCAAACACCATTAAAGAATCCTCTCTGGCCACCTCCTTGACATGCTGTCCTCCATATCCACGCCCTCTCATGTTTTGCCGTGGCGCATCGGCTTTCAGGGGTTTAAGTGTTGCCCCCACTGGGACACTTACATCAATCTTTCCCACCTTGGACTACGGCAGAGCCTCCACAGTACTGATCAGTTCATCAAGCTGACCCAATTCTAGCAACCTTTCCACTTCAGACATTAATTCCCGACAATCATTCGTTGCGTGTCCAAAACTCCGATGAAAACGACAAAATACTTGGGACACGTAAGTCCCCGGCGTTGGTTCTTGCAAACGAGGGGGTAACGAAGAGATTCACTCTTCTTTTGCTCGATTATGTCGAAAATCTGTTTATAATTGTATGTAGGAAACACTCTCTACTTAGACTTTGCAGGCGGGACAATCTTATCCAGCCCACGACTTGCAACAATATTATGAGACCCATACGCCCGAATCGCGATAACTCCGTGTTCTCGCAATCCTTCATCTTCTCGGATGTACTGTGTACATCTCAACGCCAAATCCTCCATACTTTCCGGGGGTCTCGATTCAAAGAGTTACATAACGGGTGTCCAGCTAGAATAAGCTGGAGCACCCCAACCTTCTCACTTAAAGTAATCCGAGGTATCTTCCTTCACTCGGCCTCAAAACGGGTAATAGAACCCAACAACCTTTCCGAAGAATCATACCGCAACGCGGTCAAAGAAGTAATAGACTTTATTGGCACATTGAAATTCGCAAAAGTTTGATGTATGAAACAATCGAGCACCTCGGTAACCGATTAAACAATCGGATGGCTGATTCCTTAAGAGAAGCAGCAAAAACGAAACACATGGCCGCATCACTTAAACTCATCAAACTCACATGAATCTCCAAGTTTGATGTATGAACATGTGGGTCAGTCGACCCGCGATACTGTGGAAGATCCTTAGGCATTTCAATAAACTCAGAACGAGTGGCTCCGACGATGGCCATGGAAAATGGCGACAGAGCATTAGACGTGTTCCAAGGACTTCACAAAACATCCATTGACGTTAGAACCTTTCCTCGACTGCTAGTGGGCTCATTAGCCCTCTCATTCTCAGTATAATCTCCCTCATAAGCTGAGGTCTGATGAGTATCCCGGGTATTTTCCCCGTACACTCGCCTTCTTTCCTGGCCAAGAGCCAGGTTGGCCTCCAATTGATTCATCCTGGCCTCGTTTTGCTCCAACCTCCCGCTCATCTTCTTAAATTTTAACTCTATCAATTCTCCAATCTTTTGCAGAGTATTGCTTTGCTCTCCGGTTGCTGCAGTACTCGCTCGCGGTTCCGGAACAGGAGCAGTATCTTCCTCCGCCACCTCATCATTAACGGGTTCCGGGGCAACATTGTTCCTCTAGGTTCTCCTTTTAGCCTCGACTTGCTCTAACTGAGCGATTAGACTACGCCTTCCCTCTTCCAAATCCTCATCTATTTCCTTTTGATCTGCAGATCTAGAGCGTGCAGGTGGCGAAAGGCGGGCATTATTACGGACCGCAACTCGGCCAACTCTTGCAAATTCATAACACTTAGATAAACATTGACGTGATTGAGGATAAAAACTAGGTGCCCTTCCGGATGAAAACCCGCTCCGGGAGGGCCGAATAGTTACATTTTGAGAAGGGGATCCTCCAGAACTGACGACTGAGCCCCCGGTAACGCAGCAAACTCATCATTAACCTGAGGAATAGGATCCATCTCAATTTCTTCATCAAAAATATATTCATCAGAATTCCGAGTAGTCATGATAATAGAAATCCAAACTCACCAATAAAGCTCTCAATGGGATACAAATCTAGGTCCCCACGGACGGCGCCAAACCGATCTCGTCTATAAATGTTTTAGAGTGTTTATTTGTAGATCAGTCAACTTTTAATTACTCGAAATAATTTTGTTATGAGGACACGAGCGATATACGAAGTTGGGCCCACAATGTGTGAGCTTACGTCCTTGGGAGAGCGAAGCTCTACCTTGGTTTCCACTATAATAATAAAAGGATACAAGTACAATGTGGTGATAATAATAACACGGGTAAAACCGGCACGAAAAACGATCGAAATCACTCAGTCGAGCTCGAAAGGCTGGCAGCCGCGAGTTGTGGTCAACAACTCGCGAAATACACTGTATCAGCAACAGCTCGCGAAATATACTGTATCATCAACAAGTTGCGAGACAGGCTGGGGTAGCAACAAGTCGCGACTGCGTGCAGCAGAGCGATAACTCGCGACTACGAGCAATGAGTTGCGGATGCGGGATGAAGAGCAATAAGTCGCGACTCAGGATAGGAGGCAGGCAACAAGTCGCGGCTATGGACGAAAAGTTGCGACTCTACAGTATGCAAAATAATACTTTGCCTTGGAAAGTGTGGTAACATTCTGAACCCGTCCAAATGCATTGGGGCTTGTATTTTTAGAGAAATCCAGTCCAATTTCACTTACTTGAGCCCATGAGGCCAGTTTACTTCACTTAGCCAAAACACTTAAATAACCTCCAATTATATAATAATAAATGCAATGCTGATCTCGATGTTTCGGGAACCTATCCCGGTCGAGATATTAGTCGGAAATACGATGAGAAAATACCGGCATTCCTTGCAAATTACTTCTTTGCCTCCAAGCAGTGAATACACAGCCACATAACATCGTTGCACCCGAATAATGTGCTACAGGGTGCCAAATTACGAAAATACCCCTGACCCCGTTCGGGGCCGAGAAAACCCAAAACATCTCAAAACGCCTACAAAAACTGTATACGTGGCCCAGCAAGCCTGAATTATGAGAATACCCCCCCTGAGAATGCCTCGCGATAAACATATGAAAATACCGAAAATACAACGTAACCATGTCGGACGAGACCCCGGGTAAAGATAAATACAAGAGAATATACCCGGGTAATACAGTTAGTTTTACCAAATTTGTAATGTGATTTGTATGAATGTCATTTGGCTTATTTTTCACATAGTTCCACATGTTCTAGGTGTGATGATTTTGATTTCAATTAAACTTGAATTGATGTTGTTAAAACATGAATACATGTTGTTAGAACTAAGAAAAACTTGGATATTCCTTGATTTATGTGATTAAACTATTGTTTAAATTATATGACATGAAGTCACGTTGTTATGACTTGAACGATGATTCCGTTTTCGAACTTACTTTTTTGTATATTCAACAAGTATTCGTGATGTTAGACTTTATTTAGTTTGAATACACTTGGCTTTATAAAATTTACAATGTCATTTGTATGATTATTATTTTGGCTCATTCTTCACATAGTTCCACATGTTCTAGGTGTGGTGATTTTGATTTTAATTAAACTTGAATTGATGTTGTTAAACATAATACATGTTGTTAGAACCACGAATAACTTGGTTATAACTTGATTTATGTGATTAAACTATAGTTTAAATGCTATGCCATGAAGTCGTGTTGCTATAACTTGCACAATCATTCCGTTTCGATCTTAATTTTTTGTATATACAACAAATATTCGTGATGTTAGACTTTCTTTAGTTTTAATACACATGGTTTTAACAAATTTAGAATATCATTTGTCTGAATATCATTTGGCTCATTTCTCACATAGTTCTACATATTCTACGTGTTATGATTTTCATTTCAATTAAACTTGAATTGATGTTGTTAAAACATGAATACATGTTTTTAGAACTAAGGATAACTTGGTTAAACCAAGATTTATGTGATTAAACTATAGTTTAAATGCTATGACATGAAGTTGTGTTTCTATTACTTGCACGATCATTCCATTTTCGAACTTACTTTTTTTGTATATACAACAAGTATTCGTGATATTAGGCTTTATTTAGTTTGAATACACTTGGTTTTACCAAATTTACAATGTGATTTGTATGAATATCATTTGTATCATTTTTCACATAGTTCCACAAGTTATAAGTGTGATGATTTTGATTTCAATTAAACTTGAATTTATGTTGTTAAAACATGAATACATGATGTTAGAACCAAGAATAACTTGGTTATTCTTGCTGAGTTTAGCCCCAACACACCGACTATAACCCAGGTTCTGCTCTGATGCAAAATGTAACCACCCGCCTTTCCGCTTGCACGATATTGTCCGCTTTAGATTAGGCTGACGCTAATGACACCCACCTAGTCCTCACGGACTTACTTTTTCGCTTGCACCCACACTTCCCAGTGGGTCACCCATTCGCTAATTGCTCAAGGGTGAGCACGCTTAACTTTCCAGTTCAAACGTTCCGCTTGCCACTTTGCTAGGGAAAAGGCCTCGTGCAATGGAAGACGAATCACTATACTTAATCTCTGATCGTTCTCCGTCTATTATCGATGTAGGGATTCGCCTATGGTGCCTTCCCTCTCGCACCCCCGAGGGGTCCTTACATTAAACTATAATTTAAATGCTATGACATGAAGTAGTGTTGCAATGACTTGCACGATCATTACGTTTTCGAACTTACTTTTTTTGTATATACAACAAGTATTCGTGATGTTAGGCTTTATTTAGTTTGAATACACTTGGTTTAACCAAATTTACAATGTGATTTGTATGAATATCATTTGGATCATTTTTTGCATAGTTCCACACGTTCTAGGTGTGATGATTTTGATTTCAATTAAACTTGAATTGATGTAGTTAAAATATGAATACATGTTGTTAGAACAAAGAATAACTTAGTTATACCATCATTTATGTGATTAAACTAGAGTTTAAATGCTATGACATGAATTCGTGTTGCTATAACTTGCACGATCATTACGTTTTCGAACTTAATTTTTTTGTATATTCAACAAGTATTCGTGATATTAGGCTTTCTTTAGTTTTAATACACATGGATTTACCAAAATTTCAATGTGATTTGTCTGAATATCATTTGGCTCACTTTTCACATAGTTCTACATAATCTAGGTGTGATGATTTTCATTTCAATTAAACTTGAATTGATGTTGTTAAAACATGGATACATGTTGTTAGAACATAGAATAACTTGGTTAAACTTTGATTTATGTGATTAAACTATAGTTTAAATACTATGACATGAAGTCGTGTTGCTATGACTTGCACGATCATTCCGTTTTTGAACTTACTTTATTTGTATATACAACAAATATTCGTGATGTTAGGCTTTATTTAGTTTGAATACATTTGGTTTTACCAAATTTACAATGTGATTTGTATGAATATCATTTGGCTCATTTTTCACATAGTTCCACAAGTTCTAGGTGTGATGATTTTGATTTCAATTAAATTTGAATTGATGTTGTTAAAACAGGAATACATGTTGTTAGAACCAAGAATAACTTGGTTATACCATGATTAATGTGATTAAATTATAGTTTAAATGCTATGACATGAAGTCGTGTTGCTATGACTTGCACGATCATTCCGTTTTTGAACTTACTTTATTTGTATATACAACAAATATTCGTGATGTTAGGCTTTATTTAGTTTGAATACATTTGGTTTTACCAAATTTACAATGTGATTTGTATGAATATCATTTGGCTCATTTTTCACATAGTTCCACAAGTTCTAGGTGTGATGATTTTGATTTCAATTAAATTTGAATTGATGTTGTTAAAACAGGAATACATGTTGTTAGAACCAAGAATAACTTGGTTATACCATGATTAATGTGATTAAATTATAGTTTAAATACTATGACATGAAGTCGTGTTGCTATGACTTGCACGATCATTCCGTTTTTGAACTTACTTTATTTGTATATACAACAAATATTCGTGATGTTAGGCTTTATTTAGTTTGAATACATTTGGTTTTACCAAATTTACAATGTGATTTGTATGAATATCATTTGGCTCATTTTTCACATAGTTCCACAAGTTCTAGGTGTGATGATTTTGATTTCAATTAAATTTGAATTGATGTTGTTAAAACAGGAATACATGTTGTTAGAACCAAGAATAACTTGGTTATACCATGATTATGTGATTAAATTATAGTTTAAATGCTATGACATGAAGTCGTGTTGCTATGACTTGCACGATCATTCCGTTTTTGAACTTACTTTATTTGTATATACAACAAATATTCGTGATGTTAGGCTTTATTTAGTTTGAATACATTTGGTTTTACCAAATTTACAATGTGATTTGTATGAATATCATTTGGCTCATTTTTCACATAGTTCCACAAGTTCTAGGTGTGATGATTTTGATTTCAATTAAATTTGAATTGATGTTGTTAAAACAGGAATACATGTTGTTAGAACCAAGAATAACTTGGTTATACCATGATTAATGTGATTAAATTATAGTTTAAATGCTATGACATGAATTCGTGTTGCTATGACTTGCACGATCATTCCGTTTTCGAACTTACTTTCTTGGTATATACAACAAGTGTTCTTGATGTTAGGCTTTCTTCAGTTTTAATACACATGGTTTTACGAAATTTACAATGTGATTTGTCTGAATATCATTTGGCTCATTTTTCACATAGTTCTACAAATTCTAGGTGTGATGATTTTCATTTCAATTAAACCTGAATTGATGTTGTTAAAACATGAATAAATGGTGTTAGAACCAAAGATAACTTGGTTAAACCATGATTTATGTGATTAAACTATAGTTTAAATGCTATGACATGAAGTAGTGTTGCTATGACTTGCACGATCATTCCGTTTTCGAACTTACTTTTTTTGTATATATTGCAAGTATTCGTGATGTTAGACTTTATTTAGTTTGAATACACTTGGTTTAACCAAATTCACAATGTGATTTGTATGAATATCATTTGGATCATTTTTCACATAGTTCCAAATGTTCTAGGTGTGATGATTTTGATTTCAATTAAACTATAATTGATGTTGTTAAAATATGAATACATGTTGTTAGAACCCTGATATTACCCGGATATATTCTCTTGTATTTATCCTTACCCGGGGGCTCGTCCGACGTGGTTACGTAGTATTTTCGGTATTTTCATATGTCTATCGCGTGGCGTTCTCAGGGGGTATTCTCGTAATTCAGGCTCTTTGGGCCCCGTATACAGTTTCTGTAAGCGTTTTGAGATGTTTTGGGTTATCTCGGTCACGGAGGGGCCAGGGGTATTTTCGTAATTTTCCACCCAGCAGCACATCGGTCGGGTGCAACGATGTTATGTTGTATTCACTGCTTGGAGGCAAGGAATTAGTATACGGGGCTTTCCGATATTATCTCATCGTATTTCCGACTAAAATCTCGACCGAACTTCAAGACGGTGTGGCATTTATTACAATATACTTTGAGGTTACTTAAGTGTTTTGTGCTAAGTGAAGTAAATTGGGCTCATGGGCTCAAGTAAGTGAAGTTGGGTTGGATTTCTCTATAAATACAAACACAGTGCATTTGGATTGGTTCAGACTGTTATCATGCTTCCCAAGGCAAAGTGTTATTCTGCACACTGTTGAGTCGCGACTTTTTGCCCAAAATCGCGACTTGTTGCCTGCATCCTTGCCTGAATCGCGACTTGTTGCTTTTCATCCCGCACCCGCGACTTATTTCACGTAGTCGCGACCAATTTTCGTACTCGCGAGTTATCGCTCTGCAGCCGGAACTCACTACATGTTGTTGCC
This sequence comes from Utricularia reniformis, assembly GCA_009725065.1. Classification (NCBI taxonomy): domain Eukaryota; kingdom Viridiplantae; phylum Streptophyta; class Magnoliopsida; order Lamiales; family Lentibulariaceae; genus Utricularia; species Utricularia reniformis. The sequence continues at coordinate 600,443 of RWGZ01001036.1, read as the reverse complement.
CTGATCCTGTTCGCGAGTTATCGCCCATTTATTTTGACTGCACTCCTTTTGGGTGCAACGAAGTGCTTTCGATCGTTTCTCGAGCCGTTTTCATCTGGAGTGTTATTGTCACATCATTCACTTGTATCCTTTGATTGTTATAGTGGAAACCAAGGTAGAGCTTCGCTCTCCCGAGGATGTAAGCTCACACATTGTTGTCCCAACCTCGTATATCGCTCGTGTCCTCACAAAAATTAAATTTCGAGTAATTAAAAATTGACTGATCATAAACAAATACTCTAAAATATTTTTAAACGAGATCAGTTTGGCGCCTTGTGTGGGGACCCGAGATTTTATCCCATTGAGAGCTTTATTGATGAGTTTGGATTTATGTTATCATGACTATTCGGAATTCTGATGAAGATGTTCTTGATGAGGAGATTACGGTAGATCCTAATCCTCCGGCAAATGTTGCGTTACCGGGGGCTCAATCGTCAGTTATGGAGGAGCTCCTTGCTCAAAATGACACTGTTCGACCCTCCTGGAGAGGGTTTTCATCCGGGAGGACACCTAGTTTTTATCCTCCTCAACGTTAGTGTTTATCTAAGTATTACGAATTTGCGAGAGTTGGCCGAGTTGCAATCTGTAATAATGCCTGCCTTTCGCCACCTGCGCGTTCTAGATCTGCGGATCAAACGGAAACCGATGAAGAATTGGAAGAGCGAAGGCGTACTTTAATCGCTCAATTAGAGCAAGTTAAGGCCCAAAGGAAAACCCGGAGGAACATTGTTACCCCGGAACCCGTTAATGCTGAGGTGGCGGAGGAGGATACTGATCATGTTCCAGAGACGCGAGCGAATACTGCAGCAACCGGAGAGCATAACGATACTCTGGAAAAAATTGGAGAGTTGATCGAGTTAAAATTTAAGGAGATGAGGGGGAAGATGGAACAGAACGAGGCCAGGATGAACCAATTGGAGGCCAGCCTGACTTTTGGCCAGGAAAGGAGACGAGTGTACGGGGAGCATACCCGGGATACTCATCAGACCTCAGCCTATGAGGGAGATTATATTGAGAATGATAGGGCTAATGTTCTGCCGTCAATGGAAGTTTTGCAAAGTCCTTAGAACGCATCTAACGCTCTATCGCCATTTTCCATGGCCATCATCGGAGCCACTCGATCCGAGTTTATTGAAATGCCTAAGGGTCTTCCACAGTATCGTGGGTCGACTGACCCACATGCTCATACGTCGAATTTGGTGATTCATGTGAGTTTGATGAATTTCAGTGATGCGGCCATGTGCTTCGTTTTTGGTGCTACTCTTAAGGAGTCAGCCCTCCGATGGTTTAATCGGTTACCGAGGCACTCGATAGTTTCATATCACGACTATAAGGATCAATTCTATTCAACTTTCGCGTCTTTCAATGCGCCAATAAAGTCAATTACTTCTTTCACCGCGTTGCGGTATGATTCTTCGGAAAGGTTGTTGGGTTTTATTACCCGTTTTGAGGCCGAGCGTAGGAAGATAGCTCGGATTACTGTGAGTGAGAAGGTTGGGGTGCTCCAGCTCATTCTCGCTGGACACCCGTTGTGAAATTCTTTGAATAGGGATCCCCCGGAAAGTATGGAGGATTTGGCGTTGAGATGTACAGAATACATCCTAGAAGATCAAGGCATGTGGATCACGGAGTGATCGAGATTCTGGTGTATGGGTCTCATAATATTGTTGCAAGTCGTGGGCTGGACAAGATTGTCCCGCCTGCAAAACCTAAGTTGAGAGTATTTCCTATATACAATTATGAACAGATTTTTGCCATTATCGAGCTAAAGAAGGGTGGGTCCCTTCGCTATCCCCCTCCCTTGCAATAACCAACGCCGGAGACTTACGAGGTGAATGAGAAGTACGCGCAGTATCTACTTTGAGGGTCCTCCCAGGCAGTATCTACTCCCCTATAATGCGATACTTGGGAGAAGATTTTTAAACCTATTTGGAGCCGTGGTTTCTCAACCACACTTGATGATGAAGTTCTCAACACCGTTAGGGGTTGGGAAGATGAAGGGAGATCAGGAACTGGCGCGCTTCTGTTATAATGTGATGTGTAGAAGTGGTATGGACGAATCAAAGGCAAAGATACTCGTTTGTATGGTGGAATTCTCTTCCGACGATGTTATTGATACAAATGACGGACCGTCTCTTAGGAAGTTTAAAGAGAATGATATGAAGATTGAGCCTCTAGGAATCAAGACAGTGCATTTATTCCCCGGTAAATCAAGACGGGCCATGATTTATGTACTTAAACTAGAGTTTAAATGATATGACATGAATTCGTGTTGCTATGACTTGCACGATCATTCCGTTTTCGAACTTACTTTTTTTGTATATACAATAAGTATTCGTGATGTTAGGCTTTATTTAGTTTGAATACACTTGTATTTACCAAATTTACAATGTGATTTGTATGAATATCATTTGGATCATTTTTCACATAGTTCCACAAGATCTACGTGTGATGATTCTGATTTCAATTAAACTTGAATTGATGTTCTTAAAACAAGAATACATGTTGTTTGAACCCACAATAACTTGGTTATACCATGATTTATGTGACTAAACTATAGTTTAAATGCAATGACATGAAGTCGTGTTACTATGACTTACACGATCATTCCATTTTCGAACTTATTTTTTTTGTATATACAACAAATATTCGTGATGTTAGACTTTATTTAGTTTGAATACACTTGGTTTTACCAAATTTACAATGTGATTTGTGTGAATATCATTTGGATCATTTTTCACATTGTTCCACAAGTTCTAGGTGTGATGATTTTGATTTCAATTAAACTTGAATTGATGTTGTTAAAACATGAATAAATGTTGTTAGATCCAAGAATAACTTGGTTAAACCATGATTTATGTGATTAAACTATAGTTTAAATGCTATGACATGACATCGTACTGCTATGACTTGCACGATCATTCCATTTTCGAACTTACATTTTTTGTATATACAACAAGTATTTGTGAAATTAGGCTTTTTTTAGTTTTAATACATATGGTTTTACCAAATTTACAATGTGATTTGTCTGAATATCATTTGACTCATTTTTCACATAGTTTTACATAATGTAGGTGTGATGATTTTGATTTCAATTAAACTTGAATTGATGTTGTTAAAACATGAATACATGTTGTTTGAACCAAGGATAACTTGGTTAAAGCATTATTTATGTGATTAAACTAGAGTTTAAATGCTACGACATGAAGTCGTGTAGCTATGACTTGCACGATCATTTCGTTTTCGAACTTATTTGTTTTGTATATACAACAAGTATTGGTGATGTTAGGCTTTATTTAATTTGAAAACACTTGGATTTACAAAAATTACAATGTGATTTGTATGTGATCTCGTCTAAAAATATTCTGGGTATTTACTTTTAGATCAGTCAATTTATTATATAATTTGAGTTCAATTTATGTGGGGACACGAGCGATATACGAGGTTGGGCCCACAATGTGTGGTCTTACGTCCTCGAGAGAGCGAAGCTCTACCTTGGTTTTCACTATGATTGTAACGACCGTAATTTGGGCCTAGTTGTTTTGTTAAAAACATGATAATTAAAACGGAAATATTCGAAAACAATTTAAAACATAGTTCAAAACATTAAAGTACGACTGCATAATTTAGAGTGTTCTCCGAAGGACCGGACTCTATCACCGGACAACCGACGACCTCCTTCCCCGTCCCTATCATATCTCACCTGCATCACCTACAAAATCTGTACAGCGGTCACAATCTATTAAAGGAAACTTCACACACACTACACATTATCTTTCTTACTTCTTAGGTACATCATACACACACACATGAATCATTTCACTTAACCGTTTTCTTATTTCCCTCTTCTTTTACCCTTATCTTTTCCATCATTCATTAACTTTTCTGTTGCCGAGATTAACATGCTCGGTGCATGTCCCGCCCAAGCCAACCGTTAGCTGTTGGATGACTCGACGGGCCATATGCATCCCTTCCCCGGGTGGGTACTTAGGCGCTACCCCTTTTTCCACCCGGATCCGTTCCGCCCTCTTCGTACGTATCTTTTCCTCTTTGGAACTTATCGTTCCCTTCATCAGGCATGCCCTTCCTTTGGCGAATCGTGTACTAGGCACGATGCCGGGTTCGGTCGGACGGTCCATCCTTCCTCACCCCGAGTCTTATTATCATTTATCTCGTTCATTCGTATCATTTCTTCCTTCTTTATTAACCCAATCCCATTCCTTAAGTCTGAACCTTCCCTTACTATATTGTGTTCACTCCGCTTACCGTTTGCTTTAGCGTATTATAATCTTCCCGTGCTTCCCCTGCATTTCATAACAGGTCTTAATTATTCGAATTCTGACGTTATCATCTTATTGTTAACTATGTGGTTACCGTAGACCTCACGTGTACTTTTCCTCCCACGATCCGACTTCGGGACGTAACGAAAACACTCGAACTTAGTATTTTCGCGACAATTCTACTTCTGCCCTGAAATTCGCGATAATAATACCCTAGGATTAAAATTCGCGACAATATTGCACTGGGATGAAATCCGCGATAATTTATGCCTTACTGGAAATCCGCGACAATTTTACTCTTCGTGAATTTTCGCGACAATTTTGCCTTCGTAAATTTTCGCGACAATTTTGTTCTTCAAAATTTTCGCGACAATTCTTGCCTTCAACTTTTTCGCGATAATTTTGTGCCTTGGAGATTTTCGCGATAATTTTCCTTCTTCAAAATTTTCGCGACAATTCTTGCCTTCAACTTTTTCGCGATAATTTTATGCCTTGGGGATTTTCGCGATAATTTTCCTTCTTTGCGGGAATTTTCGGATTTTCGGGTCTTAATGATGATTAACCCATTTTTGGGCCTCCTCACTCCTATTTATAGACATCCTAACTTTTCTAATTCACACTTTGACCCCTCCTTCCTTTACTTTTGACCCCTCCTTTATCTTTTTCTTTACTTTTCTATTCTTCGTTCAATTTTACGTTCTTTCGTTCCCGTATCTCTCATTATCTACCGTCTAGACTTTACCGTTACATTCCCTACTATTTGTTTCGACATACCTTTTTCTCGGCTATTACAATGATATTCAACACATACAAGTACAATGATGTGATAACAACAATATAGATGAAAGCGGCTCTGAAAACTATCGAAAACACTCCATTGCGCCCGGAAGAGATGCAGTCGCGAGTTTTGGTCAACAACTCGCGGTTACTGGCGATAACTTGCCACAAGGGGCACAACAACAAGTCGCGAGTCAGGCTGGGGCAGCAACAAGTCGCGAGTCAGCAGGGCAGCAATAAGTCGCGAGTCAGGCAGGGCAGCAACACAAGTCGCTAGTCAGGCAGGGCAACAGCAAGTCGCGTGTCTACGAAGAGATGAGTCGCGAATTGTGGTGAACAACTCGCGAGTGGCAGTGCAACAAGTCGCGAATGGGGGCAGTGCAACAACTCGCGACTCAGGCAGGTGAACAACCGATATGTCGCGACTCCGAGCAATAAGTCGCGACTCTGAGCAATAAGTCGCGAGTCTATAGTGCAGAAAAATAAAGCTTTGCCTTGGGTAGCGTGATAACAGTCTAAACCCTTTTTTGCGGCCTAGGGTCTTGTTTTATAGAAAAACTCGGCCCAATAAGTGAACTTAAGGTCCAAAAGCTCAATCTTAGTCAAATTAGCCCAACTTACTTAGAAAATATCTAATTAATGGTTCAACGGTAGTACTGACTGATGGTGTGGAAGCGTGTTGGCATCACTGTTGATGGATGGACCCATCTCTTGGGAGAAGTTTAAGAATGCGTTGATGGATTAATACGTACCAAAAAGGCTTAAGAAGGACAAGAGGGCCGAGTTCGACAAACTGACTCAAGGGAATCGCCTCGTAATGGAGTATATGCAGCAATTCGTAGAACTGGGTAGGTATGCTCCCGAGATTATGAGGAGTGAACAAGAAAAGATGCACCGTTTTATAGAAGGGTTCAATGAAAGGGTGAAACTGACTATGTATGGCCGCGACGATGAAGAATTTTCAAGTTTAGTGGCAGCGGCAGTCCGAGTGGATGGAGGAATGCGAAGAATGGATAAGGAACGAACCAGGAGCTCCATGAGGAATGAAGTTTAGGGACGGGGAGAATGAAAGGAAAGGTCACTACAGAGAGTTTCGGGTCTGCACAAGTGATATTACCTTGGGATGTTTCCGGTATCACGATGCCCCAAGAGCTCGTCCGACGTGGCTAGATGGTATTTTCGGTATTCTTGGTATTCTCGTCTATTTACGTCATTCTATAGTTTTGAGGGTATTCTCGTAATTTGGACTCCCCGGGCCAACATATCTGCATTCGACTAACGTTTCTAGCAGTATCGGGCCAAGGGTATTTTCGTAATTTGGCACCCTAGAAGGATGCCGGTAAGTTTTGGCGATATTTTTGGTTGTATATTCGACATCTGGAAGAAGTTAATTATTTTACGAGGTTCTCCGGTATTTTCTTAGCGATATTTTCGGCTAATTCTCGATCGTGATGCATTTCCGAGTTTCTATTGCGGAATGACATTTATTCTAATTTAATTGAATATTATTTAGGTACTTTGGGCTTAATCCAGTAAAATTGGGCTCCTGGGCCTGAAACTTATTAATTGGGCTGGATTTCTCTATAAATATGAGTCCCAAGGCATTGAAATGGGATTCGGGCTCTCTTAGCACCTCCCAAGGCAAGGCTCTGGCTCAAATTCGCTAAGGCAGTCGCGAGACTTCGTTTTTCAGCCCCCATCCGCGAGTTCTCGCACCAAAACTCGCGGCCACCTTCATCTGGGTTACTATCCGCGAGATTTCGTGTGAACAGTGCCATTCGCGAGTTCTTGCCAGAAATCACTATTCGCGAGTTCTTGTCTAAACAGTGCCAGTCGCGAGTTCTTGTCTGAACAGTGTCAGTTGCGAGTTCTTGTCTGAACAGTGCCGGTCGCGAGTTTTCGCTGGTACAGTGTTTTCTGCGAGTTGTTTCTGGTACAGTGTTTTCTGCGAGTTGTTGACCACAACTCACGGCTGCCAGCCTTTCGAGCCCGACTGAGTGTTTTCGATCGTTTTTCGAGCCGTTTTTGCCCGTGTTATCATTATCATCTCGTTGTATTTGTATCCTTTGATTATTATAGTGGAAACAAAGGTAGAGCTTCGCTCTCCCGAGGACGTAAGCTCACACATTGTGGGCCCAACCTCGTATATCGCTCGTGTCCCCACATAAACTGAATTACGAATAATTAAAAAAATAGACTGATCTAAAAATAAATACCCAAAATATTTTTAGACTAAATCAGTTTGGCGTCGTCCGTGGGGACCGAGATTTTTAATCCCATTGAGAGCTTTATTGCTGAGTTTGGATGTCTATTATCATGACTACTCGGAATTCTGATAAAGATATTTTTGATGAAGAAATTAAGGCGGATCCTATTCCTCAAGTTAATGATGACTTTGTTGCAATATCGGGGGCTCGGTCGTCAGTTCTAGAGGAGCCCCCTGCTCAAAATGTAACTATCCGGCCCTCCAGAAGCGGGTTTTCATCCGGAAGGGCACCAAGTTTTTATCCTCGATCACGCGAATGTATATCTAAGAGATATGAATTCTCAAGAATTGGCCGAGTTGCGGTCCGTAATAATGCCCACCTTTCGCCACCTGCACGCTCTAGATCTGCGGATAAGACGGAAACAGTTGAGGATTTGGAAGAGCGAAGGCGCACTTTAATCGCTCAATTAGAGCAAGTTGAAGCTCAAAGGAGAGCCCGGAGGAACATTGTTACCCCAGAACCTGTTAATGAAGTGGCCTCAGAGGAAGATATTGATCGTGTTCCGGAGCCACGAGCGAATACTGCAGCAACCGGAGAGCAAAGCAATACTCTACAAAAGATTGGAGAATTGATAGAGTCAAAATTCAAGGAGATGAGTGGGAAGTTGGAGCGAAACGAGGCTAGGATGAACCAATTGGAGGCCAACTTGACTCTTGGCCAGGAAAGGAGACGAGTGTACGGGGAGCATACCAGGGATACTCATCAGACCTCAGCTTACGAGGAAGATTATTTTGAGAATGAGAGGGCTAATGAGCCCATCGGTAATCGAGGAAAGGCGTTACCATCTTTGGAAGTTTTTCAAAGTCCGTGGAACATTTCAAATGCCTTATCTCCTTTTTCCACGGCGATTATCGGAGCCACTCGCTCTGAGTTTATCGAATTTGGAGATTCATGTGAGTTTGATGAATTTCAGTGATGCGGCCATGTGTTTCGTTTTTTCCACTTCTCTTAAGGAATCAGCCCTCCGATGGTTTAATCGGTTACCGAGGCGTTCGATTGTTTCATATCAGGACTTTAAGGATCAATTCTATTCAGCTTTCGCGCCATTCAATACGTCAATAAAGTCTATTACTTCTTTGACTGCGTTGCGGTATGATTCTTCGGAAAGATTGTTGGGTTTTATCACCCGTTTTGAGGCCGAGTGTAGGAAGATACCTTGGATTACTGTGTGTGAGATGGTTGGGGTGCTCCAGCTTATTCTAGCTGGACACCCGTTGTGTAATTCTTTGAATAGAGACCGCCCGGAAAGTAAGGAAGATTTGGCTTTTAGATGTACACAGTACATGCGAGAAGATGAAGGTTTGCGAGATCTTGGAGTGATCGAAGTACGCGCGTATGGGTCTCATAATATTGTTGCAAGTCGTGGGCTGGATAAGATTGTCCAGCCTGCAAAGTCTAAGTTGAGAGTGTTTCCAACGTACAATTATGAACAGATTTTCGCCATAATTGAGCAGAAGAAGGGTGGATCTCTTCGTTATCCCCCTCTCTTGCAAGTGCCAACGCAGGGGACTTACGAGTCCCAAGTATTTTGTCATTTTCATCGGAGTTTTGGACATGCAACGAATGATTGTCGAGAGTTAATATCTGAAGTGGAAAGGTTGCTAGAATCGGGACAGCTTGAGGAACTGATCAGTACTGTGGAGGCTCTACCCGAGTCTATGCTGGGAAAGATTGATGTAAGTGTCCCGGAGGGGACGACACCTAAACCCCCAAGGGCCGATGCGCCACAGCTAAATGCAATAGGACGTGGAGATGGAGGACAACGTGACCAGCGTCAAGGAGGTGGCCAGAGAGGATTCTTTAATGGTGGTAGACAGAATCAGAGAGGTGGAAGGAGAGAAAACAACTATCGTGGCAACGGCAGGAATCAGCCGCAAAGAAATCAGCAAGGTACAGGTATGAGGCTTACCCACCAGCCCCCGCGAATCAGCAAGCATTACCACCTCCTCCGGTTGACCCCAACCAGGATAAACCTATTTTGAATGTTGAAAATGCCCAACCAAGATGGGGTAACCTGGGCCCCAACATTATGACTATCTCCGAGGGAAGAAGCGTCGGTGATTCAAACCATGCCCGTAAACGCTCTTATCAGGCACTGCACCAGAAGGGGCGTTTTATGGAAGTCAACACAGTCCAGTTAACAGGCTTGGACAAAATGACAATCTCCTTCGGACCTGAGGATTTATCCGGGGTTTTCTCCCCACAAGACGATGCGTTGGTTGTCTCTCCCATTATTGCTAATCATCTTGTTTCTCGAGTGCTGGTAGATACCGGAGCTGCTACCAATATATTGACTCTTGCAGCCTTTGAGCAGATGGCTTTGAAAGGAACCACCCAACTCCAGCCCGTACATACAAAGTTGGTTTTAATAACAGTGTTGTTGCTGTTGAGGGATCTGTTTTTCTGCCGGTAACCTTGGGCGATCCCGAAATATCAAGAGCTTTGATGGTGGAATTTGTGGTGGTGGATCTCCCTATACTCCCTTATAATGCGATCCTGGGGAGAAGTTGTTTGAACTTATTTGGAGCTGTGGTGTCTCAACCACATTTGATGATGAAGTTCCCAACACAGTTAGGGGTTGGGAAGATGAAGGGAGATCAAGAGCTGGCGCGCTCTTGTTAGAATGTGATGTGTAGGAGTTGTATGGATGGATCTAAAGCAAAGTTACCTATTTGTATGGTGGATTTCTCGTCGGATGAAGTTATTGACACAAATGACGGACCATCTCTTAGGAAGTTTAAAGAGAACGATATGAAGATGGAGCCATTGGGAATCAAGACAGTGCCTTTATTCCCCGGTGATCTTGAAAAGACAGTGACGATCGGTTCCGAGATGTCACCTGAGGTTGAGAAGGAGGTAATTTCTTTTTTGCAAAGTAATGTAGATGTTTTCGCTTGATCTTCTCAGGATTATGTGGGGGTTGATCCCCAAGTCTGTTCTCATAGACTCAATGTTAACCCATATGTGCGACCAGTTCATCAGAAGAAGAGGAAGTTTTCCCCTGAGAAAGAGAGGGCGATTGATGAGGAGGTGGAAAGTTTGTTGCAGGCAGGATTCACAGAGCCTGTTAGATACGCGGATTGGGTCGCGAATCCAGTGGTGGTCCCAAAGTCGAATGGTGGCTGGAGAGTTTGCATTGATTTTACTGATTTGAATAAAGCATTCCCAAAGGATCTGTATCCGCTGCCGGCCATTGACGTGATGGTGGATGCGGCCTGTGGCTTTGAATTCCTTAGTATGTTAGATGCTTTTAAGGGATATAATCAAATTTTTATGCATTGTGAGGACAAGTTTTTTATTTCATTTATGACAAATAAATGCATTTTTTGCTATAGAGTTATGCCATTTGGGTTGAAAAATGCTGGGGCAACCTATCAACGTTTAAGGAATTCGATGATCAAAGATATCATCGGAAAATCTTTGGAGGTTTATATCGACGATATATTGATAAAGAGTAAACATGGGGATAGCCACATTCAGTATTTGAATGATTATTTCGAAGTACTGAGAAAGTGTAGAATGAAATTGAATCCGCTTAAGTGTGCATTTTGTGTGAAAGGAGGCAAGTTTCTCGGCTTTATGGTATCTGAGAGAGGATTTGAGATGAATCCTGAAAAGATAACTGCTATCCAAGAAATGACACATCCGACGACTGTTAGGGAAGTTCAATGGTTAACTGGAAGATTGGCCTCATTGAATCGCTTCATTTCACGATCAGCAGAGAGAAGTTTGCCGATTGATGAACCTTCATGTAGCAGGGCTTTTGAAGGTTTGAAAGATTTTCTGAGTAAACACCGTTTATGTCGCCTCCTTCACCGGGGGAACTGTTGGGTTTATATTTGGCAGTGAAAAAAGAGGCAGTGAGCGCCGCGTTAGTCAGACTTAGCGCTAAAGAACATAGACCGATATATTATGTGAGCAGGAAATTGCAGGGAGCGGAGTCCCAATATACTGATAGTCGCCTCAAGGAAATTGAGGCACTATTTTCAAGGACATCATATTGCAGTCTTGACATATCAGCCTATCCGAAGTGTGTAATCAAAGATTGATGCCTCTGGTAGGCTAGCAAAGTGGAATATCGAATTGGGCTAGTATCAGATAGAGTATATCTCCAGGCGAGCATTAAAGGCCCAGGTGTTAGTGGATTTCATAGTAGAGATGACTCGGTCGGAGGAATTGGATATTCAGGAGTATTGGGACGCCTTTGAAGATGGATCGGTGTCTTCCGGGTGAGCCGGTATTGGTGTTTATTTTAAAGAAAGGATATCTGGTGAAGAACATGAATATGCTGTAAAGTTGCGCTTCCCCGCAACTAACAACGTCGCCGAGTATGAAGCCTTGATATTTGGTATTAACTTGGCGGTGGAAATTGGAATCGTTCGTTTGCATGTTCATTCTGATTCGCAGTTAGTGGTGAACCAATTTGCAGATACTTACGCTACCAATGGGAACCATTTATGCAGGTATTTAGAAATGCTCAAAGAGGCAGCTATGAATCTTAAGATATTCACGCTTACATATATCCCAAGGGAGGAAAACACGCGTGCAGACGGTCTTGCAAAGGCGGCGACGATTTTAGAACTCTCGGATGAGTCGAAGATAACAACAATGATCCACTACCAGCCCTTTGTCAGTCCGGTGGAGAAACAGACAGCCGAGGTGGCTAATTTGGAACTTTCGAATAAAACATGGTTTTTATTGGATGCCATAACTGACGAGCCGTCATGGAAGGATGCTATTGTGAATTATCTAATCAAGAGAGAATTGCCAGCCGACGAAGGCAAGGTTCGAAGAACTATGCATAGAGCTACAAATTTTGTCTATGTGGATGATAAGCTGTATAAGAAGAATTTCGGAGGCCCATATCTTCGATGTTTGTCCCAATAACAGGCAAAGACCGTTATCGAAGAAGTTCACGCTGGGGACTGTGGTGATCATTCAGCAGGTCGATCCTTAGCGAACAAAGTTAAGAGGGCCGGTAATTTTTGGCCAACACTAGTGAAAGATTGTGTGAATTTTGTTCGTGCTTGTTCTGCTTGTCAGTTCCACTCAAACGTGCATCATGTACCGAGAGCCAGAATGAAACCTTTACCGACAACATGTCCCTTCGATATGTGGGGCATCGATATTTTAGGACCATTTCCGAAGGCACCTAGCCAAAAGAAGTTCTGCATAGTGGTTGTGTAGCATTTCTCTAAGTGGATAGAGGTGGAAGCTGTATCGCGAGTTCGGGAACAGGAAGTTATCAATTTCCTTTGGAGGTACATCGTGTGTCGATTCGGAATTCCTAGGATTTTGGTATCAGATAACGGAACGCAATTTGCCGGAAAGAAGGTTAATGAATGGTGTGAGAGTTATGGAATTGAACAGCGGTTTACCTCCGTGGCGCACCCAGAAACCAACGGGCTTACAGAGGTTATCCATCGTATTATCCTGCAACAGCTGAAAACACGAATAGATGAATCCAAAGGCTCTTGGGTGGATGAATTGCATAATGTGATGTGGACATATCGGACATCACCGAGGTCAACTAACGGATTCAGCCCCTTCTCTTTAGTTTATGGCTCTGAGGCCGTGTCTCCGGTAGAAGTGACTATTTTATCGGAAAGAGTTATCTCTTATGACGAGGTGTTGAACGAGGATATGAGAAAGTTGGACCTTCACTGTATTGATCATATCCGTGACAGAGCCGCAATACAAATGGAGGTATGATAAAGGCGGATGGCTAAGAAGCACGACAAAGGCGTTCGACCTATGTTGTTAAAAGTTGGAGACTTGATTCTTAAGAAAGTGGAAGTCTCAAAGCATGTTGGATCGAAAGTGGGAAGGACCGTACAGAGTAACGGCCATAGTGAAGGAAGGAACGTACAAAATCGCAAATATGAGCGGGGTGGAGTTGCCACGGACTTGACATATTTCCAATTTGCGCAAGTATTATTTATAGGCGTGACTCATCGATCTTTTTGAAAATAAAAATTTCCCCTCTTTTTTGTGGTCACATTCTAATTTTTTAAGTATCTTTTTTGACGACATGAATTCAATCGACTAGGGGACTGATAAGGTTGGAGTAGGTCCATTGCGTTTTAGTACGAAGAAGGATGGAATAAATTAAATAAGTTAGATTAGAAACGCAATGTACCACCTGTCTTATAGTCGATCATTTTCAAACTCGTCAAATTAAATACTGTGTCAAAATATTTTGAACGTGATGAGTCTTTCTGTCTGCGGCAGAACCTTCTATACATAATGACTGTTGGAATATGTTAAGAGGCATGTATGTTGTGATGTATATTTCCGTGGCAAATCAGGGTGCAAGTATATACCTGACTCCTCCATGACACGCCGACGAGGGTCGCGCCCTTGCCGGAGGTTGGTCCATTTCCGGAAATGTTTCAAATGGAAGATTATCGCGGAAAAATTTCACGTTGAGAATTGTCGCGGATTTTTCGACGAGGAAAATTGTCGTGGATTTTCAGAGCTTGAAAAATTGTCGCGGAAACTGAATTACATGTTGTTTTGTCGCGGATTTCAGGAATAGAGTAGTTTTATCGCGGATTTGAGGAACAGAGGGATTTTATTGCGGAAATACACAATTAGGGTGTTTTCGTCGCATTTCGACGTCGGATCGTGAAGGAGAAAGATACGAAGGGTCTACGGTAACCAAACAGTCAACAATAAGATAATAACGTAAAAAAAATGAAGTACTAAAATATGTTACGGATTGTAGGGAAGCACCGGAGATAACAAGCGAAAACAACAAGTAAGCGGAGTTAACACAATATAGTAAGGAAGGTTCAGACTTAGGGAACGGGATTGGGTTAATAAAGAAGAAAGGAAAAGACACGAATGAACGAGATAAATGTTAATAAGACTCGGGGTGAGACAGGATGGACCGTCCGACCGAACCCGGCATCGTGCCTAGTACATGAATCGCCAAAGGAATGGCATGCCTGATGAAGGGAACGATAAGTTCCAAAGAGGAAAGGATACGTACGAAAAGGGCAGAACGGACCCGGGTGGAAAAAATGGTAGCGCCTAGGTACCCACCCGGGGAAGGGAAGCATATGGCCCGTCAAGTCATCCAATAGCTAACGGTTGGCTTGGGTGGGACATGCACCGAGCATGTTACTCTCGGCAACATTAAAGTTAAAGTATGATGTGAATGATAAGGGTAAAAGAAGAAGGAAATAAGAAAACGGCTAAATGGAATGTTTCACTTGTGCGTGTACGGTGTAATTAAGAAATGAAAAGATAATGTGTAGTGTGTGTGAAGTTTCCTTTAATAGATTGTAACCGCTTTACAGATTTTGTAGGTGACGCGGACCAGGTATGAGAGGGGCATCGGAAGGAGGTCGTCGGTTGTCCGTTGATAGAGTCTGGTCCTTTGGAGTACACTCTAAATTATGATGTTTTCGAACTACGTTTTAAGTTTACATTCGAATGTTTTGTTTTATTTAGCACGTTTTAACAAAACAGCTAGTCCCAAATTAGGGTCGTTACAGCTGGAATGCGAGATAACAATTTTCTTTTGATTCTCATTCTCAACAAGGTATCAGAGCTTTTCCTATGAGTCGGCTGCTTCAGCCTCCCGGGGAGGATTTTCCCCCAATAACGTCAGCGATTTCTAGCATAGACGCCAAGCAATACGAGGGGTGTAAGGCTCTTTATTCCTGAGACGACAACACCGGTCTGGGTGCAACTGAATGAATGACAAGACCAGAGTGATCTGACGGCACCGGTACCGGGCATTGAGGACTAAAAGAAAACTGGGATTCGTCCATGAGAATATAGTTGATCCACATCCTGGAGTTGGATTGAGTGATAAGTGGATAACCATTAACTCCCTTATATTTCAATGGATTCTGAACACCATTAAACCCCAAATTCGGTCAACTATGTCGTTTATTGATTCGGCTAAACACCTTTGGGAAGAGTTGTATCAACGTAATTCCATGGGAAACAGGCCCAGAATCCATGAATTAAAAGCAGAATTGGCCAATTATATACAACGTGGAGTTAGCGTTGAGTATTATTTTGGAAGATTGCGTAGATTGTGATGTGAATTGTCCACATATGAAGAAGGGTTCACTTGCTGCTGCAGAAAGCATCATGTGAATCAGTGAAGCATTTTCTTCATCGGCAAGAAACTGAAAAAGTTCATCAATTCGAGCTTGGATTGGATGAAGGGATCTATGGTACTACTCGATTGAATATCCACGGCTGCGAAAATCTACCATCTTTGAATCATGTGTATTTGAAAGTTATTCTGGAAGAATGCCATAGGTTGATGGGCCAAGGAAAGAAAAAAAAAACGAGACACTGTTTGTAATAGCCAGGAAAAAGGTACGATGGAACAATAGTAGGAAACATATTGGTAAGGTCTAGACAAGGAATAACGAGGGATACGGGTATGAAAGAACGAAAAAGTAAACAAAAAGATAGAAAAGTAAAGCAAAACATAAAGGAGGGGTCAAAATAAAAAGAAGAAGGGGTCAAAAGGTGAATTAAAGAAGTTAAGATGTCTATAAATAGGGGTGGGAAGGCCCAAACCCTAGTTAATTACCACTAGGCCACGAAAATCCGCGAAAAACCTGAAAAACACGAAAATTGTCGCGAAAGAGAAAATTGTCCGAATTTTGGGCGTGCAAAAATTTCGCGAAAAATAGGTACAAGAGAATTATCGCGGATTTGGAAGCAAAGGCAAAATTGTCGCGGAAAGTTTTGAGGAACAAATTATCGCGGAAAGTTCAAAGAAAAAAATTATCGAGGATATATTTGAAGAAGAAAATTATCCCGGATTTGGTCCTAAGAACAAATTGTCGCGAATTTCTGTGCTGATGTGAATTATCGCTGAAATTCTAAAGACCGAGTGATTTCATCGCGTTCCAACGCCGGATCGTAAGGGAAAAAGGATACGTAGGGTCTACGGTAATGACATAGTTAACAATAAGATAATAACGTCGGAAATTGCGTACTAAGACCTCTTACGTAATGCAGGGAAGCACGAAGGGACTATAACGAGCGAAAGCAAATGGTAAGCGGAGTGAACACAATGTAGTAAGGGAAGGTTCAGACTTAGGGAACGAGATTGCGTCCTTAAGACAGAAAGTTAAAGGCACGAATGAATGAGACAAATGTTAATAAGACTCGGGGTGAGGAATGATGGACCGTCTGATCGAACCCGGCATCGTGCCTAGTGCACGATTCGCCAAAGGAAGGGCATGTCTGATGAAGAGAACGATAAGTTCCAAAGATGGAAAGATACGTACGAAAAGGGCAGAACGGATCCGGGTGGAAAATGGGGTAACGCCTAAGTACCCACCCGGGGAAGGGAAGCATATGGCCCGTCGAGTCATCCAACAGCTAACGGTTGGCTTGGGCGGGACATGTACCAAGCATGTTACTCTCGGCACCAGTAAAGTTAAAGCATGACGGGAATGATAAGGGTAAAAGAAGAAGGAAATAAGAAAACGATTAAAAGAAACGACTTATGCGTGTGTGTATGGTTTATTTAAGAAATGAAAAGATAAAGTATAGCGTGCGTGAAGTTTACCTTAATAGATTGTGACCGCTTTACAGATTTTGTAGGTGACGCGGATGAGGTATGAGGAGGGCATGAGAAGGAGGTCGTCGGTTGTTCGGTGATAGAGTCCGGTCTTTGGAGAACACTCTACATTATGTCGCTAGACTTTAATGTTTTGAACTATGTTTTAAATTTACATTCGAGCTTTTCGTTTTATTTTGCACGTTTTTACCAAATCAGCTAGACCCAAATTAGGGTCGTTACAAATGGTATCAGAGGATAAAATCGATACCAAACCGGTAGTGGTGCGGTCCTACGTAGAAGAGTTTAGGAAGCTCATAGGAGTACAACTGACCATAGGAAGGGATGGGCATAGAATGTAGCATACGACATGAGTAGGTATAGACATAACGAATGCTTAATGTAGGAATGGCTCCAAGAACGAGAGCAAATGGAACCCCAATTGCGGATTCATCGACGCCTCTCACGTTTAGCCAAGAGAGTCTCAAGCATTTATTCCAAACTATGGTGAGTTTCCTAGTTAGAGCAATAAGACAGGGACAGACGTAGAGGGGAAACTCCTTGTAGATGGAACATGTGTCAAGACCCGAAAAAAGTAGGATGTACTACAACGAGGCGTTGCAGAAGGCTGGAATTAACAGTTTCACGGTTGATAAAATCGGGGAAGCGGAGGCATGGATTATTAGCCTAGAAGAGAAGTTTCAACTGATCGAAGCCCCAGAGGATCTTAGGGCAGGACTTGCCCCGCTATGGTTCGACGGTAGCACTGCCCGATGGTGGGGAAGCGTGTCGACCTCACTGCTGAAGGATGGACCCATCTCTTGGGAGAAGTTTAAGAATGCGTTTTTGGATTACTACGTGCCAGAAGGGCTTAAAAAGGACAAGAGGGCCGAGTTTGACAGACTGACTCAAGGGAATAGCCACGTGATGGAGTACATGCAAGAATTCATAGAATTGGGTAGGTACGCCCCCGAGATTATGGGGAGTGAACAAGAAAAGATGCACCGTATTACAGAAGGACTGAATGAAATGATTAAACTGACTATGTATGGCCGCGACGACGAAGATTTTTCGAGTTTAGTGGCAGCGGCAGTCCGAGTGCATGGGGGAATGAGATGAATGGATAAGGAACGCACCAGAAGCTCCACAAGAAATGAAGTTCAGGGACGGGGAGAGTGGAAAGGGAAGGTCACTACAGAGAGTTTTGGGTCAGCACAAGGACCCCCGATCAGGCCTGCATGCGCCAAATGCGGGAATAACCATTTTGGAGAATGCCGGGCAGGAACCAACGGATGTTTCAAGTGCGGCCAGGATGGACACTTTGCTCGGGAATGCACGAAGAGGAGAAAGATCGAAACTGGGGTTACCGAAGGCAGGGCAAAGGAAAGGATCACCGGAAATGCTCGAGTGTTTGCGGTAAACAAGGAGCAGGCCTTGGAGGACGAAGACGTCGTGGCAGGTACACTACTTATTAATGGCTTTACAGCTTTGGTCTTATTTTATTGTGGGGCGACACATTCGTTTGTGTCGGAGAAGTTAGCGAAACGGTTCGGGATAATGGGAAGTAACTCAAAGATAAAAGTGAAAACACCGGGATCCGATACCATGGAGGCAAACAGGATCTATAAGGGATGCGCGGTAGAAGTGATACGGTGCGAACAGACGCAGACTTGATTGAGTTGGGGGATATGGGATTCGATGCTATATTGGGAATGGATTGGTTATCAAAGTACAATGCGCAAGTGAAATGTTGGGAACGTACAATCACTTTTAGTACGCTGCAGGAAGGAAAACGGGACATGGTAGGAAAACCCATTATGGGTGAGGAGGGAGAGTATAGTGATCGGTCGAATTGGCTAGCATTTGTCACCACCGAGAAGGAAGAGATACCATTGGAGTCAGTTCCGGTAATATGCTAATACAGTGATGTGTTTCCCGACGAGCTACCAGGTCAACCACCTCAGAGGGAGGTGGAAATGGAGATAGAACTGCTCCCCGGGACACAACCCATCTCCAAGGCACCACACCGAATGGCACCAAGAGAGATGCAAGAACTGAAACAACAAATTGAGTCGCTATTGGAGAAATGATTTCATAGGCCAAGCAACTCCCCTTGGGGGGCACCAGTGTTATTTGTTAGAAAGAAAAGCGGCGAGCTAAGACTATGTTACGATTACCGGGAGTTAAACAAGGTCACGATGAAGAACAAGTATCCGCTACCAAGGATCGACGACCTATTTGACCAGCAACAAGGTGCAGAGGTGTTCTCGAAGTTGGACTTGAGGTCAGGGTATCATCAGGTGCGAGTTAGGGAAGGGGACATACCAAAAACAGCCATTCGAACGAGATACGGCCAATACGAATGTACGGTAGTACCACTTGGATTGACTAACGCTCCGGCGATCTTCATGGACTTGATGAATCGGGTATTTCGCCAGTATTTAGACAAATTCGTTGTGGTATGCATTGACGATGTCCTAGTTTACTCTAGCATCCGGGAGGAACACGAGCGACATTTGAGAATAGTATTACAGACTCTCAGACAAGAGAAGGTGTATGCCAAATATAGCAAGTGTGAATTTTGGTTGGATAGCATAGCTTTTCTAGGACATGTGATATCAGCGCGAGGGGTGACGGTAGATCCAACAAAGATAGAAGCAATGATGAATTGGCCGCGACCGACAAACGCTCTGGAAGTGAGGAGTTTCTTAGGATTAGCCGGGTACTACCGGAAATTTATCGAGTGGTTTGCAAGGATTGCCAAGCCACTGACAAACTTGACCCGAAAAGAAACGAGGTATATGTGGGATGAGAAGTGTGAAGAGAGTTTCAAATGTCTCAAAACGAAGTTGACGTCTGCGCCAATACTAGTATTACCCACACCAGGACACGACTTCCCGGTATACAGCGACGCATCGAAGGAAGGAATCGGGTGCGTACTGATGCAGGATGGGAAGGTCATAGCATACGCATCCCGCCAACAGAAGGTACACGAGTTGAACTACCCGACCCACGATTTGGAATTAGCCGCGGTGGTATTCGCACTATAGATTTGGAGACATTATATGTATGGTGTGATGTGCGAAATATTCACCGACCACAAGAGTTGAAGTACCTATTCACACAGAGGGAGCTTAACATAAGACAACGGAGATGGTTGGACTGATAAAAGATTACGACTTGAACATTCAGCACCACCCCGGAAAAGCGAACCATGTAGCCGATGCACTGAGCAAGAAAACCCATGGCATATTGGCAAACACTTTGTTAAAAGATATGGAGAACCTGCAATTGGAAATGGTAGAGTCGACCACAGCCATATTAGGGACTGTTACCGCATAGCCGGGGATAGTAGAGGAAGTACTAGAGGCCTGGATATCAGACTCCGAGAAACCGCTAACACGTAAAGGGGGACAGGGAAGCGATAAATCAGAGATAAGCAAAGGAAGTGATGGGCTAATCAGAATGATTCAACTTGTATGGGTACCAAACAGGCCATAGTTAAGAAAGAAGATTGTGGCAGAGGCACACAGTTCGGCCTTCTCAGTTCACGCGGGAAGCACTAAGATGTATCGGGACCTAAAAACGCACTGGTGGTGGAATGGGATGAAAAATGAGATTGCAAACTTTGTGGCCAAATGAGAAAATTGCCAACGAGTTAAGGCCGAACACCAACGTCAAGGGGGCGAGCTACAACCCTTGGACATTCCAGAGTGGAAATGGGATAGCATCGGCATGGACTTCGTGGTGGGATTACCCAAGAGCCCACGAAGAACGACACAATATGGGTAGTGGTTGACCGCCTAACGAAGGCCGCTCAATTCTTAGCAGTCAGGACAACGTACGGAGTAGACAGACTAGCCAAAATATATGTGGATAACATAGTCAAGTTACATGGAGTTCCAGTATATATTGTGTCAGATCGGGATCCGAGGTTCACGTCGAGATTTTGGCAGAGCTTACAAAAATCACTCGGAACTCAGTTAAGCATGAGCACAGCCTACCACCCACAGACTGAGAGAACGAACCAAATTATGGAGGATATGTTACGGGCATGCGTGTTGGAGTTTAAGGGAGGTTGGGAAGATTTCCTACCACTGGTGGAATTTGCATATAATAATAGTTTCCAGAGCAGCATTGGCATGGCTCCATATGAGGCACTGTACGGGAGGAAGTGTCGTACACCACTATGCTGGGATGAGGTGGGAGAGAGAAACACCACGTGTAACGACCCGCCTTTCCGCTTGCACGATATTGTCCGCTTTGGACTAGGCTGACCCTAATGACACCCACCTAGTCCTCACGGCTTTACTTTTTCCCTAGCTCCCACACTTCCCAGTGGGTCACCCATCCCTGAATTGCTCCAGGGTGAGCACGCTTAACTTTCCAGTTCTAACGTTCCGCTTGCCACTTTGCTAGGGAAAAGGCCTCGTGCAATGGGAGACGAATCATTATACTTAACATACGATCGTTCCCCGTCTATAGCCGATGTAGGGATTTGACTAAGGTGCCCTCTCTCTCGCACCCCCCGAGGGGACCTCACACCACGGGAACAGAATTGGTAGAAATCACTGTCGAAAAGGTGGCCGTGATACGAAAGAACATTAAGGCATCACATGATTGATACAAAAGTTGGGCAGACACTAAAAGGAGACCCCTGGAGCTGAAACTTGGGGATCATGCTTATCTGAAGATATCACCGATGAAGGGGGTACTAAAGTCCACGAGGACAGGAAAACTGAGCCCTGGCTACGTCGGACCATACGAGGTAGAACGAAGAATCGAAAACCTAGCATACCAGCTGAAGCTTCCGGAAGAGATGAGTGGGATACACAACGTTTTCCACGTATCCCAACTGAGGAGGAGTGTGACTGAAGGAATCCAAGAATGTCTGGGGGAACCCATGGAGATAACCCCTGAATTGACATACGAGGAAGTCCAGTGAAAATCCTAAGCAGAGAAGAAAGGAGACTCAGAAACAAACTAATCCCCATGGTGAAAGTACAATGGTCCAATCAGGGGGAGAGGGAAGCTACATGGGAAAAGGAACGAGAGATTAGACAGAGAGCGCCGGAATTAATGGAAGATTGGTACGCACGAGTTTCGGGACGAAACTCAAAATAAGTTTGCAAGGATGTAATAGCCAGGATAAATGTACGATGGAACAATAGTAGGGAACATATTGGTAAGGTATAGACAAGGAATAACGAGGGATACGGATATTATAACGACCCTCATTTGGGCCTAGCTGTTTTGGTAAAAACGTGCAAAATAAAACAAAACGTTCGAATATAAATTTAAAACATAGTTCAAAACATGAAAGTCTTGCAACATAATTTAGAGTGTTCTCAAAAGACCGGACTCTATCACCGGACTACCGAAGACCTCCTTCCCATGCCCTCCTCATACCTCGTCCGCGCCACCTACAAAATCTGTAAAGCGGTCACAATCTATTAAAGGAAACTTCACAAACGCTATACTTTATCTTTTCATTTATTAAATATACCATACACACGCGTAAATAGTTTCTTTTAATCATTTTCTTATATCCTTTTTCTTTTACCCTTATCATTCCGCTCATGCATATCTTTACTGTTGCCGAGAGTAACATGCTCGATACATGTCCCTCCCAAGCCAACCGTTAGCTGTTGGATGACTCGACAGGCCATATGCTTCCCTTCCCCGGGTGGGTACTTAGGTGCTACCCCTTTTTCCACCCGGATCCGTTCTGGCCTTTTTCGTGAGATCGTGTACTAGGCACGATGCTGGGTTCGGTCGGACGGTCCATCCTTCATCACCCCGAGGCTTATTAACATTTGTCTCATTCATTCGTGTCTTTTACTTTCTTTCTTAATGACCCAATCCAGTTCCCTAAGTCTGAACCTTCCCTTACTACATTGTGTTCAGTCCGCTTACCGTTTGCCTTCGTTTTTTATAATCTTTCCGTGCTTCCCTACATTTCGTAATAGGTCTTAGTACTCGATTTCCGACGTTATTATCATATTGTTAACTATGTGATTACCGTAGACCCTACGTGTCCTTTTCCTCCCACGATCCGACGTTGAGACGCAACGAAAACACTCAAACTTAGTATTTCCGCGATTATCCACTTCTTCTTTAATATCCGTGACAATTTTGTGCTAGAACAAAATCCGCGACAATTTTGTTCTTCAAATGTTTTCGCAATAATTTGCTCTTCAACGTTTTCGCAATAATTTGCGCTTCAATGTTTTTGCGACAATGTTGCTCTCTGTGTCGAAATCCGCGATAATATTCTTGATCGAAATTGGCGACAATTTTACAAAGGTTAAAATTTGCGACACTTTTCTCTTGACATCTGATATCACCCTGAGAAATTTATTATTCGATAACACATATATTTTTATATAGTCATTCCGGAGTTGAGAAATGAAGCAGATTGAGATATTTTGATGATTGACATTGTTTATAACTTATCGTGGTATTTGGATCGGGTTACTTATTTACTGGACCCATGTGCCTAATTTAGATATTAATGGGTCATTATTTATTGGACTCCATTATTGGTGGCCTAGTGAGTTATAATTGGGCTGGACAAATCACTTATATAAACATAGTTAATGTGTTAAGGATGAGAGCTTGGATTCTTGACCTAAGGAGGAAGCCGCTATTCTTATCTTTTTCGCCCGGGAAACCTACCACTACGGCCATCAAAACATGATCTTTTTTCTTTGGTTTTCTACATCGTGTTCTCCTATTGTAAATCTACGAACTTGACGTTTATAGTGGATTCAAAGGCTACGGTCGGGGTTTTTTTTATCCTTTCTTTTAAAAAGATCGATGAGTCACGTCTAAACATAATACTTGCGCAAATTGGAAATATGCCAAGTTCGTGGCAGCTCCTCCCCGCTTATATTTGCGATCTCATACATTCATTTTCTTACCACCATCGTAATCCGTTATGAAATTTCCTATTCAAAGTACAACTTGTTAACATGTTTACTCATCTCAACTTTCTTGATAGTGAGGGGAATTAATATACCGATCCCCCATATTTCGATAGGCAAATTGTTGACATCAATTCAATTTCTGATAGATATGAAATAATAAGTGCAAGAGATAAATGAATTCCTTGAATAGATAGGCATGATGTCCTANATTGGTGGCCTAGTTAGTTATAATTGGGCTGCACAAATCACTTATATAAACATAGTTAATGTGTTAAGGATGAGAGCTTGGATTCTTGACCTAAGGAGGAGGCCGCTATTCTTATCTTTTCGCCCGGGAAACCTACCACTACGGCCATCAAAACATGATCTTTTTTCTTTGGTTTTCTACATCATGTTCTCCTATTGTAAATCTACAAACTTGACGTTTATAGTGGATTGAAAGGCTACGACCGGGGTGGTTTTTTATCCTTTCTTTTATAGGAAGGTTTTCCACCTACAAAAATCGTGTCTTTTTACTTCTTGCTTTCGTATTACTTTTTAGTTCGACCCCTATCCGTAAAAGGGGTTTAAATTTTGTTATTGCCAATTTTTAGCAGCGATAACAACATCAAATTCGCGACAATATTCAAAGGTGAAATTTTGCTACAATAATTGCCTGCACAAAATCGCGAAAATTTTCTTCTTTCGTGACAATTTACGGATTTTCGTGGCTTAGTGATAATTAGCTCGTTTTTGGGCATTCCCACCCCTATTTATAGACATCTTAACTTCCCTAATTCACATTTTGACCCCTCATTCTTTTTATTTTGACCCTTCCTTTATCTTTTTCTTTACTTTTCTATTTTTCGTTTCCTTTTTCGTTCCCTTATCCCTCGTTAATCCTTGTCTAGACTTTACCGCTACATTCCCTACTATTTTTTCCATCATACCTTTTTCCTGGCTATTACATGTATGAAAGAACGAAAAAGGAAACGAAAAGATAGAAAAGTAAAGCAAAACATAAAAGAGGGGTCAAAATAAAAAGAAGCAGGGGTCAAAAGGTGAATTAGATAAGTTAAGATGTCTATAAATAGGGGTGGGAAGTCCCAAACCCAAGTTAATTACCACTAAGCCACGAAAATCCGTGAAAAACCCGAAAAACACAAAAATTGTCGCGAAAGAGAAAATTGTCGCGAAAAATTGGTACAAGAGAATTATCGAAGATTTGGAAGCAAGGGAAAAATTGTCGCGGAAAGTTTTGAGGAACAAATTATCGCAGAAAAGTTCGAAGAACAAAATTATCAAGGAAATATTTGAAGAAGAAAATTATCCCGGATTTGGACCTAAGAACAAATTGTCGCGAATTTTTGTGTTGAAGTGAATTATCGCTGAAATTCTAAAAACCGGATCGTAAGGGAAAAAGGATACGTAGGCTCTACGGTAATCACATAGTTAACAATAAGATAATAACGTTGGAAATTGAGTACTAAGACCTGTTATGAAATGCAGGGAAGCACAAAGGGACTATAACGAGCGAAAGAAAACGGTAAGCGGAGTGCACACAATGTAGTAAGGGAAGGTTCAGACTTAGGGAACGGGATTGGGTCCTTAATAAAGAAAGTAAATGGCACGAATGAATGAGACAAATGTTAATAAGACTCGCGGTGAGGAAGGATGGACCGTCCGACCAAACACGGCATCGTGCCTAGTACATGATTCGCCAACGGAAGGGCATGTCTGATGAAGGGAACAATAAGTTCCAAAGATGGAACGATACGTACGAAAAGGGCAGAACAGATCTTGGTGGAAAAAAGGGGTAGCGTCTAAGTACCCACCCGGTGAAGGGAAGCATATGGCCCGTCAAGTCATCCATCAGCTAACGGTTGGCTTGGGCGGGACATGTACCGAGCATGTTACTCTCGGCAACAGTAAAGTTAAAGCATGAGGGGAATGATAAGGCTAAGAGAATAAGGAAATAAGAAAACGAATAAAAGAATCGACTTACGCGTGTGTGTATGGTTTATTTAAGAAATGAAAAGATAAAGTATAGCGTGCGTGAAGTTTCCTTTAATAGATTGTGACCGCTTTACAGATTTTGTAAGTGACGCGGACGAGGTATGAGGAGGGCATGGGAAGGAGGTCGTCGGTTGTCCGGTGATAGAGTCCGGTCTTTGGAGAACACTCTACATTGTGTCGCTAGACTTTGATGTTTTGAACTATGTTTTAAATTTTCCTTCGAACGTTTCGTTTTATTTTGCACGTTTTTACCAAATCAGCTAGACCCAAATTAGGGTCGTTACACTGTTGGTTTCATAGCCCATACCAGTGGAGTGGACAAACTAGCAAAAAGTCTGTGTGTGGCTTGTGATACCCAGGGGTAAGCAATTGAAACATGTTTTGCAGTTCATGGGTACCCTGACCGGTGGGAAGATAGATCAAAGGTGGGAATCAAAAATTCTGCAGCTATACACGATAGAGGGAGAGTGTGAGGACGTGGTCGACATTCCAACAGTCGACCAACCCTAAGACGACAACTGCCAATGCTGTCTCTTTTCCCTCTCCTGCCGATGCACTGCAAAACTTGTCAGACTATCAATGGACGTGCCTGAAAAATATCTTTGCTTGTGCACCTGCGTCGAAACATCACATCTCGTCCAGTATGTTTCTGCCATGATACTGGATTATAGATTCTGATGCTAACAGTCATATGACACGAGATTAAAGTCTACTGTCTGACATACGTTAGATTACTCGTCGACAAGTGACACTACCAGAAAATAGAAAATATGTTGCCTTCAAGTGTGGGAAAGCTCACATTTCATCCACTCTGATTGTCTCCTTGATGTTCTTTACATTTGTTACCTTTATGTTCTTTACATTTCGGACTTCGGGCACAACTTGTTGTCTGTTAGCCAGTTGCTTAGAGATGAGTCTCAATTGGTTATATTTACTCCTAAATTTTTTCTATTGCAGGACCCAACATCGAAGACCCCGATTGGGGTGGGCTTTCAGAATAATGGAATTTATGGAATGCAATCGCTGGATGTTCGGACAAATGTAGCTAAACAAGTTCAGAAGACGGATGGTTGTTGCATTATCGGTTATGACATCCCTCCAAATCATTGGTATCACATCTACGACGCTCAATG
Organism: Utricularia reniformis; assembly: GCA_009725065.1. NCBI lineage: Eukaryota > Viridiplantae > Streptophyta > Magnoliopsida > Lamiales > Lentibulariaceae > Utricularia > Utricularia reniformis. The sequence continues at coordinate 573,479 of RWGZ01001036.1, read as the reverse complement.
AATTTTTCTTCCAAGCATTATTGTACCGCTTGTCTTAATGGAAAACAAATCCGGGATTGTTTCCCTTAGAGTTTCAGTATTTCTACTTCATGTTTTGATCTCGTACATTGTGATCTTTGGGGTCCCTATCGAACTCCATCAATTTGTGGTGGATTCTACTTTTTGACATTAGCTGATGATTACTCTAGAGGGATCTAGATCTATTTACTGTTTGATAAGACTGAAGTCACTGCGATTGTGATAAATGTTTTTGCTTTAATTCATACCCAATTTGATAATCCTATAAAGTGTTTTCACACTGACAATGGCACCGAAATTTTGCACCCTAAATCATTTTTTCGTACCAAAAGAGTCCTACATCAAACCTCTATCCATCACTATCGAAACAAATAGTAGGGAATGTAACGGTAAAGTCTAGACGAGAGATAATGAGAGATACGGGAACGAAAGAACGTAAAAGGGAATGAAGAATAGAAAAGTAAAGAAAAAGATAAAAGAGGGGTCAAAAGTAAAGGAATGAGGGGTCAAAGTGTGAATTAGAAAAGTTAGGATGTCTATAAATAGGGGTGAGGAGGCCCAAAAACGAGCTAATCATCATTAAGACCCGAAAATTCGAAAACTCCCGCGAAGAAGGAAATTATCGCGGAATTTTGGACTGCATGCATTTTTATCGCGAAAAATTTTGTGAAGGAAATTGTCGCGGATTTCACGTGAAGAGGAAATTGTCGCGAAAATGAAACAGGTGTAAATTATCGCGGATTTGCTTAGTGAAGAGAATTGTCGCGGATTTGCTTAGTGAAGAGAATTGTCGCGGATTTGGTTTCAAGAGTAAATTATCGCGGATTTCATATTGCAGCATAGAATTATCGCGAATTTCGAGGAAATTCTAAATTTAGGTGTTTTCGTCGCGTCTCGACGTCGGATCGTAAGAGGAACGGAACACGTAAGGTCTACGGTAACCACATAGTTAACAATAGGATAATAACGTCGAAATTCGAGTAACTAAAACGTATTACGAAATGCAGGAAAGCGCGGAAAGACTATAGCAAGCGAAAGCAACGGTAAGCGGAGTGAACACAATATAGTAAGGGAAGGTTCAGACTTAGGGAATGGGATTGGGTTAATAAAGAAGGAAGAAATGATACGAATGAACGAGATAAATGATAATAAGACTCGGGGTGAGGAAGGATGGACCGTCCGACCGAACCCGGCATCGTGCCTAGTACACGATTCGCCAAAGGAAGGGCATGCCTGATGAAGGGAACGATAAGTTCCAAAGAGGAAAAGATACGTACGAAGAGGGCGGAACGGATCCGGGTGGAAAAAGGGGTAGCGCCTAAGTACCCACCCGGGGAAGGGATGCATATGGCCCGTCGAGTCATCCAACAGCTAACGGTTGGCTTGGGCGGGACATTCACCGAGCATGTTAATCTCGGCAACAGAAAAGTTAATGAATGATGGAAATGATAAGGGTAAAAGAAGAGGGAAATAAGAAAACGGTTAAGTGAAATGGTTCATGTGTGTGTGTATGATGTAACTAAGAAGTAAGAAAGATAATGTGTAGTGTGTGTGAAGTTTCCTTTAATAGATTGTGACCGCTTTACAGATTTTGTAGGTGACGCAGGTGAGATATGATATGGACGGGGAAGGAGGTCGTCGGTTGTCCTGTGATAGAGTCCGGTCCTTCGGAGAACACTCTAAATTATGCAGTCGTACTTTAATGTTTCGAACTATGTTTTAAATTGTTTTCGAATATTCCCGTTTTAATTATCATGTTTTGACAAAACAACTAGGCCCAAATTAATGTCGTTACAATCACACCCCTCAGCGAAACGGTGGTCGGGTCGAGCGCAAACATCAACACATTTTTAATGTCGCTCGTGCACTTCGCTTTCATGCTTCTTTGCCTATTCAATTATGGGGTGAGTGTGTTCACATGGATGTGTATCTCATTAACAGAATCCCATCGGTTGTACTTAACAATCGGAGTCCCTATGTTATTATACACGGTTGACCTCCTCCATTATCCCATCTTTGTGTCTTTGGTTGTCTCGCTCATGCTTCTCAGTTACCTAAACCCACCGATAAATTCACACCCAGAAGTTGACCATTTGCCTTTCTACGTTATTCTGGAACCCAAAAAGGGTGGCGGATATATGATCTCGAATCCCACAAATTCTTTGTATCTCGAGATGTGATTTTCTGTGAGTCTAAGTTTCCATTTCGGGGGTCATCCTCTTCCGCTCCCGTTTTTGCTCGAGATGTGGTGGGATATTCTTTGTATCTTGAGATGTGGTGGGATATTCTGCTCCTGGTTCTTCAAAAACAAATCCAAGACACTCGTGTTGACTGCATCAAGATTAGTGCCGATTGTTGACACAGGTTGGTCCTCCTCTAATCCATTGCCGATCGATGTCTATCCTTCATTGTCGATCCCCGACTCATCATTGTCGATTGCCCTTTCTACCTTTATGTCAAACTCCATTCTGGTAGCACTTGTTGAGTTGGGACAGTTGCCATCTTTGTCCACCGATCCTTCCTTGTCGATTGATCCATCTTTGTCGATCGACCCATCTCTATCGACCGATCCATCTTCTGCCGATACTGACCAAACACACAGCCTCACCCTTTTGGGCAAGGGTCATCGACCCCAATAACCCTTAGTGTTGCTCAGGGACTACATTTGCTCGACAGCATGTGTATCTGACATAAATTCCACTGCTCTTGATTGTCAATCTCCAAAACGGGTCTTAGGTAACTGCACCTATTCGATTTCTGATTATATTGAGGATGTTGAAAATACTTTCTTGCATGGGGATTTAAATGAAGAGATATATATGAAAGTTCCTCAGGGATACAAATGAGCACATGAGGGAAAATATACCAATTGAGTAAATCCCTTTCTGGGTTAAAAAAAGCCACTCGGTGTTGGTTTACCAAATTGACAACCGCTCTTAAAAGTTTCGGTTTTACTCAATCCATGGCCAACTACTCATTGTTTACACATTGCACTTCGACATCTCAATTTTCTGTATTAATCTATGTTGATTACGTCATTATTACATGAAACATCGAGGTTGTTGTCATAGATTTCAAGCAGAAACTCAGTAAAATGTTTCACATGAAACACTTGGTGGAAATTGAAATACATTCTTGGGAGAGATGTGATTAGAGGACCAGAGGGCATCTATCTATGTCAATGAAATTACATCCATAACATCATTGTTGAAGTTAGTATTTTGGGTGCAAACCAACTACATCACCCATGGAGCAGAATCACAAGTTGCTCTCTGCTAAAGGGACTCTTCTTACAGATCTTATGCCCTACCGTCATGTGTTACATAAACTGATCTATCTCGTGTTCACTAGCCCTGAAATGTGCTACACTGTGCATGTGTTGTCCCAATTTATGCAACAGCCTCGCTCGAGCACTGGGACGTTGTCCTAAGGAACGTACGTTATGTGAAACCTGGACGTGGAGTATTATTTCGATCCACTTGTGACCTCCAAATCTATGGATTTTGTGATGTTGACTGGCCTATGTGTCCTGAAACACGAAAATTACTGACTGGTTATCTTATTTTTCTTGAGTCTTCACCAATAGCCTAGAAGACATAAAAACAAGATACCTTATCTCTATGGTCGATCGATGCAGAGAATAGAGCTAGGGTAGGGTGTTATAAAATTGTTCTAGATACCTTACAATTTTAGAACAATTCCATCAATTTATAACCCTAAACTAGGCTAGGGTTAGGGTGTTATAAATAAGTAATTCCTAATCTAGAACAATTCCCTCAATCTATAACACTAAATTGGGCGTTACAATACTTAGTCCGATTATAATGGACAGCCGCAACCATGGCTATCCCTTTCAAGACCACCTGAAAGAATAGAATGGGACTGATGTTAATGATGCACTTTTATGACTTGCAAAGAAAAAGGTCTACCTCTATCATGGAGTCTAGGAACGAGGAGATCCAATTGAGGCCAGGAGCCTCCAGCTTCAGTTTGGCCAAGTCCTTTTTGCAGTAAAGATGGAAGTCCTCAAGAAAGGGTTTCCTTCAAGGAAGGGCTGCGCTTTTCTTGGACTTTTGCTTCTCCACCAGGTACTAGATGGATTGAGACACGCTTTAAACTCGACAGCACCATTTGGCTCCGAATGTTTTAGGCACGCTCAATGGATATAGGATCATCCCCCTTTTGGTCTTTTGTTTTCTTTGGGGGGTTCTTTCACCGCTCTCCTCTTGCCCTTATTAGACAGTGACATCATGCCACGGGAATAATTTCCCTCCAAGGGGAACATGCCGTATCTCATCCACCCTGATCGACCCCTGCAGCAATAGTTGTATTATATTGAGAGTTATAATTTTGGAATTACCGATCCCGTATAGAGCGGATATGCTCATAGAGCGTAATTTGTCCATTACCGCATCCTCCATCTCCTTTAGGGTGATCGGGTCAGATATATGACTGCGTGAGGACGTAGCACCTGAAGTGCTGCCACATGAGGCTCCACTTGGAGCAGGCTATATACAATGAAATATGTCAACTTGCTTCCGGCCCAAAGAAAAAATAACATAAAGAAAGTGGTGGAGATAAATACCTGAGAAGATCCCAAAGCTCCGAGTTGATCCCTTCAGCTTGCAATGATGTGGCAAACTATTGGAGTCTTAAGCTTGACATGGTCTCGGTATATCATGCAAAACAACTCATAAGGATCAAGAAATGTGAACGAATGCCGTAAGTGGGCACCATATCAATTAGACGAACCAGGGCTTGAAGGCACAACAATCGAGGTAGGAGTAATAGTCATGACGGCTACTCCAATTTCAATAAGCCTATTTTCCCTAAAAAGAACGATTATGGGCACCATATCAATTAGATGCTTTTCATGGGGGAAGATAGGAAGGACTTCCCATAGCTACAATGTTCACGAAGCTTCTATGCAATAGGTCGTACATCGGGAAATGGATTTCATAAGTACACCCGCTACAATAGAATGTAGAGGAATCACAGGCCACTTTTCAAGGATGCTAACTCATAGGAATGGAGTTTGGAGGAGTCATCATTTCCTCTATGAGGAAACAAGAAACATGCTTTTTGCCTCTTATTATGTGGTAATCAGCAGTGATATTGTCTAAAAATAATTTATGGTATTAGTTTTTGATCAGTCAATTTCCTTTGTTATTTTAGATTCAATTAATGTGGGGACACGAGCGATATATCAGGTGGGACCCACAGTGTGTGAACTTACATCCTCGGGAGAGCGAAGCTCTACCTTGGTTTTCACTATAATAAATCAATGAATACATGTACAATTAAGAGATATCATGAAGTCGAATGAATATAGTTCGAGAAACGATCGATCTCAGTCTGTCTGCTCCGACTCGCCAAAACCATGCGAGTGGCTAGCCAAATCCGCATGGCTTGCCAACTCAGCGCGAGTAGCTAGCCAAGTCTGTGCGCCTAGCAATCAAGTTCGTGCGACTCACCAAGTTCGCGTGAACCAGCCATGCTCAAAAGCTCGCGAGTGATATAGAACTCGCAACTCGATCTCTGTGAAATAAGATACGAAAAGTCGTGAAGCAACACAACTCACGAGTTTTAGAAATGAAAAGTCTCAACAAAGGGGTGGAATACAAGTTCTCGCGACTAGGCATAACCTCGCAAGTCATTGGGAAAGTTCAGGCGACTTATTTGCATTGGGATGCGTGTCAAGAGTCTGAACCCATTTATGGGGCATGAGGTTTTCTATTTATAGCCAAACTGAGCCCAATAGGTTAACTTATGGTCCAAAAGCCCAGTCTTAGTCAATTTGGCAAGCCTGGCTCGAGTTGCTCAAAAACACCCAATTTCAACGAAAATGAATGGTATTGTCTCAGGTCTTTCGAAATGCATCCCGATCGAACACTGATCGCACGTAATGATGAGAAAATTCCAAAAAATACCCTTGACCTATTCGTGATCTCTGAATATTGAAAACATAGACTAAAATATCACAAAAACTCACCAACGAGCTCTCTAAGTGTAAAATTATGAAAATAACCTTAGCATCATTTCCGACCGGAATCATCCAAATTTACTCAAAACGTCATTAGAATCCTTATATGTGTGCCGTGGATGCCAAGATTACGAGAGTACACCCGAAATCACATTACTCCAAAAATATAATAGAAAACCAATGATACAATATAGTTAAACTAGACGAGCTGCGGGGGTATCATACAGGAATTGAAAACTTGACCCGAAGTTCCTCGGTATCAAGTTAAGACATCAAAGGATAGGTGCCATAGAAAGTTATCTTGGATTTTTGGAAAAACAATCAAGGTGTTTTAGCGCCAATAAGATAAGGAGTTTCGCCGAGAGGATTTCGTAAATTATCTCAAATGGGGAAACTTGTGACGTTTGGGGAAAAACCCCTGCCATATATATCCCCAAGTTGGCCATTGGAAAATTGACACGTCGACTGCAGAGGCGGTTGGTGGCAAACTCTACCCATCATGTCGTCTGACGTACGCGAAGTTGAAGCGTTCGTTGGAACACGAATCGAAACAGGCTCATTCTGGGGCTGGACAGGTTACTAGAGATAATGGGACCGATTATATGGAAATCATTGCCCTCATCGGATCGGTCCCATGCCCGTTGCTACAGTAGAAATAAATCCAAAACCTCTCTATGTCCTTATTGTGGACAGGACAGAGTGTTAACCGTGGCAAGATATACAAGATTTTTGGAAGATCAAATCGTTCCGCCAGTGATCCTCATTGGGAAACAGAGCAAACAGATTCCATACATGGTTTGCTTGCGTTTGCAAGCAATATCGTTGCAACGAAACTCAAGGGGCTAGTGATCGGGAATAGAAGGACCGCATATCGCATAAAGGTCGCGGCAATCTAAGATGGTCAATTCAAGATTAAATGTCGGGTTACTTCATACAATTGCGAGATTAAAGCCTAGGGGAATCAAGCTAGCCAAGTCAGGTCCGAATAAAAAATGCCTCAGCTGAAAATGCTATGTATTAGATTGGTCCATAAGGCGCTGAATCGGTCCCGCCACATCGATATTGACATTTTTCATAAATGAAATAAACGTATCTAAGGCTAGGGCGCGTATTATTGAAATTAACGGATTTAATTGAGATTTGGTAACTGAATTGGAGTATAATGAGAAGAAGACATTCGCAAGTCACTCCTCTATAAAGGAGGAGATTTAGAGATCAAAACACATTATGTTTTCCCGTACCAGGCCGAAACTATCAACCCTAGCCTACTATTTGCTTGCATTTGCCTCATTACTCCACTGCCTTTCTAATTAGGTCTGAACATTGTTGTATTACCACTTTTCAAATTATCTATTTAATTTGTCTAGAGGATTTGTAATAGCCGAGAAAAAGGTACGACGAAACAAATAGTAGGGAATGTAGCGGTAAAGTCTAGACAAGAGATAATGAGAGATACGGGAACGAAAGAACGTAAAAGGGAACGAAAAATGGAAAAGTAATGAAAAAGATAAAAGAGGTGTCAAAAGCAAAGGAATGAGGGGTCAAAGTGTGAATTAGAAAAGTTATGATGTCTATATATAGGGGTGAGGAGGCCCAAAAACGAGCTAATCATTATTAAAACCCGAAAATTCGAAAATTCCCGCGAAGAAGGAAATTATCGCGAATTTCACTTGCATGTCTTTTTATCGCGGAAATTTTCATGAGCAAATTGTCGCGAATTTTATGTGACGAGGAAATTGTCGCGAAATTGAGGCTGTTTAAATTATCACGGAAATTGTGATCAGTGCAGTATTATCGCGGTTTTGATGATGAAGAGAATTATCGCGGATTTTGCTTAGTGAAGAGAATTGTCGCGGATTTGGTTACAAGAGTAAATTATCGCGGATTTCATATTTCAGCATAGAATTATCGCGAATTTCGAGGAGATTCTAAGTTTAAGTGTTTTCGTCGCGTCTCGACGTCGGATCGTAGGAGGAACGGAACACGTAAGGTCTACGGTAAACACATAGTTAACAATAGGATAATAACGTCGAAATTCGAGTAACTAAAACCTATTACGAAATGCAGGAAAGCGCGGAAAGACTATAACAAGCGAAAGCAACGGTAAGCGGAGTGAACACATTATAGTAAGGGAAGGTTCAGACTTAGGGAATGGGATTGGGTTAATAAAGAAGGAAGAAATGATACGAATGAACGAGATAAACGATAATAAGACTCGGGATGAGGAAGGATGGACCGTCCGACCGAACCCGGCATCGTGCCTAGTACACGATTTGCCAAAGGAAGGGCATGCCTGATGAAGGGAGCGATAAGTTCCAAAGAGGAAAAGATACGAACGAAGAGGGCGGAACGGATCCGGGTGGAAAAAGGGGTAGCGCCTAAGTACCCACCCGGGGAAGGGATGCATATGGCCCGTCGAGTCATCCAACAACTAACGGTTGGCTTGTGCGGGACATGCACCGAGCATGTTAATCTCGGCAACAGAAAAGTTAATGAATGATGGAAATGATAAGGGTAAAAGAAGAGGGAAATAAGAAAACGGTTAAGTGAATTGGTTCATGTGTGTGTGTATGATGTAACTAAGAAGTAAGAAAGATAATGTGTAGTGTGTGTGAAGTTTCCTTTAATAGATTGTGACCGCTTTACAGATTTTGTAGGTGACGCAGGTGAGATATGATAGGGATGGGAAAGGAGGTCGTCGATTGTCCGGTGATAGAGTCCGGTCCTTCGGAGAACACTCTAAATTATGCTGTCGTACTATAATGTTTCGTACTATGTTTTAAATTTGCTATCGAATATTTCCGTTTTAATTATCATGTTTTAACAAAACGACTACGCCCAAATTAGGGTCGTTACAAATGGTATCAGAGCAGGACCCGGGTTATAGTCGGTGTGTTGGGGCAAACCTCAGCGAGGACGTTGAGTCCATAAGGAGGGGTGAATGTGAGGTCCCCTCGGGGGTGCGAGAGAGAGGGCACCTTAGGCAAATCCCTACATCGGCAATAGACGGGGAACGATCGTATGTTAAGTATAATGATTCGTCTTCCATTGCACGAGGCATTTTCCCTAGCAAAGTGGCAAGCGGAACGTTAGAACTGGAAAGTTAAGCGTGCTCACCCTGGAACAATTCAGAGATGGGTGACCCACTGGGAAGTGTGGGGGCTAGGGAAAAAGTAAAGCCGTGAGGACTAGGTGGGTGTCATTAGGGTCAGCCTAGTCCAAAGCGGACAATATCGTGCAAGCGGAAAGACGGGTCGTTACATTTGGTATCAGAGCCAGGTTACATGGGGCAAGCGTAACATCGTTACTAAACCGGTAACGGTGCGGTCCTACGTATAAAATGTCCACGGAACCCGTAGGAGGACAACCGACCATAGGAGGGGATGGGTATAGAATGTAACAGATGACATGAGTAGACATAGACATAGACATAACAAAAGCTTAATGTAGGAATGGCTCCAAGGACGAGAGCGCATGGAAACCGAGAGGAGGATAGCATTGCATCAGAACAAGCACCGGCGACAGAGACTCCGGTTGCGGATTCTTCTACGCCTCTTACGTTTAGCTAGGAAAGTCTCAGGGATCTGTTCCAGACCATGGCAAGTTCCCTAGTTAGCGCAATGAGACAGGGACAGACGGAGAGGGGAAACTCCGTGCAAATGGAACCAGGGGCAAGGCCCGAAATGGGTAGGATGTACTACAACGAGGCACTAAAGAAGGCTGGGATGAACATCTTCACGGGAGAAAAGATGGGAGATGCGGAAGCATGGATTATCCGCCTTGAAGAGAAGTTCGAACTGATCGAAGCCCCAGAGGAGCTTAGGGCAGGACTGGCCCCACTATGGTTCGATGGTAGTACCGCCCGATGGTTGGGGAGTGTGTCGGCTGCATTACTAAAGGATGGGCCTATCTCTTGGGCAAAGTTTAAGAATGCATTCTTGGACTACTTCGTGCCGAAAGGACTTAAAAATGACAAGAGGGCCGAATTTGACAGATTGACTCAAGGAAACCGCCCCGTTATGGAATACATGCAAGAATTCATTGAGCTAGGTAGGTACGCCCCCGAGATCATGGGGAGCGAACAGGAAAAGATGCACCGCTTCACGGAAGGGCTGAATGAGAAAGTGAAACTGACTATGTATTGCCGCGACGATGAGGAATTTTCTAGTTTGGTGGCGGCGGCAGTCCGAGTTGATGGGGGGTTATGGAGAATGGATAGGGAACGCACAAAAAACTCTACAAGGAACGAAGTCCAAGGACGGGGAGAGTGGAAAGGAAAGGGCACTACAGAGGGTTTCGGATCGGCACCAGGACTACCGATCAGGCCTGCATACATCAAATGCGGAAGGAACCATTTTGGAGAATGTCGCGCAGGAACTAACAGTTGTTTCAAGTGTGGTCAGGAAGGACATTTTGCCAAGGACTGCCCAAAGAGAAGGAGGATCGAAACCGGGGTAACTGAGAACAGAGTGAGGGAAAGAATTACTGGAAATGCTCGAGTATTTGCTGAAAACAAGGAACAGGCCTCGGAGGCTGAGGACGTCGTCGCAGGTACACTACTTATTAACGGCTTTACAGCTTTCGTATTATTTGACTGTGGGGCGACACACTCGTTTGTGTCGGAGAAGTTAGCAAAACGGTTTGGGATAACGGGAAGTAACGCTAAAATCATAGTAAAAACACCGGGATCCGAAGCCATGGAGGCAAATAGAATCTACAAAGGGTGCACGATAGAAGTGGACACAGTACGAACAGAGGCAGATTTGATTGAGTTAGGGGATATAGGATTCTATGCCATACTAGGACTGGATTGGTTATCTAAGTACGATGCGCAAGTGAGATGTCGGGAACGTACGATCATGTTTAGTACGCCCCGGGAGGGGAGAAAAGGCATGGTAGGAGAATCGTTTACGAGTGAGAATGGGGAATATATGGATCGATCGAACTGGCTAGCATTTGTCACGACGGAGAAGGAAGAGACACCATTGGAGTCCGTTCCAGTAGTTTGTGAGTACAACGATGTATTCCCCGACGAGCTGCCTGGGCAACCGCCTCAGAGAGAAGTAGAAATGGGAATAGAACTACTCCCTGGAACGCAACCGATTTCCAAGGCTCCATACCGAATGGCACCCCGAGAAATGCAAGAACTGAAGCAACAGATTGAGTCGCTATTGGAAAAAGGATTTCTCAGGCCAAGCAGTTCTCCTTGGGGAGCACCAGTATTATTTGTCAGAAAGAAAAGCGGCGAGTTAAGATTGTGCTACTACTACCGAGAATTAAACAAGGTCACGATAAAGAATAAGTACCCGTTGCCTAGGATCGACGACCTGTTTGATCAGTTACAAGGTGCGAAGGTATTCTCAAAACTAGACTTGAGGTCAGTATACCATCAAGTTCNAACCAATTCACTTAACCGTTTTCTTATTTCCCTCTTCTTTTACCCTTATCATTTCCATCATTCATTAACTTTTCTGTTGCCGAGATTAACATGCTCGTTGCATGTCCCGCCCAAGCCAACCGTAGCTGTTGGATGACTCGACGGGCCATATGCATCCCTTCCCCGGATGGGTACTTAGGCGCTACCCCTTTTTCCACCCGGATCCGTTCCGCCCTCTTCGTACGTATCTTTTCCTCTTTGGAACTTATCGTTCCCTTCATCAGGCATGCCCTTCCTTTGGCGAATCGTGTACTAGGCACGATGCCGGGTTCGGTCGGACGGTCCATCCTTCCTCACCCCGAGTCTTATTATCATTTATCTCGTTCATTCGTATCATTTCTTCCATCTTTATTAACCCAATCTCATTCCTTAAGTCTGAACCTTCCCTTACTATATTGTGTTCACTCCGCTTACCGTTTGCTTTAGCGTGTTATAATCTTCCCGTGCTTCCCCTGCATTTCATAACAGGTCTTAATTATTCGAATTCTGACGTTATTATCTTATTGTTGACTATGTGGTTACCGTAGACCTCACGTGTACTTTTCCTCCCACGATCCGAATTCGGGACGTAACGAAAACACTCGAACATAGTATTTTCGCGACAATTAAACTTCTGCCCTGAAATTCGCGATAATAATACCCTGGGATTAAATTCGCGACAATATTGCACTGGGATGAAATCCGCGATAATTTATTCCTTACTGGAAATCCGCGACAATTTTACTCTTCGTGAATTTTCGCGACAATTTTTGCTTCAAAATTTTCGCGACAATTCTTGCCTTCAACTTTTTCGCGATAATTTTGTGCCTTGAAGATTTTCGCGATAATTTCCTTCTTCGCGGGAGTTTTCGAATTTTCGGGTCTTAATGATGATTAGCTCGTATTTGGGCCTCCTCACCCCTATTTATAGACATCCTAACTTTTCTAATTCACACGTTGACCCTTCCTTCCTTTACTTTTGACCCCTCTTTTATCTTTTTCTTTACTTTTCTATTCTTCGTTCCCTTTTACGTTCTTTCATTCCCGTATTTCTCATTATCTCTCGTCTAGACTTTACCGTTACATTCCCTACTATTTGTTTCGACATACCTTTTTCTCGGCTATTACACTTAGGGTTATATTTGGCAGTGTCAGAAGCCGCAGTCAGCGCAGCCGAGGTGACCATTGGGGATGATATTCACCGACCCGTTTACTACGTTAGCCATTCCCTGGTAATAGCCGAAACCAGATACACATACTTGGAGAAATTCATGTTGGCCTTACAGAAAGCTATTTCAAAGCTTAAGCACTATTTCGAAGGCCGCAAGGTTTATGTGTATACTGATCAGCCTTTTAAGGCATTTTTGAGTCAGGCGGATTCTAATGAGAGGTTGGCTAAGTGGAAGATCAAGATCAACTCCATGTATCTGGAATTCGTTCTTCGAAGGCGATCAAAGCTCAAGTCCTCGCGGATTTCAAGGTCGAAATGACACGATCGCTCATATTTCTGAACAAGGAGGACGACCGGTGAGTCATTTATGTTGATGGATCAACCTTCGGGTTAAATGGAGCGGGCATCATCACCCTTACTACACTTCAAGGCGACGTTATCCATTCCGCGGTCAAGTTCTTGTTTTCTGGAACGAATAACGTGGTGGAATACGAGGCCGTTTTGTCGGGGATGACCTTAGCTCAAATGATGGGAGTTGCTAAAGTGCGAATGTTCTCGAACTCCAAGTTGGTGGTGGAGCAATTTGCAGGACGATTAAAAACACATGAGCTAACCATGAAGTTATATCATGCGAAGGTCTTGGAGATGGCAAAGAAGTTCCGTGAGTTCTCACTTTACCACGTGCCTAGAGAAGAAAACAAGGTGGCCGATGCGTTAGCCAGATTGGTTGCAGTCTTACCAGACGTTGGACCAGGCATAGTATCGGTCCATATTCAGGAACAACATTCGGTCGAAATTTCTGTGACCGAACAGTCGTTCGAGGAGGTGGGAGCTTTATGCCATGAACTCCAAGACTTAAAGATCAACGCCGTTGACTCCCCAGAAGACACCACGTGGATGGCCCCTTTTGTCAAGTAGTTTACCAACGGTCATCTACCAAAAAACGTATCAGAGGCTAGGAAAATTGAAACCCGGGCGACGCGATATGTGCTTAATGACGGGCACCTATTCAAGAAAAGCTTTGAGGGACCGCTCCTGCGATGCTTATCCCCTTTAGAGGTTGAGGCCGTCATGATTTATGTTCATGAAGGGATGTGCGGGATACATTCTGGGGCCCGATCACTATATCATCATGTCATTAGAGCCGTTTATTTCTGGCCAACGCTCCTTGAGGATGCAAAGAAGTACACAAGACGCTGCGCTACTTGTCAACACCATTCTCCAGTTCCCCAATTGCCAGGGGCATCTTTGTCGATGACCCAACTTCCCTGTCCATTTGACAGATGGGAGATTGATATCTTGGGACTGTTTCCTGGATCGGTCCAGCAGCGGAAGTTTTGCATAGTGGCGGTTGAATATTATACGAAGTGGATCGAGGCTGAAGCGGTTGCTATTATTTCCGAAAAGGTAGTGAAGCACTTCCTATGGAGGAACATCATAAGCCACTTTGGAGTACCTCGAGCTTTTGTATCTGATAATGGACTTCAATTCCGCGGAAAAGCCGTTCGGGATCTGTGCGTCAAATTGGGTTTCGCTCAACACTTTTCATCAGTGGCTAATCCCAAGACCAACGGATTAACGGAGGTCTCCAACAAAGTAATCCTGAAGGGATTAAAAACTAAGTTGGAAGATTTGTGGGGAAAGTGGCCCGATCACATCTACGAGGTGCTATGGGCTTACCGCACCACTCCCCGTTCAACGACCCATGAATCTCCATTCTCTTTAGTATATGGGTCCGAAGGGGTCAGTCTAGTGGAGGTAGCCATAAGATCACCTCGGATAACCCAGTATGACGAACATCTGAATGATGAGCGAAGATCCTTGGATTTGGAAATGATTGAAGAGAAAAGAAACGCCATCTATGCTCGCATGTGTGCTTATCAAAGAACAATGGAGCGAGTTCATAACAAACGAGTTGTGCCCAGGGAATTCTCAGAAGGCTACCTCGTTCTCAGGAATGTAAGAGTTCAGAGAAATGTTGGGAAGCTTGACAGAAATTGGGAAGGACCCTATCGGGTCATGAAGAACCTCGGTGCTTTGGCCTATAAGCTACAAAATCTAGATGGAGGTGAGATGCCCCGAACTTGGAATGTTATGAACTTAAGGCGTTATTTTATATAAGGCATTTGACATATTTGGTAACTCTGAACTTTAAAACGTTTCTTATGCATGAATAAGTTACAATGGATACAATACAAATTATTTCTAGCTAGGTGAGTGACCGATCTTGGAGTTGGATTTTCTAGACGAGTTTGGACTGGTCTCTGTATCCATCATCCATAAGGATCTCAAGTAGTGTGATCGCTCTGACGAGTCAGTTGCTTCAACGCTTGCTGAGTACTTAGATGAATCGCATACTCCCAGAACTTACTACGAACTCAATCTCCCCCTTCAAACGGCACTCATCACCTAGAGGTAGACCTTGCTCCATTATGCTTAATCCATGAGCAAGACACTAAGACAGAGTTAACCTGTCAAATGGCAAGCCAAAGCCCGCCATGGGACTATTTTAAGAACCGGGACTTTGGCTAAAAATTTGTCATAGTACTCATGGAGAACCATGGCAACGCCGCCAAAGTCATGTTATTTTATTGGACGGTGTTATGGTCCCTTTTTAAAGGGTACCGACAGTCGTCCGGTTCGTTCAACAAACGAACTCGGTTCTGATTTCTTTAAAATGTGGAAGACGATTAAAAGCTAAAAACCAAAATGAATGCACGGCAATATATAGTGGAAACCCCGTAAATTGGGGTGAAAACCACTCGACTAAGAGCTGATTATGCTCTTAGCCTGCTCACTAATAAAATAAATCAAAGTTCATACAAGACATGCTAATGAAAATGACGAGGTAAAGAAAGCGGTAAGAATCCGGCAGAGTAACAGTATGTTCTTCCGCGTCCCAAGGGTCCTGTTATTTCATTCGTCTTGCCCTGTATTTATAGAGTCGCCGGCGAGTGTAATCCACGTCCTGTAACCGCCTCTGACAAGTTTGTTAGAGGTTGTTATCGCAGGATGTAAAACGAGGCTGGGACCGAGGCATAGTCTGCGTGATCGGGCCCGAAGCATGATAAACGTGATAGGGCCCGAAGCGTGGAACGCGTGAGCTTGTAGCCGTTTTGTAACCGTTCGGACCGAACCCCGGAGCCAGCTGGCAGATAACGCTTTTATTTACTAAGGATATCTTCGGTCCTTTGTGTTGAACCTCGGGCCGCTCTTCCTAAAGGTGTGAGTGGGCTATAAGAGTTCGTTTAGATTATTTAAGTCGGCCCAACTGTTATCGGGCCTAACCCATTACAGGGTACCCGGTCCTAGAGTTCTCATCACTAGCCCCTCGGGCTTGATTGCTAATCGCAGAGGTGATACAAGGCCGATCACATGATGTTTACACATTCATGAGAACTGGGGACCGCACCTGTAGATAGTGAGAGTCCAGGGGACCGATCTTTGCCTTAAAGCAGGGGTCGGTTACGCTTAAAATTTGCTAACATATGTTAAAATTATCTTTTTACCCTTGATATTCTTTAAATATTAATATCATGCCCCGCGCCTCTTCATATTCGAAAGTTCAAGAGGCGTGATGAGTGCAGTCCGTACTGTCACAGTTGTGGACAGTATTACATGGCAGCGCACCATTGGTTGGGAGATTAATATTTAAATCGGAGTTCTGGGCACTGTTTCTTCTCATCGTCATTCTCGTGAGAAAGAATTTGCAGTCAAGCTCTGTGCCCTCAACCGCTATTTCGCCAAACCGCCTCTCAATCTTTTCTTTCTAAGGTAAACGCTTATGGCACCTCATAAAACGCGTTATCCCTCTATGTCTGAGATGGAAATTGAGGAATTTAGGTCTAGGTTTTCAATCCCGGCACATTACTCTATCTGGAAGGGGCGGGAAGATGTTCCCTGTTTCCTTCCGGCGGAGATGAATGTGCCAGCGTCTGCTATTCCAGTTAGCTATGCCTCTTTAAGGTGCGGGCTTCGTTTTCCGCTACATCCCTTTGTAGCGGCCGTACATAAGGAGATTCATTGCCCTACTTTTGCATTGTTCCCGGGCAGTTATGTGTATATTATAGCGTTTATCTTTTATTGTCACCAATAGCGTCGGGCTCCAACCTTAGAATATTTCTTTAATCTGTTCTTGATTGGGTCCCGAAAGGGGAAAGGTCTGTTGGGGTGTCGTAAGTTGTACTATATAGCGGTGCGCACCAAAGAGTGCGCAATTGTAGATAAAGAGGAGTCTCTTCATGCGTGCGAGACTTGTTATGTGTGGATGATAGTTCCGCAAGAGGATCTGTTGAAAGTATGGCCACGCATAACACACCCACGCATAGGGCAGTTAGACCGAAGCAGGTTCAACCCCTCCCGCACGGACATCGCAAACACTCTTGCGTTGTTCCCCCCTCCCGAAGCACGCCTTAAGCGAATAGATCTGCTTCGGGAGAGAAGATTAATAGAGATAGGTGTTGCGGGTAGGACCGGAGCCCCAGCCCCGAAGGGGGTTTTATCTTCTAGCTAATATTCAGATCCATCAGAAGGATCGGGTATGAGATAGTACTTGTGTTTTACTTAATCCTGATCCTTATGTATCTGTTTTGCAGATTCAACTAAGACGATGCCGAGCGCCCGCTTTAAACGTATCACAGCTTCTTCGGTCCGTCCTTCTGAGGGACAAAGGGAAGCATCGGGCAGCGCCGAAGCAAGTGAATCGGCAACGGGAGGCACGGTGGTCCCTTCGGGGTCAGGGAACCCCCCGGTCCAAACAACCAGCGCGGGCACATTGACCCTTCGCTGCACCGGGCAATCCTCAAGCGGAGAGGGGCCTGCCTTTCGGGTATTTGGAGTTGTAGAGGAGGTGATAAAGGCTCGGATTCGTTCTCTGAGCTTATCCAGCCTTTATCAAATCGGTAATAGTTCTTTTATTCACGCTAAGACTATTACTTTGTTGCTGCAGGGAACTGTTCCCGTGGAGAAGGTTCTCCCCGGCCCTCAGCTTAAGCGGAACGTCTCCCTGCCGCCGGTCCCCTTGGGAAAAGGGAAGAGGGTGGCCGAAGCAGAACCCTCACAGGAGCCGAAGAGGCTGAAGAGGGAGGTCGCGCTCCGGTCCCCAACAAGGGGATTGTTTTGAAGGAACCTGGGCAGGGCCCGAAGACCAACTCCGATTGTGGAGTTTCTTTGGATCTGTTGAACATGTTCAACAAGGGGAGGAAGTTGTCCTCCTGGCGGAGTGCCTTTGTGAAGGACTTCCGCCTTTTTGGGGAGCAGAACCCAGATAACGTCCAAGCGGACGTATCTGCGGAAGATATCATGGAAAGCTACCTTGACCTCACATCTAAGGTAATTCTTAGTTAACCTGGAGGCCCGAAACTTTATCCTTAACCATGTATTGTCTTTTGCAGATGTTGAGGAAAGCTTTTACAACGGCTATCACCATGGAGAAATACCAAGGTGATGGCGTTGTGTCCCAGAAAGTCCAAGAGCAACTTGACCTTTCAAAAAGGCAAGTTGAGATCAAGCACGGGGAATTGGTCACGGTACGGGAGGACCGTGACCGATTGTACAATGAGATGCATGGTCTGCGTGATCGGGCCCGAAGCATGATAAACGTGATAGGGCTCGAAGCGTGGAACGCGTGAGCCTGTAACCGTTTTGTAACCGTTCGGACCGAACCCCGGAGCCAGCTGGCAGATAACGCTTTTATTTACTAAGGTTATCTTCGGTCCTTTGTGTTGACCCTCGGGCCGCTCTTCCTGAAGGTGTGAGTGGGCTATAAGAGTTCGTTTAGATTATTTAAGTCGGCCCAACTGTTATCGGGCCTTACCCATTACAGGGTACCCGGTCCTAGAGTTCTCATCAGACGGATTCAAGAGTGATCTCTTGGTATAATTGGGATTCCCTAACTTACTAAACGTAGCCAGATTCAAAGTTAATTGGTGAAGACCGTTCGATCCATATTTGGCTTATGCCCCGACCTTATACTTGGAGTTGACTAATGCAAGTTGAGCGAAAGAATGAAATCTAATACAAAAAGGAGTCTACAAATGCAGAAAAGAAAGGACTGGGAAATTTGAATCCCAATCTATTTGTCATTCTTCCTTATCTGCTACGCCGAACTTCTCTGCAATCCATGCCTTGAGATCCTCCACCTTCTTCCCCCTTTCCTCAACAATTTCGTTGACCGATCTCTCCATCAGGTCAAAGAGGGGATAGTTGGGATCTTTCTCCAACGGGGGTTCATCTAGTTCGACGATCTCACGGAAGTTTCCATCCTTGGTTAAAGGGTCAAGCGTCTCCCAACGATCATCTTCGGGATCAAGACCAAACTTGCTGACTATTTGGTCTTTCATATTGTCCATGTATTGGGAGACGTTCGATCCGTAAACGTTTGCCGCTAAGGCAAACAATAGGGGCTATCGGGCAAAATCCAACAGGGCTTCCCGAACCGCGCCCTCAGTTGATCCTTGGACCCTAACCAAGTCTTCTTTAAGCACTTCCCGCTCTTCCTTCAAGGCATTCATTTCCTCCTGGGATTGCAGGAGAAGTCTGTTGCTATCGTCAGATATCTCTTGTATCTGACGCTCCAGCTCCAAAACTCAGGCCGTGGCGGAGTTTGCTGCTGCTTGGGCCTCTCCCGCCTTTGAAGCAGCTAAGGATAGCTCAATGCCGGCTCTAAGCAGCTCTCCATTTAAACGGTCCCGATCGACTCTAACCGCTTCCAGCTCTTTCTGTTTGATTTCAACATCCCGCTGAGCTAAGGCAAGTTGACTTTCCAGCTCTTCAGATGACGAGGAGGTGCTTCGGCTGAGCTTGACGGCGGAAGCGAGGTCTAAGGCCCTTCTATGTGCCTGCAAGAGCCAAATTGGATTAAGAACATATACCCGATCGGGGGAGCAAGAGCTGAAAATAACTTACCACAGCTTAGGACTCCAGATACGCTGACACCATGCTGGGCAGCGTGCCATCAATACCGGGAAGGTTTTTCTTCCCCAAGAGTCGGTATTCTTCGAGGGCGGCATCCTTCAATGAAGGGGGGACTCCTTTGGGTCCCCGGACCATAAAAACGGAGACTACCATCTCCTGGACAGCCCCACAAATAGCCTCGGGGTTAGACGAGGACGGGGCTGTGTTCTCCCCAATTGTGACCCCTTTCGTCGGGATCGGGCCTGCTCACAGTTGACCACAGCCTCTTATATTGCTTCGGGGCTTCCTCTTCGGGGCCCCGCTTGCTCGTTGACGCAGAAACTGAAGGTCTCTGCGCCCTATCTCCAAAACTGGATGAGGGGCGGACATCTTCCACCCGCATTGACCCCTGTAGCAATAACCGCACGACGTTAAGATCCAGAGGGGAATTATTCCCGATTCTGTACATGGCAGGAAGGCCTAATGAGCGTATCCTCTTAGAGATAACCTCATCCACCTCGTCCATTGATCGGGGCTCTGGCCTATGGCTACTAGAGCTCCCCGATGATCGTGAAGGCCCAGCTGCAGCGCTGGTCTTGGGTTTTGATGACTGCATATGAGCCTCCTTCTTGGCTATTGAAGCAGCAGCCACTGCAGCAAGTCGGTTCCCAGACATTGTATCAGTGGAATCTGCAAAAGGAAAATAATGAGGATCAGGAAATATGAATTAAAGCAATCTAAGTCGTACCCGATCCTTCTGACTCAGACGAGTCAGAACTCAAGAAGATAACCTTCGGGGTAGGGGATCCTTTTCTTCCTGCTACCCCGATCTATAATAGCTTCTTCTCCCGAAGGATGTCAATTCTTTTCAGACGCCGTTCAGGAGGAGGAAGCAATGCCAATGTGTTGGCAATATCAGGGTGGGATGGGTTGAACCGGCTTCGATCCAACTTCCCGATCTCTGGGTGTGTTGTTAGGATGGTAACTTTCAGCAAGTCCTCCCTCGGGATGTCTATCCAGACAAAGCAAGATTCTCATTCATGTAGGGAATCTTCCTTGTCTACGATAATACACTCATTCGTTCGGGTAGCTATAAAATATAGCTTGCGACCTCCTAACAACCTTCTTGCCCTACATGATCCCACCAGGAACAGGTTGTAGAAATGCCTAAGGGTTGGCTCTAACCTCTGTTTGTGGCAATAATAAATAAAATCGATAATATATACGTAACTGCCTGGAAAAAGAGCAAAAGTCGGGCAGTGAATCTCCCGTAGAACGGCCGCGACGAAAGGGTGAAGGGGAAATCGCAAGCCTGATCTAAGGGAGGCATAGCTAACGGGTACAGCACTAGCCGGAATGTTCATCTCAGCGGGAAGGAAGCACGGAACGTCTTCCTTCCCCCTGCAGATGGGATAATGGGCTGGAATAGAAAACTTGACCCGAAATGCTTCAAGGTCCATGGTGGTTATATTAGGGTACCTAGACCAACGAGCGCCATGGATGGTTACCTTAAAGTTTGCAAAAGATTTGAAGTTGAGCAACGATTGAGCAAAATCGCCAGAGGATTCCATAGCTAGAGCAGTCTGTCGCAAAGTGTGATAATGGCTGCACAAAGCGAAAATCCCGACTTTTATACCATGTATTGCTCAATCACAGGGTGACACATCATCTCTGCAGGCAGCTGTAGTCTGACAGTATGTCCCCCCTTTGAAATACGGAAAGGCGTTAGCTATTGCAGAGCCCAGAATTACGTTTCTACCCCCAATTGCTATGGATTTCAAATTTGAAAATCTACATCATGAAATTTCAAAGTACAGGATCGGTCCCCAAGGACGCCGTTACAACCAGCTCGGGTACAGGTTTATGTCGTTGCGATCAGGCACTTGTGCACAAACGATCTCAATTCTGTTGATCGAACCCCGATCACCACCGCGGTGGTGACAGAGTCCGAGGGGATAGTGATGAGATCCTCGGAACCCGGTACCCCGGACAGGGTCAGGACCAAGCTTGGCCACAGAAGCCCAAACAATGTAAGCCGAACTTGGAGGCCTAGATCCAGCCCACGTGAGTGAATGGCCATCCATGTCTTGTGGCCCGATCGATCGTTTATAGCGATCGGTCCCGATGTGTAGGGCACAACATCTCGCACGCGCCCAGACCGATCGGTCCACATATTACAGGCGCTGCTTCGGGACATCCTTACTCATCCCATGCAACGACAACCCTCGACAGCCTTGTCAGAAGCGTGGTCCGGCGAAGGCGTACGAGCCACCAGTGGCCAGAGAGTAGCCGGCTAGTAGCACAGAAAGGTCTAGCGCCATGCAGCTCTGTGAAGCCGTTTCCGACGGCTATTCCGCCTGACATTAGCCGACCTAGCCGCAAAGGACAGACACAAAACGACACTTTACTATACACAGCACAGTGGGAGTATAAAAAGGACACTTAGAGTGTGAGAAAAGGATCTTCTTCCGTTTCTCCTTAGAGCTTTCGTATAGAGAAGTCTCTGTCGATTTATTTTCGATTCTTCTCCTTCTCTTCGTTGTCAAAAGAACAAACATGACTTGTATGATCATGAATTTGCTTATTGAACCGACCAAGGGCACTTTCTTTAGCCCTTAGTCTAGTGGTTTTTTCCTCGTTTCCGAGGTTTTCCACTCTAAAATCCCTGCGTCTTTACACCTTTGATTCATAATCGTTCTCCACATATCAAACAAATTATAACCGAGTTCGTCCTACAACCAACCGGTCGACTGTTGACACCCCCGGTTTTCGAACCACAACAACTAGGCTCGTGGACCTTGAATTGACCTATTGAGCCTAGTTCTCCTATAAATATAGGTCCTTAGTCCACGGATAAGTGTTCATACTTCGCATGCTTCCCATGGCAACATTTTTGTGTGAACTTGATTCAGGACTCGCGTGTACTTGCAACTCAGGACATAGTCGCGATTGTTTGTCTGTTGGAGTCTCGAGTACTTGCTATCTTGCGAGTTTTTGTTCTGTTTCGTTGGTTACAAAGTTTCATATTTTATTTTGCAGAGGTTTTGTCGCGAGTTCTTGAATACTCACGCGTTTTTGGACCAAGCTAGTCGCGCGAACTTGATTACTTGCGTGGAAATGGCTAGCCATGGGGACTTGGCTAGTCACATAGACCAAGCTTGTCGCATGGACTTTGCTGGTCGCGTGGAACTGTGTTAGCCACTTGCGTGGACTTGGCACGTCTGGACTGACTGATTGAAATCGATATTTTCTCGAACTGTATTCATTTGAATTCATAATATCCCTTGATTGAAATTGTATTCCTTGATTTATCATAGTGAAAACCAAGGTAGAGTTTTGCTCTCCAGATGACGTAAGCTCAAAAATTGTGATATCAACCTCGTGTATCGTTCGTTTCCCCACATTATGTGAATTCAATATAATTAAGGAAATTGACTAATCGAGATTTAATACCATAAAATATTTTTAGACAAAATCAGAACTAGTTGCGAATTTCATTTCTTAGGCTATTTTAGTGCTTTTAGGTTTCCAATACACTACTTATTCCATTCCTACCATTATATTAAGCGTTTTAACTTATATTAATTGCAATTTAGCATGTCTTTCCGTACTTATTCATTTTTCCCCGATATCCTATAATTATTAATATCTCAATCCTCCTAATACTGAACTCGAACCTACATTAACCTATTTTACCTCTTTCGGAGCCCGATATCATTTGTCATTAGAAAGTGGAATATAATGATCATCCACTAGAATTAATTGACGACCTCCTCGGTTATTTTGGCGACAACCTATGTCTCATTCACTTAGAGTATTACTCCACCACTACGATACAAACTTTATTTGATTGATGGAGCGGCAGAACGCACGTAATACGTAAATGTAATTTGAGTGGCGGTAAAGGAGCAATGTGATGACCGGTAATTTGAAAGAACTACGAGGTCGAACAATTTAATGAGATGTATCATAAATGTCTAAATGTGATGAAAGTGAATGGATACTAACTAAATTGCAATTAGACATAACTAGCACTATAAATATATATGAGAAGTGTGAAAATAAAGAAAAATACACCAAAGGAATAAAACTAGGCGAAAATGAGTCGACCAAGTGAGAACAAAGAAAACCACGCGAAACATGCACAAAACATGCTGGAGCGTTGTGATCACGTGGATTGGATCAAAACCACGCAAAAGCATGCAAAATCGTGGTAATCGCACGATTTGGAGCAAAACCGAACCTGGCAGATGGATCAACTCAAAGTTGAACATAACCGTCTCGTTGAAGCTTTACGTCAAGAACATACAAGTAAACTTACAGAACATTGCGTCAAATATATCAAAAATGAGCATGATTTCCGACATACGCAGGTCTCGCTCCATGCGGATATTCAGAATATTTGTAGATAGAGGAATCAGGCTAGCACTGAAGATAAAGGGACGACACTCAAAGCTGTGAAAGAATATGCATCAAACCTTAATTCTTTGAGGAGTTCTGAGGAAAATATATCCAACCTAGATCGTGCCAACTACGAGCTAGCTCAAAAATTTTACGCTTCCCGGTGAAGAGAAGAGAGATGGCCACAACCCTTGAATAGATCTCTACAAATGATCATTTAGGAGTTCACGTTGCACTCTCCCAGAGTTTTGGAAACAAATTGAGCGTGTCTTTAACTAGTACTTGTTGACTTGAGAATGATGCTAATCTTAAGACATTAAGTTGTAATGTGAGGGATTAATTGGAATCGCAAAGTCAAAGATGCGTTTAGTACCTAAAATTGTGTGACAAATACGAGTTGGGATTTTTTGAGAGGATCTTAGTTGTCGAACGGTAGATTACTGATGCCTGGAAGTGATGAATCATAGTTAATAAATGATTGCGGTTGGAGAGTGACATTTTAAATATAGAGAATATTAAATTATGGATGTAGAAAAGATTTCGTATGAACTGATTGTACCGTAATAAAGTGTAGACAATAAAAGTATATTAAAGAAAAGTTATGTAATCGAGAAGAGTTAAGGAAAATGAGAAAATGGTTTCTTGACTCCCTAAATTTTC
The DNA here is from genome assembly GCA_009725065.1 of Utricularia reniformis. NCBI lineage: Eukaryota > Viridiplantae > Streptophyta > Magnoliopsida > Lamiales > Lentibulariaceae > Utricularia > Utricularia reniformis. The sequence continues at coordinate 548,936 of RWGZ01001036.1, read as the reverse complement.
ATAGTTTTGGTAAATTTGGTTATCATAATTTATAATGATATATTTGATTCTCAAACCTCAATGTTTTCCAAAATTTGGTCATTCAAGTTTGAAACATTTGTCAAATCAGATTCCAAAGTGCAAAATTAGTTCCCGAATGATTTTTTCTGAGGATCTAAATACCAAAATTGAAAACTTTGGATACCAATTATGTCATACACACTACACTTTAGAGATTTGTTTTGAAAAACTTGCAACGTATGTGGCGATTTTGACATCTTGATATTTTGGGTATCACAATTGCTACAATCTTAAAACTTAATGACCAAAATTTTCAAAACCATGAAACTATAGGCAATCACCAGAAATTTATATACCACGAAAAGAAGGAAATCAAAGATGTAAATGAATAATTGATGATAGGTTTAGCAATCGGAACAAGTGGGGAATCTACTTGAGTAGTTTCGGTTTTAAAGATGAAGTCAAGTTATAGAGATGGGCAGAAACTTTCACAGACTAGAATAAGATATAATTGGGAACAATAAAGAATATGAGTCACGCCATAATGAGAAAAGATTAAGAGGCTCGATTTTGGAAGACAAAACTCATTTTTTTGAGATAGGTTGGATGTTACTAATAAAAGGTTTTAGAAGAAGAAGAATGTTTTGGAGATCGAGTTTCAAGGACGAAACTCATCATAAGGATGGTAGTGTTGGGAATTGAATACGTGCGCAAACAACCTCGATAGATTAAGTAGAACTTTTGAATTAAAGCAAACAGAAAACAACGACACAAGGAATTTAATGAGGAAACCCGGAATGAGAAAACCACGTGACCGGCGGAAACGGCCAAATTCACTATCACTGAGAAGATTACAACACACACACGAAGAGGAAACTCGAAATGCAAGAGTATTAGAGTAAATGACAATGAACCCTTTATATAGATGAGGTGGTTGAGATAATTAAGGTATCTAACAAATATTCCTAATATTTGATCATATCTCTATATATGATTATTCAAGATCAAATCATATATATGCGTCCATATATACTGATTTGATATGATCTTGTTTCCTTCAATATCTCATTCCATAACTGCCGATATCTTAGTCCAGTGGATCCCATCATATTTCAGTTCGGTCCTCGACCGATTGACTCCGTCTTATATCTTCGGATCACATGCTTCGGTCCTCTACTGATTGTTTCGGTCCCTATGTCACCTGTGATATTGCGTACTTTGCTCCTCAACTAATCGGTATCAATACCGACCATCCCATCTTCCATGTGTGCCCCTATCAACCACATTACCGATCATCATCCAAGTATGATCGATTGATAACAATACCGATCTCCACACTTAACAGGTTGGATATGATGACTAGGGGAAATCAAGTTTCTCAATAAGAGTGTGACTGGTTAACGTGGATTGGAGTTCTGTAATAGTCGAACTGAAATAGTACTCTCTAGACGAAATTGAGGGTTAAACACAATTAAGTGGAGAAGGATGGGTTCAATTGCATTTTAAGTAAGTTAAAACACCTATACATAGGTGTAGAGGTGGGCTAAGGGAGGATATATGATACTTGAACACGAAAAAGCACTCAAATAGCCTAAGGGACGAAATTCATGATGAATTGTGATTTGTTGAGAGCCATTCACAATTTAGGAAACATTTAAGTTAGGGTATTTGATGTTGGGTAAAAGCCCAATTAATAAAGAGAGTCCAGCAAAGTGAAGGTCTAATTGGTAGTCCAATAAAGAACCAATAAACTGAGTCATTTTAGTTGATCCTCTCTGCTATTCAACAGCAACGGAAGAATCAATCTGAATAATTCAAAGAGCCTTATTTTACGAATTTCAGTAGTTTAATAAGTCAAACTATCTAGTCTATATAGTCATCTTGTTATGTTATTGATATCAATGAGAATTGATCTTATTTTTCATTCATAAAAACACTATATGCTCAACAACAAGTTTACTGAAGTTCTGTTTACAAGAATTCAATTGCTGATTATTCCTTCAAACCAAATTACGTTCCAACAAAGTGATATCGGAGCAAGGTTCAACAAGGACTTAGAAGCAGAGAAGTGTCTGATCATTCCATTCAATATTAATCCGCTGTGCAAGTACTCCACAGATGGATGCAACTGGTACGGGTGCCGTATGGAAATTCAACGGGGAAGACTATCCCGTGTGGGCTCATCAAATGCAAGCATTTTTGGAGGCAACCAAATTATGGGAATCTGTTCTAGATGATACACCGATTCCACAACCAATGTCTGCCTCTACTGCCGTTGTTACTCGATATGAAGAACTTATAGCTCGGAAGGGTCAAGCCAAAGTTACAATCAGTTATGGACTAGATCGATGAATAATCCCTCGAATTATGGCATGTACAAGTGCAAAACAAATATGGTTGAAATTGAAACAAGAATTCGAAGGAGACGAACGCACTAGAGAATTAAAAATCTCTAGTTTGCGACAGGATTTTGATAGACTGAAGATGAGTTCTATTGAATCAGTGAATCAATATGTTGATCGAGTATCCAATGTGGTCAATCAATTGGCTATGATGGGAGAGATAAAAACCGAATTCTCCGTGGCTACAAAAGTACTTAAAACGGTAAGGAGATGTTTTGAACCCAAAGTGAGTGCATTAGAGTGCTCACATGATTATCGACAACTTACTGTGGCTAAAGTAAGTTGTGCACTTCAAGCGTTGGAGCAAAGGGATTCAGAAAATCTTGTAACCGAAAAAGCACTCGTAGGAAAAATGGAGACTTCCTATAAAAATGGAAGTGGTACACACATCCATGAAGGGAAGATGCATGAATCAAAAGACAGGAAAAAGAAAAAAAAGAAGTTTGCTCCTTGCCAAATATGTAAGAAAAATTCTCACTCGGAGAAATATTGTTACTACAGACCTGAGGCTAAGTGCAATGTGTGCAATCTCAATGGTCATGTGGACAGGATATGTCCAACGAAAAAAACTCCTCGAATAGCAGGATCTGCTATTTCCTCTGATACAGAGAAGAATACAGAAAGTCTGTTCACTTCTCTTCACGAATGTCATGTTGGTTACGTAGATGGATGGCTTATTGACTCAGGGTGTTCATCACATATGGTGGTTGATCGAACATACTTTGAAGAAATAAATGAGTCATATTCAGCTCTGGTCAAAATTGGTGATGGTTCGACGATAAAAGCAAAAGATGTTTTTATCCAAACAATGGATGAAAAACATGATGTTTCTGAAAATAATTCTCCTGATATGACTACCTTCGGAGCCTCTGAAAGGTTACAGTTGATATATGCTGATATGAGTATATCAACGAAAGTAGAATCTCTTGGATAGAGTAAGCATTTCGGCAAATTCATCGATAAATTGACTCGTTTTTACAGGACTTATTTTGTGAAAGAAAAGGACTCCGTCTTTGATTACTTCAAAAAATGCAAATCTCTTATTAGAAATGAGTCTATTATGAGAATAAAAACAATAAGAGCAAACAATGGAGGGAAATTATGTTCTACGCTATTTTATCATAAAATGATGCATGATTTAATGTCTAAACAAAACAATCCAACCATCCTGAAGTGTGACTCTTCAAATACTATCGCAATGATCAAAGACCCTGTGTCCCATGGTAGAACAAACCATATATCAGTCAAGTATCACGTTATTCGTAAACTACTGAAGAACGGGGAGATATCAGTTATACATTGTCCCAATAAAGAGAGTCCAGCAAAGTGAAGGTCCAATTGGTAGTCTAATAAAGAACCAATAAACTGAGTCATTTCAGTTGATCCTCTCTGCTATTCAACAACAACGGAAGAATTAATCTGAATAATTCAAACAGCCTTATTTTACGAATTTCAGTAGTTTAATAAGTCAAACTATCTAGTCTATATATTCATCTTGTTATGTTATTGATATCAATGAGAATTGATCTTATTTTTCATTCATAAAAACACTATCTGCTCAACAGCAAGTTTACTGAAGTTCTGTTTACAAGAATTCAATTGCTGATTATTCCTTCAAACCAAATTACGTTCCAACATTTGATACTTGGACACGAAAAACACGGTAATAGTCGAAGGGACGAAATTTATGATAAATTGTGATTTGTTAGTAATAAGGGGTTAAGTGACACTTTAATAAAGATAAGAATACGAATTTTAAATTGCTTAGGTTACTCTAATGAGTGAAACGGAAACATTTAGGAATCATGGTAAAATTGCACAAAGACCAAAAGACCGGAAATAAGGGTTTATGTGACATTGTTAAGAAGATAAGTATAATGGATTCAAAAGGGGAAATTCGAGATTGATTGAAAGGTTAAAAGAGAGGGTAAAATGATAAGAATAAGAATTGAAATAATACGAGTTAGGGAATATGTGTCCCCATGTGTTAAGAATTCTGAATGAATGACACAGAATAATGGTGAATAAAAATGGTTGAGAATGCGGAATGAACACATGGTGTTAAAGGCAGATTCACGTTGGGGAAAGGAAAGTTCATATAGTTAGAGGAAAGTTAAAGCATTTGAATGAAGTACTTAAGACTCGGGGTGAAGTGGAAACGCTGAACTCGACTCGTTGAAAGCACACGGTTAGCTAAACGTTAGTGTTATGGTCCCTTTTTAGGGGGTACCAACAGTCGTCCGGTTCGTTCAACAAACGAACTCGGTTCTGATTTCTTTAAAATGTGGAAGACGATTAAAAGCTAAAAAGCAAAATGAATGCACGGCAATATATAGTGGAAACCCCGTGAATTGGGGTGAAAACCACTCCGCTAAGAGCTGATTATGCTCTTAGCCGGCTCACTAAAGAACATAAATCAAAGTTCATACAAAACAGGCTAATGAAAATGACGAGGTAAAGAAAGCTAGAAGAATCCGGCAGAGTAACAGCCTATTCTTCCGCGCCCAAAGGGTCCTGTCTTTTCCATCGTCTTGCCCTGTATTTATAGAGTTGCCGGCGAGTGTAATCCACGTCCTGTAACCGCCTCTGACAAGTTTGTTAGAGGTTGTTATCGTAGGATGTAAAACGAGGTTGGGACCGATGCGTGGTCTGCGTGATCGGGCCCGAAGCATGATAAACGTGACAGGGCCCGAAGCGTGGAACGCGTGAGCCTGTAACCGTTTTGTAACTGTTCGGACCGAACCCCGGAGCCAGCTGGCAGATAACGCTTTAATTTACTAAGGTTATCTTCGGTCCTCTGTGTTGACCATCGGGCCGCTCTTCCTGAAGGTGTAAGTGGGCTGTAAGTGTTCGTTTTGATTATTTAAGTCGGCCCAACTGTTATTGGGCCTCATCCATTACAGGGTATCTGGTCCTAGAGTTCTCATCACTAGCCCCTCAGGCTTGATTGCCAATCGCAGAGGTGATACAAGGCCGATCACATGATGTTTATACATTCATGAGAACTGGGGACCGTACCTGTAGATAGTGAGAGTCTAGGGGACCGATCTTTGCCTTAGAGCAGGGGCCGGTTATGCTTGAAATTTGCTAACATAGGTTTAAATTATCTTTTTACCCTTGATATCCTTTAAATATTAATATCTTGGCCCGCTCCTCTTCATATTCGAAAGTTCAAGAGGCGTGATGAGTGCAGTTCGTACTGTCACAGTTTTGGACAGTATTACGTGGCAGCACACCATTGGTTGGGAGATTAATATTTAAATCGGGGTTCTGGGCACTGTTTCTTTTCATCGTCATTCTCGTGAGAAAGAATTTGCAGTCAAGCTCTGTGCCCTCAACCGCTATTTCGTTAAACCGCCTTTTCAATCTTTTTTTTCTAAGGTAAACGTTTATGGCTCCTAACAAAACGCGTTATCCCTCTATGTCTGAGTTGGACATTGAGGAATTTAGGTCTAGGTTTTCAATCCCCGCACATTACTCTATCTGGAAGGGACGGGAAGATGTTCCCTGTTTCCTTCGGGCGGAGAAGAATGTGCCGGCATCAGCCCTTCCGGTTAGTTACGCCTCCCTTAAGTGCGGGCTTCGCTTTCCGCTACATCCCTTTGTAGCGGCCGTACTTAAGGAGATTCATTGCCCTACTTTTGCATTGTTCCCGGGCAGTTATGTGTATATTATAGCGTTTATCTTTTTATTGTCACCAACAGCGTCGGGCCCCAACCTTAGAACATTTCTTTAATCTGTTCTTGATTGGGTCCCGAAAGGGGAAAGGTCTGTTGGGGTGTCGTAAGTTGTACTATATAGCGGTGCGCACCAAAGAGTGCGCAATTGTAGATAAAGAGGAGTCTCTTCATGCGTGCGAGACTTGTTATGTGTGGATGACAGTTCCGCAAGAGGATCTGTTGATAGTACGGCCACGCATAACACACCCACGCATAGGGCAGTTGGACCGAAGCAGGTTCAACCCCTCCCGCACGGACACCGCAAACACTCTTGCGTTGTTCCCCCATCCCGAAGCACGCCTTAAGCGAATAGATCTGCTTCGGGAGAGAAGATTAATAGAGATAGGTGTTGCGGGTAGGACCGGAGCCCCGGCCCCGAAGGGGGTTTTATCTTCTAGCTCAGATTCAGATCCATCAGAAGGATCGGGTATTAGATAGTACTTGTGTTTTACTTAATCCTGATCCTTATGTATCCGTTTTGCAGATTCAACTGAGACGATGCCGAGCGCCCGCTTTAAAAGTATGGCAGCTACTTCGGTCCGTCCTTCTGAGGGACAAAGGGAAGCATCGGGCGGCGCCGTAGCAAGTGAATCGGCAACGGGAGGCACGGTGGTCCCTTCGGGGTCAGGGAACCCCCCAGTCCAAACAACCAGCGCGGTCACATTGACCCTTCGCTGCACAGGGCAATCCTCAAGCGGAGAGGGGTCTGCCTTTCGGGTATTTGGAGTTGTAGAGGAGGTGATAAAGGCTCGGATTCGTTCTCTGAGCTTATCCAGCCTCTATCAAGTCGGTAGTAGTTCTTTTATTAACGCTAAGACTATTACTCTGTTGCTGCAGGGTGCCGTTCCCGTGGAGAAGGTTCTCCCCGGCCCTCAGCTTAAGCCGAACGTCTCCCTGCCGCCGGTCCCCTTGGGAAAAGGGAAGAGGGTGACCGAAGAAGAACCCTCGCAGGAGCTGAAGAGGCTGAAGAAGGGAGGTCTTGCTCCGGTGCCCAACAAGGGGATCGTTTTGAAGGAACCTGGGCAGGGCCCGAAGACCAACTCCGATTGGGGAGTTGCTTTGGATCTGTTGAACAGGTTTAGCAAGGGGAGGAAGTTGTCCTCCTGGCGGAGTGCCTTTGTGAAGGACTTCCGCCTTTTTGGGGAGCAGAACCCAGATAACGTCCAAGCGGACGTATCTGCGGAAGATATCATGGAAAGCTACCTTGACCTCACATCTAAGGTAATTGTTAGTTAACCTGGAGGCCCGAAGCTTTATCCTTAACCATGTATTGTCTTTTGCAGATGTTGAGGAAAGCTTTTACAACGGCCATCACCATGGAGAAATACCAAGGCGATGGCGTTGTATCCCAGAAAGTCCAAGAGCAACTTGACCTTGCGAANAAATAAGAAAGATGGTATTCATCATTCATAGACTTAACAATCATATCGTCAACATACACTTCCATCATGTGGCCAATTAATTCTCTAAAGATTCTGTTGACCAACCTCTGGTATGTTGCTCCAGCATTTTTGAGACCGAAGGGCATAACCACATAGCAATAAACCCCATCTTCGGTCATGAATGATGATTTCTTTTGATCTTCCTCAGCCAAGAAGATCTGGTGATATCCAGAATAAGCATCCATGGTACTCATCATGGTGCTTCCAGCAACAGCATCCACCAGTCGATCGATGTGCGGCAGAGGGAAAGGATATGATTCACAGCTTTTGTTTACATCAGTAAAGTCGATGCACATTCGCCATTTCCCGTCTGGCTTGGAAACAACTACTGGGTTTGCAACCCATTTAGTATAGTGGATTTCTCGGATAAATCCCGACCGCAGTAACTTGTTCACTTCTGCCCGGATGATCTCAATTTTTTCAGGAGAGTAACGCCTCCTTTTCTGCCTGACAGGCTTCGCTCCAGGTTCAGTATTGATCCGATGTTCACTATCTGATCGGTCAATCCCCGGCACATCATCCGGTGTCCAGGCAAATATATCCACGTGGCTTCTCAGCAGGTGGATCAGTTCTCTTTCGAAGTCAGGGGCTAAATGAGCTCCGATGCGAGCTGTCTTGGTTGAGTCATCCTCAACCAGATTAATCAGTTTGAACCCCACGGGTTCCATCGCTTGCCTCGGGTGCGGAAGCTCTTCCAGCAGATCCACCCGGGCCTTCTTCATTGGTGCCAACGTTCGGCACGAGCTCATGTAGCATTGTCTAGCTACTTTCTGATCCCCCTTAACAGAAATAACTCCATGGATGGAGGGGAACTTGAGCATCATATGATAAGTAGAAGGGACCGCCTCAAACTTGCTCAGTCCGGTCGACTTCAACGATAATGAATTCCAAATCTTCAGATCGGTCCTTGGATGGCTCTCCAAGGGTAACAGGGAATAACATCTTCCCACAAGGAATAACACTTCTTTGGTCGAATGACCAAAGGGTTTTGTTGGCGATTGGCAGATCATGAGCGACTGCTCCCAACATCTCGGCGACTTCGCGCTTCATCAGATTGCACGAGGCACCAGTGACCACCAGGATTCTGTGGACACGGCGATTCCTGATGACCTTTGTAATGGTGAGGGGGTCGTCACAGGGATCAATGATCCCTTAACTATCAGCCGGGGTGAAGGTGATGTCCTCTCTGAAGACGGAGGACCGATCCATGGGATCATACTTTACCAGCGCAACAGATTCGGAGCTCTCAGCAGAGTCTCCGCGCGCTGTTCTTTTTCGGTCCCGGACCGACTCAATTATTCTCAATCCGCCGGAGATAACATAAATATCTCCGGCCACTTCTCTAAGTGCCGCCTCATTTCGAGGAGGTTGGGCACCAGTTTCAGCAGGTGGGGGAGCAGCATGCTCCTGTCTCCCACCCTCGTTCTGCGGGGCTCTGCCGCCACGGCCCCGCCATCTTCTTCTTCGGCCCTGACCACGGTTCTCGCGACCGTGTTGGCCTCTTTGTTGCTCTGGCAGAGGAGGCCTTCGGTCCTCTGTCCGATCATTATAGTTTCGGGGCTGTCCCCGATTATCTCTTCCCCGCGGCCTATGACGATCGTCACCTTGATGGCCCCTTCGGGGGGATTCCGCTCTTTTGCCCTTCTGACCGTTTCGGTCGGGCTTTTCTTTACTCATTGCCTCTACCGTCTCTTTCAGCAATGGGCACTTCAATGTTGGATGATCGCGATTATGATGAAGCTCGCAATACACCCGGTTGTCCTCCTGCTTCGGGGGGACATCTTTTTCATTCACAGCAGCTACTTCTCGCGACTGTTTCTTCGGGTAGGAAACCCGATGATCACCTGCGGGCTCAGAATTCTTGCTAGGCTTCCGATAACCCAGCCCCAGCGCTTCATCTACCTTAATATATTTGTTGATTTTCTGAAGCAGTTTCTCCAAGGTAGATGGTGGGCTCTTCACCAAACTGGCCGAAAGGCCGCACGGTCCTAAGACCTGCTGTAGAATATCAATTTTATCGCGCAGCTCGAGTTTGATGCCTCGGGCGGTCCTGTTGAATTTTTCCATAAAGGACCGAAGGCTCATTTTCGCCGGAATATATTTTAGCTGGTATAGTTCCTGCCTGCTTCGGGGCGGTCCTACATTTGGAGCGAATTGCTATGAAAAAGCCAAAATAAAACCGCCATACGACTGTATGGATCGGGCCGGCAGATTTTTGAAACAGGTTCGGGCATCACCTTGCAATCCTGCCGCGAAGATGCGGCACTTTAATGAATCTGAGGCCCGAACTGTTCCTATCCGTAACTCAAAATCAGCAACGTGATCAATAGGATCACCGTCGCCTCGGAATGTCGGCAACCCCTCGGGGTTGCGATAGTGTCGATCTGGGACCGCTGCCCAGATTTCTTCTGAAAAGGGGAGCATCAAATCTCCCAAGGCGGCTGATACGCCTTCAGATTGCTGGGATGACGCTTGGACAGCATGTAAATTATGCCACCAATCGTCATCCTTACTTCGCCTGATAATAGCATCCATGGCCCTGTTAAATAAGCCAGGATTGCGTCCCAGATTCGGTTCGCAATCCTTCAGCGCACACATACTCTCCAACTCCCTGGTGAGCTCATCTATTCGTCGCTGCATCTGCTCCTGGTCATTTCCAGGAGCGGGAGTTAGAGCTCTGGACGGAGGGGGACGAGTAGATCGATATCTAGGCCTCCTTGTATTGACGCCAGGCCTGAAGGTTTCTTCCTCATCAGTGCTGCGTTCGTCGGGGTCACCTTCATACCCTCTGTTTCTAGGAACAGGGCTTGAGAAAGCCGGTGGTTCTGTTCCACTTTTCTCCGTCGTAATTTCCAGTACCACCTTCCTTACGACAGCTTCCAAATCCTGTAATGTGAATGTTGGTGCTGGAAGACTGTCGGGAAGCACGTCACTATCATTTGTCGGAGTTCCAGTTGCCATGCCTTTGATTATCCTATCCCAGGTAGAAAACTCAAATGGGATTAGAAAAAATCGTCCCCACGGACGGCGCCAAACTGTTATGGTCCCTTTTTAGGGGGTACCAACAGTCGTCCGGTTCGTTCAACAACCGAACTCGGTTCTGATATCCTTAAAATGTGGAAGACGATTAAAAGCTAAAAACCAAAATGAATGCACGACAATATATAGTGGAAACCCCGTGAATTGGGGTGAAAACCACTCGGCTAAGAGCTGATTATGCTCTTAGCCATCTCACTAAAGAACATAAATCAAAGTTCATACAAAACAGGCTAATGAAACTGATGAGGTAAAGAAAGCTAGAAGAATCCGGCAGAGTAACAGCCTATTCTTCCGCGCCCAAAGGGTCCTGTCTTTTCCTTCGTCTTGCCCTATATTTATAGAGTTGCCGTCGAGTATAATCCACATCCTGTAACCGCTTCTGACAAGTTTGTTAGAGGTTGTTATCGCAGGATGTAAAACGAGGTTGGGACCGATGCGTGGTCTGCGTGATCGTGCCCGAAGCATGATAAACGTGACAGGGCCCGAAGCGTGGAACGCGTGAGCCTGTAACCGTTTTGTAACTGTTCGGACCGAACCCCGGAGCCAGCTGGCAGATAACTCTTTTATTTACTAAGGTTATCTTCGGTCCTCTGTGTTGACCATCGGGCCGCTCTTCCTGAAGGTGTAAGTGGGCTGTAAGTGTTCGTTTTGATTATTTAAGTCGGCCAAACTGTTATCGGGCCTCATCCATTACAGGGTATCCGGTCTTAGAGTTCTCATCAGTTAGGAATGCCTGAGACTGAGGTGCGCAAGTCCTCAAGAATGGAATGTACGTACCAAGGCCAAATGGAACCTAGTTTGATCTGGTTAAAAAATTATTCTTTCTTTAAATTTCCGATCAATCATTTAATTCTTAAGTTTGTTTTTTATCTCATATAATATGGAATTTTCTACGAAACAATGATATACGAGGTTAGGCTGAGATAATAAGAGCTTATGTCCTCGGGAGAGGTACGCTCTACCTGGGGTTCCTCAATGATCAAATATCGAGTGTACATACAACACATGCCAAATGAAAAAAATCGAAGAAAATACAAATATCATAAAAACCGGGTAAATACAAAACCTCGCGATTTCAAAATAAAAACATCGCGAGTTGGGGCAAAGTGACGAAACTCGCGAGTTTTTCTTTTTGTCAATATATCGCGAATACCCAGCAATGAAATAATGTCTTAATCACTCTATTTTTTTCAAAACGTCTTTGTTACAAGGTGTTGACAAGATATCATTCCTGTACTTATAAAACCAAAAGGTCGCGACCATCAATTAATGACAGAGAGTAACAATTGTACTGCTAAAGCCAAAATATCGTGGATGGTGTGGGGATTGATGAAAAAAGTTTACAACCCCTTAATGATTTGGGCAAAGTATTTACAAACCATGATGCCCAAATTCTTTTAATCTCGGTCCAAGAATAAATTGTATTTTTAATTTTCTATTATATTTATTAAGCGATGTGATTTCGGGGGTAATCTCAAAATTTTGGTATCCCGGACCCACCTATGAGGATTTTTATGGTGTTTTGAGATGTTTTGGATGATTTTGGTCGGAAATGATGCCAGGGGTATTTTCGTACTTTGGCACTCGTAGAGCTAGTTGGCAACCTAAGATGATATTTTTGGCTATCTCCTAAGCATTTGGAGACAATGAACTGGTAAAGAATATTCCTGGGTATTTTCTCGACATTACGTGCTTCTAGTGTTCGACCGGGGTGTATTCTCGAAGTTTCGGGGCGATGTGACACTTATTCTGTTTTAATTACATATTTTCTAAGTAAGTTGGGCTAATTTTACTAAGATTGGGCTTTTGAACATTAAGTTGACTTATTGAGCCGAATTTTTTTTTTATATAAATATAAGACCTTAGACCCCAAAAAAGGGTTCAGACTCTAGGCACGCTTCCCAAGGCATGTCTCTCGCTTGAATTCATCTCGGTATTCGTGATATTTTGTAGTCCAACCTCGTACCTACGACTTTTTGTTCGGAGAGTCGCGAGTTTCTATTCAAAAACTCGCGACTCATTGCTTCACCCGCGACTTTTCGCACCACTAACTCGCGACTCTTTGCTTGGCCAGGGGACTCACCAGATTTCGAACGAAATCTCGCGATAAGCATCACATTCGAAAGTTTTCACTAGAGTGTAACACTATTCACAAGTTTTTGTTCGAAAACTCGTGTGCCGCGAGTTTTCGACTTCTCTGACGTAACGGAGCAGATTTGATTGTTTTTTGTGCCGTTTTCGCCCGGATTAACACTATTTCTTCATTGTAATTGTATTTCTGGATTATAATAGTGGAAACCAAGGTAGAGTTATACTCTCCCAAGGACGTAAGCTCACACATTGTGGGCCCAACCTCGTATATCGCTCGTGTCCCCATAACAATTGATTTCCTAATAATTATAGAAATTGGCTGATCTAAAAATAAATATCCAAAATATTTTTAGACGAGATCAGTTTGGCGTTGTCAATGGGAACCCGAGACTTAATCCCATTGAGAGCTCTTGTGCTGAGCTTGGAGCTTGTTATATATTATGATGATATGGGATTCTTAATATGAGAGTGATATAGATGAAGAAAGTATATCGGATTGCAACCCTCATGAGATAGAAGACAAGATGAATGATATTTTACCAGGAACCCAATCAGTGTCATAGGAAGAGTCCTTAGTAGTTTGAACATCTAACCAACTCTCGCACCGGGATTTCATCCGGAGGGGATATACTTATGAGTCCTTTGATAGATTATCATATGGAGTGAATATATGCAATGCATGCTAGAGGAATGAAGGGGTTCCAAAAAAAAGTCTGGAAAAAGCCAATTTTCGGAATTGCTAAAATTTTATGGGAGGCTTCATTTTATGTCTACAATTATATGGTGATGTGACAGTGTAATATTTTCCGTGCCGGATTTCGTTGTCATTTTACTATTCCATTTCGGTCCATTTATCAAAAATTTGGGATATTTTGAATGATTCAAAGGATTTCACTCTATAGCAGAGATATATTGGAGGTCAATATGGTCCTCGGTTATAAAGAAGATGGGTATATGGCGAATATACTCGATACATTTACTTACCTCCGCTTGCGAGAGTGATTATCCTTCACAAGATTGGCCTATATTGAAATGCCTTAGGATTTCCTCAACATTGAATCTTGAGATCCATGTCAGTTTGATGAACTTCAATGACGTGACCATACACTTTTGCCGAATATTTGGAAGAGTCTATTCTCCAATAGTTCAATTAGTTGCCGAGGTTTTCAACCATTTCATATTGTGATTCAAGTATAGGTTATTATTCAGAATGGCATAACGATTCTTCGGAGAGGTCGTATGGTTTTCTAACCTTTTTGTGGTGGTTGTGTGTATTGCTTGGAGCACTTGTGAGACACGTGAACCTCACATGGAAAATGAGCGGATGCGTAGTTGCATTGGAGGAATTTGGTCACGTGTTGCTTGATTGTATATATGTGTACAAAATGGTTGGCGATGTACAAAATGGTTGGCGAGAATGTTTGTTGCGGAAAGTTGGAAGTTCCAAGTCAACACGATTTACCGATTACATAAGAGAGATAAGAGGTTACATAAGTACATGAGAATTGTCTTGGGGAAGCGTTCAATGCTACGCGATTGCATGCATGGTTGCAAAACAACATGAGGACATTATTTCACAAGAAAACGATATGGTGGATATGTAGTGGCGCCATCTTACGATGTCATCATTGTCTCACCGGCCATTAGCAATAATATGATCATGATCCTATTTCCGATCCGAGATCATCCATGGGATCCGATTTTGAAGTTTTGAATGATTATGACAAGTTTTGTACTACGTTTCGACAGCGATAATGTAAGAAATAAAGTTCGTAGCAAATAAGAGGTTATAGAGAACACGAGATGAGTTGATCGCCGTAATATCTAGAGGATCCACCGTAGAATATGGAAGATCTTGGCCTAACGAGTACACCGTATATTAAAGAAATGAAAGAATGTATACTTATGCGTCACTTGACATTGTCACAATCATGTGATTGATCAAATGTATCGCTGCCGAAGTTCAACGTGCAAACCTTATTGGTATTCAATTGCAAGTGTATTTATTCAATTCCAAGTATAATTCTCGCCTTGATTGAACAGAAGAAAGGTGGATCCCATATATACGCCCGCCCCTCTATTACAAGCACCGACACTGGGGACTCATGAGTCCCAAGTATTTTGTCATATTTTCATTACAGTTGCGATTGGTGTCCTGTGTTGATTGGTTTTTGGAGAATGATTAGCTTGATGAGTTGAGTTATACAGTGGAAGGAATGCCCAAGACCGAGGTCAAGGAAGTTGGTTCGATTATCCAACCCAAGGATATAGTGACTGTCCCTAAGATCGATTTAACATGACCTCGGGAAAGACCCATGAGTATTGAGGACCTCACTCAATATACATTCAGTTTGTTTGGGATTATAGAACGTGTGAAAGAGTGAAATTAATGATGTGGGTTTTTCTAGTTTTGAGTTATCAAAGGGGTTTTCTAGTTATTCATTCGTGAAGTATTAATATTCTTTATGGACACCTAGTAAGATGCTATATAACTTTCAGATATGTTCCATTCGTGATATCGATGACTTTAGTGGTTTAATGCTCGAGGCTCCGAGATTAACGAAGTTTACAGCAACCTGGTGAATTATTTGGCGTTAAAAATATTATACATTTCCAATAATATGAAATTTAATATCTTGGTATTCAAATTGAGGAGTTGAAGAGTACGCACTTGGGGAACTCATACGACACCTAGAGGTTATTATGGTAAGAGAATAATCTAGTCTGTAAGACAAATCATTGGTGAATGACCAAGTATTTATCTTGATAGATGGAGAAATTACAAATATGGATAGTGAACAAGTGGTTTAAATTACAAGATAGTCATCAATGAATAACTAAGGGATGCGTTAGTTATCATAGAATCACAAAATGAAACTCAAGCGTTGAGCTGTGTTATTGAAAGATCTGTGGGGCATATATTTATGTGTCGGCACACATTAAGTAATAAGGACTTCCTAAATGGTTATACGAATTGTGCGGGTGTTAAATTGGATCATTCAAGATTATTCGAGCATTTTGATGAAGTAATCGGATCACCGTGGCTTCCTTGTTGTTTGAGTAGTTAAATCTGTCTTCATCGATAAGTATTCTCTGTTCGGATCATGTGGATATGTGTTAATGAAAACCCTCGAAATTATATTTGAGGATCATGAATTAAAGAGAATAATTGAGTTCCAATGATTGAAATAAAATCTCGACATTCTGATCAAGTTATTGAAAACACGGAGCCCATGTTGAAGAGGGTATCTAATTGTTTATCTCAACCATCCCAAATGGTATTCGTTTGAGTTGTTCTTATTCTATCGTGCATGGTTCATCTGTTCAAGTTACTCCACTATGCAGAAAGGATTTCGCTCATAATGTATTCATCAGGATGCTGTAAGTTGATTACTAACGAAGTATCAACCGTTATCAAACNGCAAGACGAACTCGGTTATTATTTGTTTGATATGTGGAGAACGATTATGAATCAAAGGTGAAAAGACGCAAGGTATTTAGAGTGGAAAACCTCGAAACCGAGTAAAATACCACTTGACTAAGGGCTAAAGGAAGTGCCCTTAGTCGGTTCAATAAGCACAATAATGATCATACAAGTCATGTTTGTTCTTTAGACAACAAAGAGAAGGAGAAGAATCGAAACTCAATCGAAAGAGACTTCTCTCTACGAAAGCTCTAAGGAGAAAACGGAAGAAGATCATTTTCTCACACTCTAAGTGTCATTTTTATACTCCCACTGTGCTGTGTACAGTAGGGTGTCGTTTTGTGCCTATCCTTTGCGGCTAGGTCGGCTAATGTTAGGCGGAACAGCCGCCGGAAACGGCTTAACAGAACTGCATGGCGCTAGACCTTTCGGCGCTACTAGCCAGCTACTCTCTGTCCACTGGTGGCTCGTACGCCTTCGCCGGACCACGCTTTTGACAAGGCTGTCGAGGGTTGTCGTTGCATGGGATGAGCAAGAATGACCCGAAGCAGCGCCTGTAATATGTGGACCGATCGGTCTGGCGTGTGCAAGAAGCTAGGTCCTACACATCGGGACCGATCGATCGGGCCACAAGATCTGGATAGGCCCTTCACTCACGTGCGCTGAATTTGGGCCTCCAAGGTCGGCTTACGTTGTTTGAACTTCCATGGCCAAGCTTGTTCCTGACCCTTTCTGGGGTACTGGGTTCCGGGGATCTCATCATTAAATTTTAATTTTTTTTAAAAACAAATTATTTTATTAAAAAATATATTTTAAAAAAAAATCATAACATAGTTTTTTTGGTATTTTGACGAGTATCGCGAAAACCGAGTTTGATCCGAAAATTAAATATTTACAAATACACTCATACAAATATCGAAATATTCAAATATATAAATTGTGCCAATATATAAATTGTCGGAAATCAATTAATATATTTGTATGAATACTGTTATGAGTAAAAAATCTACTTTTTAGTATTTATGATTTTAGTGTGGTTAACCGCTGGTATTCGACTGCCGTAATGAGAAAAACAAGAAGTTATACGTCGGAAACCCGAGAACCGGGAGAAAAACACACTGGACACCAAACCGAGAAAGAATTCACTAAGAGTGCAGAGATAGAAGGCAGCCGGAGCCCTCCCTACTCCCGTATCTCGTGCCTCCTTTTATAGAGGCAATGTGCAATTTAATATTACAAAAAATCTAATCGTAATCTCTTCTAATCACATCAGCCGTCCTCGAGCTTACTTGTATGACTTCTAGTCACGCAATAGTCGTCCGGCGCTGCGGCCCCACCCGGAATTGGTGGTGTAGCCATTATTGACATTTTATCACAAACCATCGTCGATCATGTGCCTATTTACCGATCGTACCAATCGGATGTCGAACGTGCTTTGCTGCTGACTCTGATCAGCCGTGGTGATCATCTGACTCCATCACGAGGCAAGTATCAAGGTGTCGATCGGATATTAAATGTACCCACCAACTTCTAGCTAACCATTTAATTAAATCCTAGCCGCTAGATCTGACTTGTCATTATAATTTATGCATTAACAAGTATATACTAATAGAAATATATATATATGAGTATATTGACAATCGATATACTCAAACAAATTTCCGAGAATCGATTTCGGAACTTGTCGGAAATATCGTTAATCGTATTTTTATACTCATAAAAATACTGAAATAGTCAATATATAAATTTCGAAAATCGATTAAATATATTTATATGAGTATATACTCAGAAATATATGTATATGAGTATATTGACAATCAATATACTCATACAAATATATTTGTCAATTTATAAATTGACTAGTATTGATTTCGGAACTTGTCGGAAATACCGTTAATTGTATTTTTACACTTAAACAAATACCGAAATCGTCAATATATAAATTTTGAAAATCGATTAAATATATTTGTATGAGTATTTACTCTTAGAAATATATGTGTATGAGTATATTGACAGTCCATATACTCATACAAATATATTTGTCAATTTATAAAATTACGAGAATCGATTTCGGAACTTGTCGGAAATACCGTTAATCGTATTTGTATACTCATAAAAATACCAAAATCGTCAAAATATATATTGATGAGAATCCTATTATCAGGTACCCTGTAATGGGTAATGTCCAATACAATTGGGCATATCCAAGTAATGAAAAGCGAACTCGCGCGGCCCAAAATCCCAGCTTAGCATATTTGAGATAAATCGGCTCGATGTTCCGCAATGGGACCGAAGATAGACTTGGCAAAATAGAAGGGCGTTTGACAGGTGGCCCCATGGTTCGGTCCAAATTGTTACAGCCCACACATTTTACGCTCCGGGCCTCCACACGTTTACCATGCTTCGGGTTAGATCACGCAGGCCACGCTTCGGTCCCAACCACGTTTTACATCGTGCGACAACAACCTTCAACAAACTTGTCAGAGGCAGTTACAGGGCGTGGATGACACACGCCTTCAGCTCTATAAATCCAGAGCTTGACGACGTAATTTGCAGGACCTTTTGGACGCATAAGAACAAGCTGTTACTCTGCCGGAGTTCTTATCGCTTTCTTATATCTCGTCATCTTCATAAACCTCTAATGTATTTTGTAATGAACTGCTTGATTAGTGAATCGACTAAGAGCTTTTTCTACTCTTAATCAAGTGGTTTGTTCCCCACTTCCCGAGGTTTTCCACTCTAAATTGACTTGCTCATTTCTTCGTTTGCTTTATTTAATTGTTTCCCCACCTTAAACAAATTAAAACCGAGTTCGTTTCTTGACGAACCGGACGACTGTTGGTACTTCCTAAAAAGGGATCATAACATATATTTTGAAAATCAATTAAATACCGAAATCATCAATATATTTGTATGAGAATATAAATACGATTAACAATATTCGTATGATATTTCTGTATTTCCGACAAGTTCCGGCCTTAGCAGTCATACTAGAAGGGAACGAAATTCCGGACATGTATATCGGCTGGTACGGAAAAAATGAGGCACAACCGATATTTTGAACGTCATTGAAACTTCTTCGTCAATATATAAATTGCCGGAAATTGTCAAAATAAATTTCGAGAAACAATTAAATGGAAACTTCAACAAATAAATCGCATCAAACATTAACAAACTTCAAGTATTGACATTCAGAATACAAATTAGTATCATTGTATTATATTCGGTCGAAAATTATAAATTGTATTTAACTCACGGTCTTCTCGAAAAAGTCAATGTGTCACCTATGTAATTGTTCGAAATCGTCAAAATAAATTTCGAGACACAATTAAATTGAAACTTCAACAAATAAATCTCATCAAACAATAATAATGTTCGACGAATGCAAATTGGTATCGTTGTATTATGTTTGGTTGAGAATTACAAATCGGATATAACTCGCGGTCTTCCCGAAAAAGTCAATGAATCACCAATATAAAATTGTCGGAAATCGTCAAAATAAATTTTGAGAAATAATTAAATGGATACTTTAACAAATAAATCTCATTAAACATTAATAAACTTCAAGTGTTGACATTCGCAATGCAAATTGATATCATTGTAATATGTTTGGTTGAAAATTACAAATCAAATATAAGACTAATAAATTTTCAATTTATAAACACTAAAATGTATCGTAAAAATCATAAAGAAATCATATTCTTTCGTTTGGGACTAAATTTGTCAAATTATGTAAACTTTGGGGACCAAATTAGCATTAAAAATTTTGGGGACTAAAATTGTCACGTTTTGTAAACTTTGGGGACCATTAACGCAGTTACAGACCAAATTCGTCAAAAAGTTGAAACTTTGAGGACCAAATTTGCGTAATTTTAATCCAAGAACCTTATTTGCCACAAATTACAACTCTAGGGACCAATTATGCCACACACATAAGTTGAGGATTGGTTTTGCCAAAATAATAATAGTTTGAGGAACGGTTTTGCATATATCAAATTTTGGGGGCTAATTTTACCAAAATTAAAAAGTTTGATGATTAAAATTGCCAAAAAATCCAAACTTTTGCGACCAAAAATGTGTTTCGCCCAATATTAATGTTCTCAAACTCCATCATTCATTTACCCGAAACTCTCATTGAGTTATCTAGAGTTGTCAGATTATTATCGAATCTTTCATTGGATAGCCATCAAATGAATAATGAGATGATTATAAGAGTTATAAAAAATTAATTTAGAATATAATTTATAAAATTTTGTATAATTACAAGGTTTAGTTTTTAATCATTAATCAACTTATTCTCAATATTCCACTTAACATATTTTTGGATATTATTACTAATTAATAATACGTTGAGCTAAATCATATTGTATAGTGTATACTCGCTATTATTTTATTGAGTTGTACATTGATACGCTCAATTTATTAGTGATTCATAAAAACATTGTAATGCTTAATTTTATTAGAAGCATAACAATTATATTATAATAAACCTATTTGTGTTGTTTAATCCGTGGTTAGTTTGTTGTAAGAAGTTTAAGACAATTTGATATAATAATTTGGTCCCAGAATTGTATATTAAATTTTCTTCATTTCAAAATATATTAAAAATCAAGTAACTCAAGTCAATAATATTAATTTTAGTTATTATTGAATAAATTATTTATTATAGTAATCAAAGGAAAAAATTAAACAAGTAATTCATCATAGGTAGAAACAAGTTATGATAATGTAAAAAATCCAAGTCATATATGAGTTGCTACAAGAATAACAATTTAGTCCAATCACTTACAAATTATAACATTATGATTAAATTTGATAGTAATATTAAATTTATAGAATTTTTAGAGCAATTGCTAATTGAAGGAGTAAAATAGTAAATAAATAAGTAGGGGTGAGCAAAAATTTTGAAATACCAAATACCATACCAAAATTTTGTTATTTCGGTATTTTGTATTCGGTTTGACAGTTGATTTTATTAAATTATGGTATTTGGTAATAAGAATAAAAATTCGGTAAATACCGAATATCAAATTAATATTTAAAAAATATATATTTTTTAAAATTTTTAAATGGATCATGGATCATTCAATTATTAATATTTGATTGAATGTAGTGTTTTAGGGCATTATTCTAATTTTTACATATTATTACTATAATAGGTAGACGAGTAATTGATTTTTATAAAAGTTCTTTGAGTTTGAAAAGTGTTGAGACACTTATATGCATTCAAGATTGGCTATGTGAGCTACATTCTGATGATATCGAAGAAGATCAATATGAGCAAGATAACTTTGAGAATAGTAACTTAGTTTCTACATGAGTAAACTAGCAACTTCTTATTTATTTTCTAATAATTATTTTTCGTATTTGTTTTTTGAATTTTAAGAACATTCTACACTTATATTGGAGTAGAAACTAGAATAATTGAAGATTGTATTATTATATAAATAGAGTAATTTGATCGGTTATTCAATGTTTTTTTAAAATATTTTTATATATAATTGATCGAAATAATTTTTTTATTTGCTTTTAATTTCGGTATTTCGGTATCGGTACCAAAAAATTATTAGATCGAGATTTGTATTCAATATTTAGTTTGGTTTGATATTCGGTATTTCATATTTAGTTTTGTCCAGTATTCGGAACCGAATGCTCCCTCCTATAAATAAGGAGAAATGATAACAGTTTGTGCTCTCCACTTTCCCGTCTCTAAAGAAATGACAGTTTCTTGATTTTGATCTGCTTCCACTGAATCTTCCTCGGTTGTATTCCTTGGCAGAGGAAATACTACGCGAGTTTTGTTTTCGGAGTATGTCTCTGTAAGGACCTCTCGGGGTTGCGAGAGAGAGGGCACCTTAGGCGAATCCATACATCGGTTATAGACGGGGAACGATAAGAGATTAAGTATAGTGATTCGTCTTCCATTGCACGATGCCTTTTTCCTAGCAAAGTGGCAAGCGAAACAGGAAAGTTAAGCGTGCTCATCCTTGAGCAATTCAGGGATGAGTGATCCATTGGGAAGTGTGAGAGTAGGGAAAAAGTAAAGCCGTGAAGATTAGGTGGGGTTTCATTAGGGTCAACCTAGTCCAAAGCGGACAATATCGTGCAAGTGGAAAGACGGGTCATTATAGTCTCGATTTCCTTTGAACTTCATTTTGGAGTTGCGTTTCTTATTTTCTTTCCTTGTTTTTGAATGCTATGAAATCTCTAGTTCATTTTACTTTAGCCCTAATTCTACTCCCTCAGAGATCTTCCAGTTTTCAAATTCTATCAAAATTGAAACTTGAAAAATGTCAGAAGGGCTCTGAATCAGGTGGCCTTAACTGCACTTCAAAGATCGTTCTCAATTTGGCTGTTCCCAGCCAAACACTAATTTTTTTAACATGACAATAGATTCTTAATCTTGTTCCTTTATTTATGTTCTCGCTGTGTTTGGTTGTTAGAATATTTATTCTAATTACATAGACTTAATATCATGTGTTATCTTCTTAAGATATACTATTATGCATGTGAACGCATATGTAAGTATTAGATCATATTTTTTGTTACCGTAATAAGGTTAATGGTCTAATTTGGTTATCAATATTATGATATAGACCATAGTCATTTAATATTATAATGTGATGGCTAATTGTTAATGTATGGAATTCCCGATAACTAAATTACAATTTCTTGATCGGTGTATTGCAATTAGTTCAAACATCACCTATAAATAGGAGTGTGGTTTTAGCATGAATAAGAAGCATAACAACATAGTTGCTCCCCATCTGGCCATCTTCTCACAATCACACTGAAGACTATTCTTCTGGTTTCTAGTGTTCTTCATATTATCATCGTCATGATGAATTCATGTATACTTCCGTTGCATTATCTCCGATACAGAATCTCAGTAATTCTATTAATTGGTATCGGAACTATGATTAGAATTTTGAGATTCTTCTGTATGAGTTTGATTTCTTCCAAAACCTGCATATTCTAATTTCATTTAGTTATGAAAAAAAGATTTGCGGATTTTGGAATCATGAAATTCTAAAAATAATTTTATTTTAGAAATGATTTTTTTTTCAGAATTCATCCCAAGTATTTTGAGATTTTGTTCTTAAAATATGATGAATTCATATTTTCGAAAATGATTTCATAAGTTTAAGAAATCAGTTTTTTTGTAAAGTTAATGATATCGGAAGAATTTTCTGAATATGAAAATTTAATTTTCGTAAGAATCTGGAAATTTAGTTTTCAAATGAATTTTACAGATTTAAAGAAAATCTTGTATCACTATCCTTATAAAAATCTGTAAAATGTGGAAACGTAAAATAGCAAGTTTACCCGTAAGGATTTTAAATTCAGCAAAATCTGACTTTTGCATAAAAGAACTTAGAATCAAAGGAGAAGTTCATCTTCATCTACGAATGTGCAGAATATGAGTTTCTAGGTTGGTACCAATTTTTATAGTATTGGCCATTATAAAATTACATTATGGTTTCAAATTCAACAGTTGTCCATAAATGTCAACCCGCATTAATTATGAATCCACATGAATTTGACATGTGTCAAAGACATTTATTAGCCAAAAATTTTGATGATAATATGGCGAATGATAATAATTGTTTTAAAAATATATATGCATTTTTGTCTTATGCATTTATTTGATTTTCATTTTGATATTAGAAAATCAATTAAATTTTTTATTTTCATTTATTATTTTCGAAAATCATTTATTAAATATATTTAATTGATTTTCATTTGTATATTAGAAAATCATTTATTAAATATATTTAATTGAATTTCATTAGTTCGTACTATATCAGTGAAATGATATACTCAAAATATTTGAGTTTGCCTTTTTAATTCTATTATGAGAAATTAAAACGATACTGTTAAGTAACTTCTTTCGTTGCAATTTTTCTGTGTTGTTGAATTATTTAAGTTTTAATGGTTATTATTCTACATGCGGGCAATAATTCTACCCAAATATAGATTATTGTTTGGCCGTGTTTAGTAATCACACTAAGTGATTAGTGTTGATGATATATCAGTTTATATATTGCGAGTTTTTAATCGGCCCAAATGAAGGTTATTAACTTGGCCGGACTTTATTATCTCACTCGAACAGATTGATCATTAGCAAGTTGTAGTACAATCCAAAGATTGATACAATTTGGCCGGATTAATTTGTTATTATGTCATTTTAAATATTAACTGATTTTCATTGTGAGCTAATTATTTTTATCTCTACATTCAGACAACATGATTAATGTTGATTACGTATCTGCATCACTGAGCAGCATTCCGGTGCTTAACGGCACAAACTTTAAAGCCTGGAAAAATAAAATTATGGTTGTTCTGAGTTGTATGGATCTGGATTACGCATTTCAGTGTCCTCAACCTCCTTCTCTTTCGGATAAAATTTCTATTGAAGATAAACTTTTGTACGAGAAGTGGGAGAGGTCAAATCGCGTAAGTCTAACGATCATGAGGAATGCAATTTCGGAATCATTTTTGGACACTATGTCTGATGAACAAAACGCTTCAATTTTTCTTGAAACCCTTGAACAACGTTTTCTGAAAGCGATAAGGCGGAGATAAGTGTTGCTTTACGCAAACTTGTCACCACTAAGTATAAAGATGATGGAAATATCATGGAGCATGTTGTAAATATGCAGCAGTGGGTAGAAAAACTAAGGGAGCTTAAGATTGAATTGCCCGAAAATTTCTTAGTTCACTTAGTGTTGTTTTCGATTTCTCCTCATTTTGAACAATTTGAAGTGAGTTATAATTGTCAGAATGATAAATGGACACTTAATGAGCTCATTTCAAAGTTGGTCCAAGAGGAAGAAAGGATGAAAACACACAAGACTAAAGATTCTCATTTTGCATCAATCTCAGGCACTAAGAAATGGAAAAAGAAATATACTGCAAAACCCAATTTACAAAAGAAACATGTTGGCTCTTCTAAGGGAAAGGAAGTTGTTAATCCTGTTCCTACGACGAGACCGAAGGAAATTAAATGTTACTTTTGTAATGCGGTTAATTCTCATATGAAGTATGAGTGTCCTAAGTATCATGTATGAGGTGATAAAAAATGTCAGTTTTTATCTAATGTATGTACCCATACGGTTTTAGTTTCTGCAAATAGATGTACTTGATGGTTAGATTCTTGTGCTACCACTCATGTCAGTATATTTATGCAGGGCTGTCTAAACTTCCGTCGGCCAATTGAGGGTGAAAGATACCTCTATACAGGGGCTGGTGATCCGGTAGAAGTTGAAGGCATTGGGACTTTTCGGTTGTTATTACATACTAGTTTTTATTTGGATTTGAAAAACACTTTGGTTGTACCGTCTTTTAGACGGAACTTGATTTCAGTTTCTGTTTTAGACAATGAATGTTATTATTTGTCATTTGGAAACAAAACTGTAAAATTATTTTTCAATTCAAAATTTGTCGACACTAGTACATTAGTACAACATGATAATTTGTATGTACATGATATTATCAATTCGTACAATGAGTCTTACATTACAGAAACTAAGGGTGTAAAACGAAAATAGCCAATCAAGAATACTTATTTATTATGGTATAGGCGTTTGGGTCATATCTCTTCTCAGAGAATTAACAAACTTATGTCTACAAGTGTTCTTGAGTCACTCGATAAATCTGAGTATTAATGTATTTGTATCGAGTGCATTAAGGGCAAAACTACAAATCACAGACGAAAAAGACCGAGAAATCACAGAACGTATTGGATCTTATCCATACTGATATTTGCGGTCCATTCACTCTAGTTGCTTGGAATGGCCAAAGATATTTTGTTACGTTCATTGATGATTATTCTCGATATAGTTACCTCTATTTGTTATATGAGAAATCAAAGGTTTTGGATGCGTTCAAGTCTTTTAAGGTTCAAGTTGAAAATCAACTTGGAAAGACTATTAAGGCTGTCAGATTCGATCGTGGTGGTGAATATTACGGTTGGTATGATGGATCAGGTGAACAACATCCTTGACCTTTTGCACTTTACCTAAACGAGTATGGAATTGTTCCTCAATATACAATGTCGGATTGTCCCAACATGAATGGCGTTGTTGAGAGGAGAAATAGAACAATTCGTGATATGGTAAGAAGTATGATTTCTCATACTACTTTACCGCACTCATTATGGGGTGACGCGCTTAAAACTGCAGTATATATTCTTAATCGTGTTTTGACAAAAGCAACGAATAAAACTCCTTAAGAGTTGTGGACTGGTAAATTACCTGTCTTACGACATTTGAGAGTATGGGGTTGTCCATCTGAAGCTCGACCTTATCGTCCTAATGAGACGAAGATGGATTTACGGATTGTTAGTTGCTATTTTGTCGGATATGTGGAACATTCACGGGGATATAAATTCTACGATCCTACTACTAAGAATTATTTTGAGACGGGAAATACATATTTTTTTGAGGATGTTGACCTTGGGGGGGCAAAAGATAATGATTTCATTTTTTTGAGGAAAACCCCATTTTATCTTCGACATTTGGTGTTGATAGTAGTGATCAGTTTTTGATTGCTCATCAACAAGTTGAAGATGAATATCTGGATCAAGCTCTACCACCTCAAATTGAGGATGAATCAATACCGATTAGGCGATCCACTAGAGAAAAAAGAAGTGCAATATCTCATGATTATATTGTATTTCTGAATGAACATGAGGCGAGTCCAGTGGGAGATGATCCGATCAGTTTCACTGAGGCTATTGGGTGTTCGAATTCTCATAAGTGGATTACCGCTATGGCTGAGGAAATCAAATCTATGAATGACAATGACGTTTGAGACCTTGTTACATTACCTGAAGGTGTGAAATCCATCGGTTGTAAATGAGTTTTTAAAACCAAAAGGGATTCACATGGGAATTTTGAAAGGTATAAGGCTTGTCTTGTTGCTAAAGGATTTACTCAGATTGAGGGTATTAATTATCAGGAGACATTCTCACCAATGTCATGTAAGGATTCTTTTACAATAATTATGGAACTACCTGCGCATTTTGATCTTGAGCTTCATCAAATGGATGTTAAAACGACTTTTCTCAATGGAGACATTGAGGAAGTCATTTATATGAAACAGCTAGAAGGATTATCGTCAGATATTAATGATAATATGGTCTGTAAACTTAAGAAATCCATTTATGGGCTTAAACAAGCTTCTCGTCAGTGGTACTTGAAATTTCACTAAACTGTTCTTTCGTTAGGTTTTGAAGTGAACATTGTGGTAGATTGTGTATATCGTAAGTTCAATAGGAGTAGATATATTGTTTTGGTGTTATACGTGGATGATATTTTGCTTGCCAGTAATGATGTACAACTTATTCATGAAACCAAGAATTTGTTTTCTTCTCATTTTGAGATGAAAGATCTTAGTGAAGCGTCTTTTGTATTAGAGATCCAGATTTTCCGTGATCGTTCACAGAGAATTCTTGGGTTATCACAAGAGAATTACACCAATAAAATACTTACTCGTTTTGGCATGCAAAATTATAAACCACATGAACCCCCGTGTCTAAGGGAGACATGTTCAGTCTCGATCAGTGTCCAAATACTATTCTTGAGTCAAAGGCTATGAAGGATATCCTATATGCTTTGGCAGTTGGGAGTTTAGTCTATGCTCAAATTTGTACTAGTCCAGACATTGCGTTTATTGTTGGAATGCTCGGTAGATACCAAAGTAATCCTGGTAGAGAACATTGGGTTATAGTCAAAAGGGTCTTTCGTTATTTACAGAAAACGAAAGATTATATGCTCACATACAGAAAATCGGATCACCTTGAGGTCATTGGGTATTCTGATTCCGATTTTGCTGGATCCCGTGATACTAAAAAATCGACTTATGGCTATGTTTTACTTATGGCTGGGGGTGCGATATCTTGGAAAAGTGTCAAACAACATTTGACAACCGATTCCACTATGGAAGCTGAGTATAATACTTGTCACGAGGCATCTAATCATGCTTTATGGCTACGAAATTTCATAAGTGAACTGCATATTGTCGTTGGGATTGAAAGACCATTGATGATTTATTGTAACAATAGAGCTGCAGTTCTATTTTCAAATAACAACAGGAGCACGTCGAAATTTTGATATATTGATAAAAAGTTCCTGATTGTTAGAGAAAGAGTTCAACAAAATTGTTATGGTCCCTTTTTAGGGGTACCAACAATCACTCGATTCGTCAGCCAACAAACTCGGTTTTGATTTGTTTTTTATGGGGAATACGATTAAAACTAGAAACAACAAAGAGACACAACGATTTATAGTGGAAACCCCAGTGATCGGGGAGAAAACTACTTGACTAAGAGCGAATTACGCTCATAGCTTGTTCACTAATCAAATAATTCATACAGAATACAGCAGATGCTTAATGAAAATGACAAGGAATAAGAAAGCAGTAAGAACTCCGGCAGGGTAACGACCTGTTCTTACGCGTCCAAAAGGTCCTGCTATTTCCGTCGTAAATCACGCTCTGTATTTATAGAGATAGTGGCGTGTGTAAATCACGCTCTGTAACCGCATCTGACAAGTTTATTAGAGGTTATTGTCGCGCGATGTAAAACGAGGTTGGGACCGAGGCGTGGTCTACGTGATCGGGCCCGAGGCGTGGTAAACGTGTGAAGGCCAGAAGCGTGGAAAGCGTGGGTTTGTAACAGCTTAGACCGAACCACGGATCTAGTTACCAGAAAACGCTTTATTTCGCCAAGGTTATCTTCGGTCCTCTCGAGGAACATCTGGTCGTTTTTCGTTAAATGTGTAACTGGGCAGCACAAGTTCGCTTCCACCATACGGATCGGCCCAATCGTTATTGGGCCTCATCCGTTACAGGGTGCTCTGTCCTAGAGTTCTCATCACTAGCCCCTCGGGCTTGATTGCCATCGTAGAGGTGATACAAGGCCGATCACATGATGTTTATACATTCATGAAAATATGGGACTGTATCTACCGGTGTGAGCATCCAGGGGATCGATCTTTCACTTACGAAGTGTAGGAATTAATTTATATTTAAAACTTAGTAGCGTATACTTGTGTTATCTTTGTTATTTTTTAAATATCAATATCCATATTTGTGCCTCTTCACATTCGATGATTCAACAGGCGTGATGAGTATGCTTGTACTGCCATTTTCTGGGGCAGTATCACGTGGCAGCTCACCATTGGTTGGGAAATTAATATTTAAATCGGGGTTTTGGGTACTATTTCTTCTAATCGTCATTTCGCGAAGGAAGAATTGCCCCATTGAGCTCTCTGCGCCCAGAATCTTTTTCACGCTTCACCCCTTTCATTCTGATTTTCGTTAAGGTATATACTATGGCTCCTCATAAAACGAGATACCCAGCCATGTCTGAGTTAGATATTGAGAAGTTTATGTTTAAATTTTCGATTTCGGCACATTATTTCATCTGGAAGGGGCGGGAAGATGTTCCATGTTTCCTTCCGGCGGAAATGAATGTGCCGGCATCCGCTATTCCGGTCAGTTACGCTTCTTTGAAGTGTGGCCTCCGTTTTCCGCTGCATCCTTTTGTGGCAGCCGTTCTAAACTAAATTCATTGCCCTACTTTTGCGTTATTTCCGGGTAGTTGTGTGTATATAGTGGCGTTCATATTTTATTGCCACCAACAGAACAGGGCCTCGACCTTAAAACATTTTTTCAACCTGTTCTTGGTGGGGTCTCGGAAGGGTAAAGGTCTATTAGGATGCCGCAAACTATACTATATAGCGATGCGCACTAAAGAGTGCGCTATAGTGGATAAAGAAGAGTCTCTACATGCGTGGGAATCTTGTTATGTGTGGATAACAGTCCCAAAAGAGAATATGTTGAAGGTGTGGCCACGCATAACTCACCCACGCATAGGTCAGTTGGACCGAACCAGATTCAACCCCTCTCNACCGAATGGCATAACCACATAACAGTAAACACCATCTTCGGTCATGAATGATGACTTCTTCTGATCTTCTTCAGCTAGGAAGATCTGATGGTACCCAGAGTAAGCATCCATGGTACTCATCATGGTGCTACCAGACACAGCGTCTACCAGTCGGTCGATATGCGGTAAGGTGAAAGGGTCCGACTCACAGCTTTTGTTAACATCGGTAAAGTCGATGCACATTCGCCATTTCCCATCCGGTTTGGAGACCACTACTGGGTTTGCAACCCATTCAGTATAGTGGATTTCTCTGATGAATCCCGACCGCAGCAATTTATTCACCTCAGCCCAAATAATCTCGATTTTTTCGGGAGAATAGCGTATACTTTTCTGCCTAACAGGCTTCGTTCCAGGCTGGGTGTTGATCCGATGTTCACTATCGGATCGGTCAATCCCCGGAACATCGTCCGGGGTCCATGCGAATATATCCACGTGGCTTCTGAGCAAGTGGATCAGTTCTTTTTCAAAATCAGGGGCTAAGTGTGCCCCGATGCGAATTGTTTTGGTTGAGTCATCCTCAACCAGGTTAATCAACTTGAACCCTACGGGTTCCATTGCTTGCCTCGGGTGCGGCGGTTCTTCCAACAGATCTACCCGGGCCCTTTTATAGGTGTCAATGTTCGGCACGAGCTCATGTAGCATTGTCTAGCTACTTTCTGATCCCCCTTGACAGAAATAACTCCATGAATAGAGGGGAATTTGAGCATCATATGATAAGTAGATGGGACCGCCTCGAACTTACTAAGGCTGGTCCGTCCGATAATGGCGTTGTAAGCCAAGTCGACTTCAACGACAATGAATTCCAGATCCTCGGATCGGTCTTTGGATGGTTCTCCAAAGACCGATCCTCTGGTCTTTGGAAGGGTGACTGGGAATAAAATCTTCCCGCATGGAATGACGCTCCTCTGGTCGAACGACCAAAGAGTTATATTAGCGATCGGGAGGTCATGAGCAGCAGCTCCCAACATTTCGGCGACCTCGCGCTTCATTAGATTGCACGAAGCCCCCGTGTCCACTAGGATCCTGTGGACACGACGATTCCCGATGACTCCAGTGATGGTAAGGGGATCATCGCATGGATCGATGATCCCTTCCCGATCAGCCATGGTGAAAGTGATATCCTCCCCGAAGGGAGGGGATCGTTCCGATGGATCATCTTTAAGCAGCGCCACAGATTCAGAGCTCTCAGCGGAGTCTCCGCGCGCAGTTCTCTTTCGGTCCCGGACCGATTCATTTATTCTCAGACCACCGGAGATAACATAAATATCTCCAGCTACTTCTCTGGATGCCGCCTCATTTTGAGGAGGTTGGGTACCAGTTTCCGCAGGTGGAGGAGAGGCATGCTCCTGTCTTCCACCCTCGTTCTACGGGGCTCTGCCGCCACGGCCCCGCCATCTTCTTCTTCGGCCCTGACCACGGTTCTCTCGACCGTGTTGGCCTCTTTCTTGTTCTGGCGGAGGAGACCGTCGGTCCTCCGTCCGATCATTATAATTTTGTGGTTGTCCCCGATTATCCCTTCCCCACGACTTGTGACGATCGTCACCTTGGTGGCCCTTTCGGGGGGATTCTGCTCGCTTGCCCTTCTGACCATTCCTGTCGGACCTTTCTTTATTCATTGCCGCTACCGTCTCTTTCAACAGTGGACACTTCAAGGTAGGGTGATCGTGATTATGATGCAGCTCGCAATACACCCGATTGTCCTCCTGCTTCGGGGGGACATCTTTCTCGCCTACAGCCGCTACTTCTCATGACTGCTTCATAGGGTAGGAAA
The DNA here is from genome assembly GCA_009725065.1 of Utricularia reniformis. Classification (NCBI taxonomy): domain Eukaryota; kingdom Viridiplantae; phylum Streptophyta; class Magnoliopsida; order Lamiales; family Lentibulariaceae; genus Utricularia; species Utricularia reniformis. The sequence continues at coordinate 517,094 of RWGZ01001036.1, read as the reverse complement.
CCCTATGATCACCTGCGGGCTCAGAATTCCCGCTAGGTTTCCGATAGCCTAGCCCCAGCGTTTCATCCACATTAATATACTTGTTGATTTTCTGAAGAAGTTTTCCCAATGTGGATGTGGGCTCTTTACCAAACTGGCCGAAAGGCCGCACGGTCCCAAGACCTACTGTAGAATATCAATCTTATCCAGGAGCTCAAGCTTGATACCCCGGGCGGTCCTATTGAATTTTTCCATGAAGGACCGAAGACTCATTTTTGCCGGGATATATTTTAACTGATATAGTTCCTACCTGCTTCGGGGCGGTCCCACATTTGGAGCAAATTGCTCTGAGAAAGTCAAAATAAATCCACCATACGACTGTATGGATCGGGCCAGCAAATTTTTGAACCACGTTCGGGCGTCGCCTTGTAATCCTGCCACGAAGATGCGGCACTTTAGTGAATCTGAAGCCTGAACCGTTCCCATGCGTAATTCGAAATCGGCAACGTGATCGATCGGATCACCGTCACCACAAAATGTCGGCAACCCCTCGGGGTTGCAATAATGTCGATCTGGGACTGCTGCCCAGATCTCTTCAGAAAAAGGGAGCATCAAATCTCCCAAGGCGGCTGATACGCCTTCAGATTGTCAGGACGATGTCTGGACCGCATGCAGATTATGCCACCAGTCATCATCCTTATTTCGCTTGATTGGGGCCTCCATGGCCCTGTTGAATAAACCAGGATTGCGTCCCAGATTAGGTTCGCAATCCTTCAACGCACGCATGCTCTCCAACTCCCTAGTGAACTCGTCAATTCGTCGCTGCATCTGCTCTTGATCATTTCCAGGAGCGGGAGTTAGAGCCCTGGCCGGGGGGAGGAGTGGACCGATATCTGGGTCTCCTCGTCGTTACACCACGCCTGATGATTTCTTCATCATCAGTGCTGCGCTCGTCAGGATCACTCCCGTTTCCTCTGCTTTTGGGAACAGGGCTCGAAACAGCCGGTGGTTCTGTTCCACTTCTTTCCGACGTAATCTCCAGTACCACCTTCCTGACGACAGCTTCCAGATCCTGCAAAGTGAATGTTGGTGCTAGGAGACTGTCGGGAAGCACGTCACTGTCATTTGTCGAAGTTCCAGTCTTCATGCATTTGATTGTCCTATCCCTAGTAGAAAACTCAAATGGGATTAGAGAATCGTCCCCACGGACGGCGCCAAACTGTTATGGTCTCTTTTTAGGGGATACCAACAGTCACTCGATTCGTCAGCCAACGAACTCGGTTTTGATTTTTTTTTATGGGGAATACGATTAAAACTAGAAACAACAAAGAAACACATCGATTTATAGTGGAAACCCCAGGAATCGGGGAGAAAACCACTTGACTAAGAGCGAATTACGCTCATAGCCTGTTCACTAATCAAATAATTCATACAGAATACATCAGAGGCTTAATGAAAATGACAAGGAATAAGAAAGCAGTAAGAACTCCGGCAGGGTAACGGCCTGTTCTTACACGTCCAAAAGGTCATGCTATTTCCGTCGTCGCGCTCTGTATTTATAGAGATAGTGGCGTGTGTAAATCACGCTCTGTAACCGCATCTGACAAGTTTGTTAGAGGTTGTTGTCGCGCGATGTAAAACGAGGTTGGGACCGAGGCGTGGTCTGCGTGATCGGACCCGAGGCGTGGTAAACGTGTGAAGGCCCGAAGCGTGGGTTTGTAACTGCTTAGCCCGAACCACGGAGCTAGTTACCAGAAAACGCTTTATTTCGCCAAGGTTATCTTCGGTCCTCTCGAGGAACATCGGGCCGTTTTTCGTTAAATGTGTAAATGGGCTGCACACGTTCGCTTCCACCATACGGATCGGCACAATCGTTATTGGGCCTCATCCGTTACAGGGTGTCCGGTTCTAGAGTTTTCATAAAAAATAAAATCAGTATTGAACATATTGATACAAATGATATGGTTGCGGATCCGCTTACTAAAGCATTGACATCATCGGTCTTTCATAAGTTGATTACTTATATGGGTGTCGTTTGTGATACTATTTGATTCATTTTCATTTGTAAAACGTTCAATGTTGTTTGGCCATGACATTATGTTTTGTTTCATGTTGATATAGAACTCTTATCCGACCTCATTATGTTTATTTGACCATTTGAAAATAGACATGCATGATCACTTTAGCATGTAATTTTCATGCCATACACTCACTTGTCTATGTCATTTAGTTGCGTTAGTACTTATGATTGATGAGAGTTGAGTTGTTGTTTTATGATAACTACTTCTTCAGTCTTTGTATTAATAAGACTAATGGACGGGATGTTTTTAAATGACTATATTCACTTATTTGCGTATATATTTGTACGGTAAATAAATTGTGATTGAAAAGGGACATTTGGTAAACACATGATTATTTGTCCAAGTGAGAGAATGTTAGAATATTTATTTTAATTATATGGACTTAATAACATGTGTTGTCTTCTTAAGATATACTATTATGCATGTGAACGCACATAAAGTTTTAGATCATATTTATTATTACCATAATAGGATTAATGATTTAATTTGGTGATCAATATTATGATATAGACTATAGTTATTTAATAATATAATATGAGGTTCAATTATTAATATATACCCTAAATTCTCGAACACATAATTGCAATTTTTTGATGGGGTGGGGTGTGAGCCTTAATACTTGCAATTTGTTGAAGACCATTNAGCTATAGTTTACGTCGTCCGCGGAACACGTTGGCAGCTGACGTGTTCCGCGGACGACGTCCGCTATAGCTGGCCACGTCAGCTTTCCGCGGACGGCGTCCGCTATTCGCCCTAAAACAATATTTGATTTTTCTAATCGCATTATTTAACCAAAATAGCCTTATTGTGACAATAGAGCTGCAGTTCTATTTTCGAATAACAACATGAGCACGTCGAAATTTTGATATATTGATAGAAAGTTCCTGATTGTTAGAGAAAGAGTTCAACAAAATAAAATCAGTATTGAACATTTTGGTACAAATGATATGGTTGCGGATCCGCTTACTAAAGCATTGACATCATCGGTCTTTTATAAGTTGATTACTTATATGGGTGTCGTTTGTGATACTATTTGATTCATTTTCATTTGTAAAACGTTCAATATTGTTTGGTCATGACATTATGTTTTGTTTCATGTTGATATAGAACTCTTATCCGATCTCATTATGTTTATTTGACCATTTGAAAATAGGCATGCATGATCACTTTAGCATGTAATTTTCATGTCATACACTCACTTGTCTATGTCATTTAGTTGCGTTAGTACTTATGATTGATGAGAGTTGAGTTGCTGTTTTACGATAACTACTTCTTCAGTCTTTGTATTAATAAGACTAATGGACGAGATGTTTTTAAATGATTATATTCACTTATGTGCGTATATATTTGTACGATAAATAAATTGTGATTTAAAGGGGACATTTGGTAAACACATGATTATTTGTCTAAGTGGGAGAATGTTAGAATATTTATTCTAATTATATGAACTTAATATCATGTGTTGTCTTTTTAAAATATACTATTATGCATGTGGACGCACATGAAAGTATTAGATCATATTTATTGTTACCGTAATAGAGTTAATGATCTAATTTGGTGATCAATATTATGATATAGATTATAGTTATTTAATATTATAATGTGATAGTCAATTATTAATGTATGAAATTTCCGAGAACTAAATTACAATTTTTGGATGGGATGTAGTGTGAGCCTTAATAAGAAGCATAACAATATAGTTGCTCCCCATATAACAATCTTCTTACGATCAGGGTTGAAGACCATTTTTCGTGTTTACGGTGTTCTTCATATTATCATCGTCATCATGAATTCAAGTATTTCTTCCGTTGCCCAATCTCCAATACAAAATCTCATTAATTCTATCATTGGTTTCCTTTTTCATTTGCGTGCATTTTTTAGAGTGGAAGGGAGGCTTCAATTGTTAGCTTAAAATGGATTTTACCGATTCTTTACCGATTAATTTTCCGTTAGAACTCAGACGCACACACACGGCGGAATGGAATAGACACACAAAAACTTTTACGTGGAACCCGAGTACCGGGAGAAAACCACGGACCAACACCGGTCAATCCACTATCACCAAATAAACAACAGATACAGTTCAAGAACTATCCCGTTCTTGAAACACTGATATCGAGCAACAAACAATAAAGATTATCTCTGCAAAACTCCTTTGCAACCTTTGTTGTTCTCCCGTGCTCCCTCTGCGTTTTTCCCTCTGGTGATGATGATCCTTGGTGGTGGTGCATTAAGTGCGGCTGGTTGTGTATAAATACACTCCTGGAAATGGGCTTAGGTTTAAGGCCCATTTCCCCTTCTGGCTACCGATCGGTATCAGACCATCCGACCCCGTCGGTATCTAGGTCATCCAATACCGGTCGGTATCTTCCTTTACTTCTGACCCCAGCTCGGTATCTTTCTTCGGCTGACGATGGGGTAGCTGCCACCGAAGTCTCCATCTGCTCTAAGGCTGGAACTTGTGAGAACGCCATGCTGTCGACTATGCAGATTTTCCATCCTGAGTCGACCTGCAGTTTGTCGACCTGCAGTCTCGTCGATCGGCTGTCTTGACTTGCAGTCTGTCGATCGGCTGACTTAACTTGCAGTATGTCAATCGCCTGCCTGGACCTACAGTCTGTCGATCGCCAGTCTCGACCTGCAGTCCGTCGATCGCCTCTGCAGTCCCGTCGATCGCCACAGACCTGCAGTCTGTCGATCGCCTATGTCCTGCAGTCGTCGATCGCCACTGACCTGCAGTCTCGTCGATCGCCACAGATTTGCAGTCCGTCGATCACCTCTGCAGTCCCGTCGATCGCCATAGACTTGCAGTCCGTCGATCGCCTGTGACTTGCAGTCTGTCCATCGCCACTGACCTGCAGTCCGTCGATCGCCATGCAGAAATTTGGTGTTCCACTCAACATCAATGGTGGCAGAGATAGTAGAGACTGCGGAAAATTCTACAGACCACATGCGGACAAGTCTGCTGCATTTGCGATCTATGAGTTGACGTATTTACGAGTATGTTGATATCCATGGTTTCCTACCTTGCCCGTACCATATTTTTGAAAAAAAGCTAATTTCATATGCTGTCGTCTGTTGATATACTAGTCATTAGAGCGACAATCTGGGCCATTATGCAAACGTTTAATTACCATATATTAACATTGTTTATACATTTCGTTTTGGTGCTTGGGTTGCTTTTAGTTCAACTTCATTCATACAAATTAGTTCTCCTCTCTATACTGATCAGACTTATTTTGCAGGATGTTTCTTATAAGCCTCAAGAGTTTTATGTTCAAACACGAAAATGTGAGCGTGATGCTGGTTCCAAGGTCGTTAAAATATGTGAGAGGCTAGTAAAATTTATTTTGTGTTTTCCATTTGTTACTTTTTTTTTCATTTGATACTTGAATTTCATGACTCGCTCAGCTATTGAATTGGCTTGCTCACTCGATGATCCATCGACATGAGATACAATTCTTTCAATGTTTGGAACTTTAAGAATTGCTAAGTAAAAATTATGATCTGCATCACAAAACAATTTAAGATCCTGTGGCTCCGATCCATTTCAAGGAATTGGTTTTTTAGTGATTTAGATAACAATATAAGACTCACAAGTCGATTTATCAATACCCCTCACCCTTTTTAAGTATATTCCATCTCACTTGGATTTGCAATATGTGGCAAATTGAGGTTTCAAAACGTTCGTTGAGAACATAGAAAGGGGAGTACTTGGTTTCTCACTGTTATATTTTTTGCTCTAAAATTTCCGTGCAACTATTAATTTTCCTTCTTTTGAACATAGGTTACGAGATGATCATGGCCATATTATACAGCACACCCAATTAAGTTTCTATTACTTTCTAGTCCAATAACCACTACTATTATTTTGATGGTTTGAAAAGTAAACATGACTTTTCATTTTGTTTGTTTTTCGATATTATTTTGAAATCATAACTCTGAGCTTTATTTTCGGCCTAATCAATAGCCAACTTGCTGCCCTTGTGGAGAACGGCGAAGGGTTCCATCATCCTGTGAGTTTTTTGAATGAACCCATACCTATGTACTGAAATAAAAAAAAATCCAAAGGCTAAAATGTATTTTCAGTTGACAAACTGATCAAAGACAAGGCAAATACTGCACACTGTCTTCGATTTACAGATGAGTGGTAAAGTGCTCTTCCGCTACCAACTTATGATTCAGTTAGACACAAGATTTTAGTGTCACGGCTCCATTCCAATTCAATTGAATTCATAATAGCTTCCTGATTTTTTGTGCAAAACAATGTAGCAAACTTGGAATACACTAAAATAATTCCACTCAATGTTACTGAGATATTATGGTATCAGTTTCTTTTTTTCTTTATTTATATTATTATAATGTTCATTCCAGGTTCCATGTTTTTGCTATTGGACAACGATCCATTGGATTTAGTATCCGAGTAGAGGTCAAAGCAAGATCGAAGACATCGGTATGCTACTCTATTGTTAATAATTTGATAAAAAACCTATCTTGTTTCATCTTACATGGTCCTTAAGTCTGTTGTTCGTATTTTTGTATTTGAATCTATGCATGAGATTGATGTTGGTCCTCATGAAAAAATCAATTTATCCTAAAATACATCCACAATCTTGAGTCTTGACGAGAGCCTAAGGTCATTGAACACCTATTGATTCATTTTAATACTAATGTCTCCATACAAGCACATCAAGTGTGACCTGTTGCCAATAACAGCATATTTTCATGCAACAAACTAATGTATTGAAATGAAGCAGATGCAAATGTGATCTCTTTCCGTGGTTCAATTTTACATACATTTTTATAGGAAAACTGATACTTTTGTTCATGTTTTCACAGTTGCTCAACAATGATGAAATCAGAAATTGTCTAATCTAAATCTGTTTTGACAGGAAGTGATTGTAGGGTCTGGGAACAGGACTGCAATATCTAATGATCAATTCTTGAGAGTGAACCTTGTTGGAGATTATGCTGGTTATACCAATATTCCAGAATTTGATGACTTCTACCTTGTTATCCCTCGACAGGTATCTTTTAAAATACCGTAACTGCATCAATGTTTTATGTTTCGCAAATGCAAGCTACAGAATTTACTTGGTCCAGTTATCTTGCTATCCTGCTAAATTTATATTCGATGATGCTTCATGATTGATTTTAAGTATTTCTTTTGTTTCTATAGGGTATTTCAGGTCAACCACAAAGCATGGGGACTGACTTTTCCAAATGGATGCTTCTTGAACGAGTCAGGTTCACTCTTGATGGTCTCGAATGCAACAAAATTGGTGTTACTTATGAAGCATTTAACGCTCAACCAGATTTTTGTGCTGCACCTTTTTGGAGTTGCTTGCATAATCAATTGTTTAATTTTTGGGAGGTTAGTAGTATCTTTTTTCTCAGTGTCTCTATGATCATCTCCTGGTTTTATTCTATCACATTCTTTTAGTGATACCCTCGATTTACTATAAAATGCATGGATCTATTTGAATAAATTTTGTACTAACAAAAAATTCTCATATATATTTTGGATGCTCTTTTACAATTCAGGCTGATCTGAACCGAATCAACCGGAATCAGGTTCCTCTCTATTGTGTTCAGGGTAGATTTGAAAGAATCAATCAGCTTCCAGTTACGTTTTAAAATGTCTTCATTTTTCACTGAGTATTAAGTGTTGAATGCGTAACCAGTAAATAGAAATGCATACTGATGGAGGCCATGCGTTTTCGATCGGGATCACGGAAGTTCTCAACACAAATCTTATGGTGGAATTGAGAGCTGATGACTTAGAATATGTCTACCAAAGGTAGCCTTGTGCTTGTGTGTTAAACATACAGGTTTTGCCTTTTTGGAAAGACTTTTTGTCCATGATATCCTTTTCATGCCATTATGATCAATGATATATTACCTTCAAGTTCTACTGAATCCCAGGTAACATTTTATGCATAAGTGTGCTATATTTTGAAGCTTTGACACACTTTGGTACTGCAACGATCACCGCAAAGAATACCGGTGAACTTGAAGCATCATACAGCCTTACTGTAAGAATTTATTTAGTCGTATGAACTACGTTCCGTTAAAAAAAACAAGCTCGAAAAACTATCTGCGGTCATTATAGTTTTTATATCTTGTTCCAGTTTGAATGCTCCTCTCGCATCAACCTAATGGAGGTACGTATTTCAAAACACAAGCTTGAAATTGCACTGTTTTGGCTTACAAAATTTATTTTTCTTCTAGTCAGGAACAGTTTTTCATAATGAAGTCAAAAGAGATAATCACCCGGTCATTTAGACTTTACCCAACCACTGATCAAGCAGTTATATGCATGCAATGGTATAATTAATTAACTAGTCTAAATTTATTTAGTCTTTTGTTTCTTGACTTTGTTTAGTTTATAAACCTTTTCCATATTGCATTTCGGCTATACTAAAAGACTCTGGTTTTAGCGAAGTTGATATAGCACACTGCCAGTTCACTACTACAGCTACAGTACTAGAAAATGAATCACATGTTATTTTGAATTCACTAATGAGACTAAATGTTTTGTTCTTTCGAACCCCGCAATTCGTACAATGCCACCATAACTGAACTTAGATTTTAGAAAATATTAGAACATGCTAGTTCCTGGTTTACTCAAATATATAGAGAATCTATGGGACAATTTTTGGACTGGATTAGCAGATTTTATTACCAGCGAAAAATGCAGGTACACCATTTTTTTCAAATAAATGCCCAGCCAACTGAAACTTCATAGCTAGGATGATGTGAATAGCTTCTCTAAATAGCTTCACTCTTTGCATATTTGTTTGTTTATTGAGTAACTATCGTGTTTTTCGGCACATTTTGCTTAAAATGGTCGATAAAACTGGGTATCTTAAGTAATGTTTTCTTTGACGAAACAGAAGCAAGTGCTCTGGATTATTCAACTTTAGCTGCCATACCGAGTGCATCTCCCTGAGCTATGCTCTAGTATTCGTTTTGTTTTTAGCTGTTTTTACAACAGGTATGTTGCTTATTACATGAACCAAACACTTGTACAACATATTAATACAATTGTCATCATTCTTGCAGCATTTGTTTTAATGTGGCTTTTGCACGAAAAGGGACTCTTTGATCCATTTTTTGACTGTTTGGAGGATCACATTTGGAAAAATAAGCAGGTACCGAGACATGACATCGACAAGCGGAGGCACCATCGGCATAGAAGGCAAAACAGTCATGAATAGGGTGTGATCTTGATTACCATTACTATCTACACCATGTTAATAGCAAGAATCATAAGCCCAAGCATCACAAATTTAAATACAGAAAGCGACAGCTCCATTAAGCTATGGCCACTTACAAATTTGTCTCCCCTTTATCTTCAATTTGACTTCTTTAGTGAATATTGATTGTCAATGCTTTATAAATTTGAACTTATCGGCATAAAGGAATCCTTTTAGATGGGCCTTTATCGGCATAAGCTGTTATTGCGTTAAGAGAGACTCCTATCAATGTTCACTATCAATCTTTAGGTACTTGTTATGAGATTTATGGACACTATCTAATAGTACGAATGATAAAAAATGAAATTCTTTTTCTATACATTCGAACCACTATCGCATACTTCTCTTTATCGAGAAATTGAAGAATCCATGGAGGAGTTTTCTCAGGCCCGTTCATATGGTACCGAACTAGGCTTTGCATTTAAATTCTCCAGGGATAATTAGGGGTGTGATGATTTTACAAATATATGATTTAGGGTACGTTAATTTATTAAAATAAAAAAATCAATGTAAATAAAAAAATACAAATATCAAATTGATACATTTAGTTATAATAAAATAAATTAACTAAATTAAAACTCTTGGTAAACTTTCAAAAGTAAATAGATTGCACGATTAGCTCGAATTTGTACAATCCACCACACCTGGTGTGCTAATATTACAAAAGATATATATATTTAATTAATTTATAAAAAAATTTATATACTCCAAATCAACATAATTTAAAATATTATTTGATTATTGAATAAATTGTAGAACAATAATATATTTATATTATTTTAATTAACAAATCCTTAATGCATTCTAATCAGATTTGTAAAAAATTAACAAATTTCGTACCCTCACACTCCAAATCTCACACATTGCACCATTGTTTGTGCAACATAGAAAAGTAATTAATATGGAAAATTAATGATCATTCTTCGTTTTCATCATTACATATTTCATTCTTGTCAAACTTATTATCTTCATTATTATTTCTTTAATCAAGTCATGTTAATTCACTGATAAGTTTGCATCGTGCACTTGGTGTGTTTCGGATACATGAATTTTGAGAATTTGAAACACTAGTGTAACATAGTAAAACCAAGAGGATGATAATTTTTTAATAAATGAAATATACTAAAAACATAACTTGAAGTCTTGAACAAATGAAATTTACAACTTTTAGTAGAAAACTAATAATATTCATCACATTGCCTTTATATCATTCACATCAATGTAGATATGTGGATTTTTTTCAAATAAATCATTTTTTCTCCCCCTATAATCTATATTTGAATCATTCATACATTTAATTATATTCCTATAAATAAAATAAAAAATATATTATAAAATTTAAATGTATGGATATAGTTATAAAATGTAAAATATCTGTAATTAAACATTATTATTTTTATTAACCCAACAGCTAAGAAATATAAAATTTTTAAAAAACACCAGTTTTGCTAGCTTGCACGTGGGCCCCTTAAAATCAATGTACATTTTTAAAAACTAAATCGTTAACGAGCTGGCTGGTGGGCCAACCAAATCAATGAACAAACCTGACGATTTTTTATTTATTTTTAATAATATAAAAATAAAATCGTCAAGGTTGTTTGTCTTGTTGCTTATTTGAATAAAAATCTGGAAGCTAGTTGGTTTTATTTTTATTTTGCAAATTATAGTTTTTATACAATTATTTTTTAGAATAAAATATATAGATTTAGTTTGTAACCTAAACTTAATTACCTAGTTCAACCAATCAAATAATTTTCAGGCGAATTCATTTAGTCATTTTTTTAAATCATATATTTGATCAATTCGTATGTTTAGTTCTTTTAAGCAGCATATTTTTAAATGAACTTATTGTATTGGGCAAAATATGTATTTCAAAATTCTTGTATTATAAGCTCTTCGTTTTAGGTAAATAATGGTTTTTCATATATGAGAAAATATCTTAATACATACATTAATTTGTCTTTAAATTATACTCAAATACAAAATGTGATATCTATTACATGAAATAGATATAAGATGTAAATTAATTGATATGCGACACTTAACAATAATAAATCAAATGATTTTGTAATAAATTTGTTATAATTATAAGAAGAAATAATATTTTATAAAAAGAACAAGAAGTAAAAATTACCTAGGATAGAAGACCATTCTTAAGTTCGGGCAACACCAAAGCCAAAGAAAAGAAAATTGATAAGGAAAACCCTTACATGGATAAATTTAAAAGATACACCTATGAAAGTAAATATATCGAATATTTATCTATATATGAGACATTTGTATATAATTATAATTAAATAACAAAAATAGAATGAAAATTTATATTTTCCAACTTTATATTTCTTCACGAATTCTTCTTACACGCTTGACATTAGGTAAAATTGATGAGCAAAGATTTAGATAGATTTTTTTATTCGATTATACACTTCACAAGATCTTCTCATGAAGTTTAGTGTTCGCAAACTTACACCAATAATTTATAAACTAGTGATCTTGGTAAAGATTGATGATTTCAATATTTAACCATTATTTAATGTTTCATATTTGGTTAGAGTCGATTGATACTGGTTATGCTTGTTGATATCGGAGAATATTGATGTAATATTGGTGCAACACTACTTATTTTCATTCGAAGATCAAGATTGTGCTCAAGATCTGGTCGTTGGCGCATTGTTCCAAATATATGTACCGGGTGGCAAGTGCCTCGACTCGGCATCTTGGATCTTCTTTGATCACCAATCTTCTTCCTTATTTTAGTTGACCTATGAGTTTTATATATGTTTTTGGGTTTCTCAAGTAAAAAATATCTTGTTTCTCCATTATTACGATTAGGAATGTAAATGAAACGGGCGGATTAGCAAATCTTTCGATCCCAGTCAATCAAGGCTCGGGTTCATCTCGATTTTTTCAAATCTACCTTGAATTTCTAAGAATCGATCCTCATACCTCATAATTTCTAATAAAATGAGTTGATTGGATTTGCAAATCAATAATATTATAATATATATTATTTTAATTAATTCGAACTCGAGTTGAATTCAAACCTCAATCGAATTGTACCCCAAATTATATTTTTTAGTCTTTGAACCCGACTCTAGCATTATTTATTTCGAGATGAACTCAAGCCTTAAAGTTTGGCTAGGTTAGATTCCTTTACATCCCTAATTACAATATTATTTTTAATGGTTTTTTAATATTATTTTTTAATCAAATATTACAAGTTTATAACTAATAGTAAATAAACATATGACATTTTGTATAATCATATTGTACAATATAGTAAATTAAAATGAAATCTGTGACATAAAGTTGCAATACATAAGTGAAAGAAATTTAAGGAAGCGTATAACTAATTTATAAACCAATTTAAATGAAATAAAAATGATTATGATTAATGTTTATCAAAATTAGAACTCACAAAATAAAATTAAAGAATATCAATTTTTTGAAAAAATTAGTATCTTTAACTATTTATAATTTAACAAAATTGTATCAAAATCAATCGTAGTCAACTAGATTATTTTACTTCACTAAAATAAACAAAATTAAATAAATAATACTTACTTTTATTTAAGTGAGTTGGTGACGATCAAAGATGACAGAAACGTAGTATTCAGACCAGACGGAGCTGCCCTGCTGGCATGTCTCTTGACAAGTCATCGTTTCCCCCAACTTTTCTTTACTACAATATTAAATTAGGATACCAATGGGGATAATAAATTCTTATATAATTAACCCATATTGTAATTATATGATACACTATGCACGGATACAATGTATAAGAAAATAAGATTACACTGTAAATGACTTGAACAAGTCATTTAATATGTTAGATAATCACTATTATAAATATATTTAAGTTTCATCTCAAATTCAATGTGAGATAATTTGATATTTCATCTCAAATCTATGTGAGATAAATTTGGATTTGCGAATTGAAATAAACCGTATTTTCCGATATTGATAATCAAATTTTTGACCTAATAGATATGATGTATAAGATGAAAAGAGCAAACCGTAAAAGACTTAAACAAGTTATTTATTATGTTATTTATTTATTCTTATAAATCAATCCAAATTTCATCCAAAATTTAATGTGATACAATTTAATATGTCAACAACTTATCTATTTCATTATTTGCCCGCTACCCATCCTCGGTTTGGATATGTGCAATTCTCAAAAAAGAAATTTAAATAATATATGAAAATTTGGATAAAATAATAAACAAATTAATATTCATTTTACAGATATGTGTAGTAGGATGGCTTAGTGATGGGTAATCAAATATATAACACGATAAATAATCAAGCGAATAGCTAAATATATAATCAAATAGATCATAGATATTATAATATTCATTAATAAAACCACCATTTGATCTATTTAAATTGAGTAATTAATTTTACAATTTGTTATAAAGAATGCGGATAACGTAACAAAAATTGATGGTATGATAATTTAGCGGGTCCTAATGTCATTAAAATCGAGGAGCATTCTATTATTGTAAGATTAGCATGAAATAGAGGCTCGTCGTGCTGCCACGTCAACATGGGGTAAAGGCATTAATTGGCCTTAGGGATGTGGATTATCGAATTCAACAGCCAATCCATCTACATATATATTATATAAATGTAACTAAAATTCTATTAAGAATTCACATAATTTGATTTATTAATTCGTCTACTTGATGAATTGTGGGGTCAACAAATGATATTTCTTGAATGGCACAAGTAGAATAATATGTTAATTAATGATTGTAGAAGATAAAAAATGTAAATTTGTATGATTAATAAAGTCATTGATTGATTATACATAAATGTTGAAATAATGAAATCGTCCTATATCTAAAATTATATTGAGACATTTTTCAAAATATTTAATTTTAAATACTTATTTATAAATTATATATCTTAAATATATTTTTACGTTAATAATAAAATAAATTTTTTAGATATTATTGATAATATTACGGTTGATCGTTACATCGATATTGTCGTTATTATCAATAATGTACGCTATTTTCAATGATGTCTTAAAAATTGTAAATACAAAAAATAGTTAAAATTATAAGTATATGGACATTATTATAGAGTTGAGAGGAAAATAATTTACAAAAATAGAGAAAGATGATATGTACAACTAGAAAAATGATGTGTACAACTAGAAAATTGATATGGAGAGATAATGAAATTTTTGAGTAGACATGATTGGAAATTATCTAAGATGAATTGTAAACCACAATAAATGACATGTTCAAATCTTTTACGGTGTGGTCACCTCTCTCTTATAAGTTATATTCGAGCGCACTCCCCACTTAAATTGGTTCGACTCTATAAATTTAATATGGTATCAGAACGAGTTAGAAAAAATCCTAAGTGATATTGTCGGGGTTTAGTCCGGTTTAATGAAATTAATTAGTTGGTAATTCATCTATTTGAATTGTCAAGTCCAATTTGTCAAATTGTTGGACTTAAAAGGGATGTTTTGAAATAATGAAATTGTCTCATATCGGAAATTGAATATTGTTTGGATTGATTTATAACAAAAAAATGTGAACCATAATAAAAGATTAGAGGGATCTTTATGTCTTTTAAGATCTTGAAAATATAATAATTGAATATTTCAAAACTTGAATAATCAAATTGATATTTTTCTTCTTAGTTCTTACCAGTGTTTTCATACCGAACGGTATACTGTCCGGTTCGTCAAATTTCGTTCTGTACCAGTATTTTTTTTCGTACCGCCTGATACCGGATATTAGGGTCGATTTCCGAATTTTTTCAGATCTGATCATAAAAAACTAATGAAATATTAATTTTAAAAAAAAATAAATATAATTTGGTACCGATTGGTATACCGATCGTACCGTTCATACCGATCCGAACCGGTACGTAATTACAGACCGATATGAAAACATTGGTTCTCACTTGATTGATCATGTTAACAAATTATGAACCGACAGTTTTTGTGAATAAATCCGTCGATTCAGGTTCAATCAAATTAATAAATGTTGGGCTTGATTAAAGATTTTAAATTTTATATTATTAATAAATAATGGCCATATAAATTGTTATGAAGATGAAAATGACACATGCCTCAATGATTGGCGTTGCCCAAAGCCACATGGCTTTTATTTCCATACAAGTAGACAGTTGAGTTCAATAAACATATTGAAATAGTAACATCATCTCCAAGGGTTAGTTAGATAATTTATTTAACAATATATATATATTTTAAGTTGCAATATTAAAATTTTTAAAAATATTTGTTGTTGTATTAATTATATTTTAAGTTGCTATATTAAAATTTTTAAAAATATTTGTTGTTGTATTAATTAATTATATGATTAATTTGTCATGTCACTTTGTTATTTCTGGTTGACATATACCCGAAATGCCCTTCAAAATTGGGAGAAATTTATGAGGTTTTGTAATTTATGGTTGCATTGTCCCAAGATTGGTATATATGTTTGTTCAAAAGTGATAACGTAATCCACTCAAATTTTTTGCGTATATCCCAATCGCCCTAAATTAGGATTCCACCCCTCAATTTTCAAAAATTTCATTTTATCCCCCAAAATGAGCAATTTTGCGAATTGGACCCAATTTATCAAATATATGATCTCAAACCTTTAATTGAATTTTATTTATTTAAATTGAAGTGACAAATTTTTATTATTAAATACCTTAAATAGATACATAATTTACCTAATTGAATCTACACACATCGAATCATACACACAATTTCATGGACTAAAATTTATTTTAAAAGTAAATAAACAAAGAAATTAAAAAGATGGGACCAAGGCTCCGCTCTGCTTTTAATACTGTTTATGTTGAGAATTTCACCCAATTTTGTTGGTTGGCCCAAACGTTATATTTTTAGTTACTCGCGTTTAATAAATAAGTTTATGTGTGCAAAAATATTTTAAAAATAATAAATATAAATTAATATTTTATATTTGTTTACATTTTCTCATCAATACACATAATTTCATTGGGTGTGCTAATATCAATTTAACAATAGTATATCGTTTATAATTTTTATTTATTACCCGTTCAAACTTTGGGTTTGTTTGATTCCTCGATTAAAATAGCGGTGATGTCTCCAAATCGTGATTTTTTAAGACACACAAAACAAAAGTAAAATTTTGATGCGCTAATGGGCATGTTTGGAATATCGTTTGGTAAATAATGGTGATGTTAGATGATTGTAATCTGCTATGAGGTGAACTGATCCTTATTTAAAAAAACTGTTTTTGAAACCGCGGTGCAGTGATCGTAATGTCATAAAATGACTTTTTTGTCCATATTTTTAAATAATTGTTTATAACTTAATGAATAAATTTTATATTATTTTATGATAAATTCGTTATATCAAAAACTACATTTTTAAATTGTTATATATATTTTTATAGTTTGAACACGTAATTGATAAAATATAAGAAGTTATTAATCAAAATTATTTTTAAAAAAATTTAAACTATAATTTACTGATGGTAAAATTGATATTTGGAATGTACGTTTTGGTGGCCGTTGGGTTAAACTAATTGTGAACTCACCGCTATTTTCTATGGTCACACAAACACAATTATTAATGATATTTGGTTAAAATAGAATACAACTACGGCACGTTCACCGCACTCGGTAGTGCAGTGCCATTCCAAACAACACCAATCACTTTATTTCATTGCAAAATCATCATGAATTTAAAAAACGACTCATTTACCCCACTTCTAATAATTATAGGATGATTATGATTAGGTTTGTTATTAGTATATATAAGGGTATATTAGTACTTTTATATAAATTACCATTATAATATTATAATTGTACCAAATATATTTATAAATTTACGATCATTGGATATGTTTGGAACAACGTTGAAGAAATATTGGTGATGTGAGATAATTGTATTGTGAGGTGATCATGACATAAATAATGGTGATTTGAAAAAACAGTTTTTGACACACTGATAATGTAATCGTGATTTCATAAAATAATTTTTTTACTTTTACCTTTAATTAATTTTAGATTAAATAATAATTTAATAAAGATAAAAATGAAATTTTATAAAATACGTTGTTGTGGTCCAAAAACCGGGGGTGTCAACAGTCATCCGGTTCGTTGCAAGACGAACTCAGTTGTAATTTATTTAATATGTAGAAGACGATTATGAATCAAATATAGAAGGGGCAATGCAATTTTAGAGTGTAAAACCCCAAAAGATATGGAAAAAACCACTTGACTAAGAGCTGAAATGCCCTTAGTCGATTCAATAAGCAAGTTGTTAATTACAAATAATATGTTTGTTCTTTAGACAACGAGGGGGATGAAGTTTATCAAAAATAAATCGATAGCCGGCCAAACAAGAAGAGAAAAAAGATGATCATTTTCTTTGCCTCCCAAGTGCCTTTTTTATACGTCCTTTGTGATGCGTGAATAGTAGGGTGTTGTTTTGTGTCTGTCCCGTGCGGCTAGGTCGGCTCGTGTCAGGCGGGACAGCCGCCGGGCATGACTTTATAGGGCTGCAGAACGCTAGGCCTTTCGACGCTACTAGTCGGCTATCTCTAGACCAAAAGGAGGCTCATACGACTCCGTCAGACCTGTTTCTGACATGAATGTCAGATGTTGTTGTCACATGTTGAGGAATGTGGATGACCAGAAGTATAGCCTGTGCGATGTGGACCAATCGGTCCTGACGAGGGGGAGAAAGCATGACTCTATCGATCGGGACCGATCGATAAGAACGGGCATTCTGGCCAGACTGGGCCGTCCATTCACATGAGTTGGTGAGTTGGATTTGGGTCTCCAAGTTTTATTTTTGTTTTGTATTAAATAGCACAAAGATGAGATAACATGGTACAAAATATAGGCATTATATCATACCACACTTCACATCACCATCTGATTATACCCCGATTTTTAAAACTTGACTAAACAAATGTATGATTGTCAATGTTTCATGTTTATAGTTCCCATTTTTGTAACGTTTCTTTTTCTTAAATTTCAAAAAATAAAATAAAATACCAATTATGAACAGTGTTATTAGAAAAAGACTGGAGTAAAAAACATAAATGAAAGAGTATGAACATTTATGATTGAACAGTGATGATGATGTTAAGAAGTTAAGATTGATGTTACTGTAAGAGAGGGATTGCGGGTCCGAATGACGGCTTTCCATTAGCTGTTCTCTCAGTTTCCCTGTATAAATAACCAGACACCCATCTTCTTAACCATCACCACCAATGGCTTCTTCTTCTTCTCTTACACTTGTATTCTTCCTTTCTTTTCTCTGTATTATTTCTTCAGTTCGTGTTCTCTCCCGCCCGACAACATTCAACGACGATTTTCATGTCGCTTGGGCTGATAACCATCTCCGCCAGTTCAACGGTGGCCGTACTATTCAGCTCACCCTCGACCACAACTCAGGTACAAACTAACGTATGATCCATCCACTTTACTATAAATTTACACTTTTGGATCTATATAGGATGCGGGTTCGGGTCAAAGAATAAGTACCTATTCGGGAAAGTAAGTATGAATATCAAGCTAGTTCCCGGAGATTCTGCCGGAACCGTCGCTGCATTTTACGTAAGAATTGAACCATTAACCTATCGTACCAGCTTTTGTTAAATTTCTATAATCGTGTTAATTTTATGTAGAAAGTATGCTAAAATATAATGTATAAAAGAATGAGATCACATAGTAAAAGATTTAAATAAATCATTTAATAAACATTTTTCCTTATAAACCAATTCAATCCTAAATTTTAATGTGAGACAATTCCTTCATGTTCAACACACACATCATCTAATCACCCGACAAGCTTGACTTGAAAATTTAAATCGGTGAATTATCAATCGATCAATTTTATTAAATCGGACTAACCTCAACAATGTCACTTAATATTTTCCAATTTTGTTCCGATACTATATTAAATTTCTAGAATCAGATCAATTTTATGAGGGAAATATGATTAGATATAATATATAAAAAGATGAAATCACATCATAAAAAACTTGAACAAGTTATTTAGTATGATCATATTTCCTCTTACAAACCAATACAATTCACATGTAAATTCTGGGAAAATTCTGAGTTTTATGTTTTGTTTGTTTTAAATCATAATGCTAATAAGAAAGCTTAATGTTGTATTAAATGGTAAGATGAAGCTACATTATTGGGGTTATAAATTAATTTGTGTATGATGTAGTTGATTTCAGATACTTTTGGGGTTCGGGACGAGCTCGATTTCGAGTTTTTGGGTAATCGTTCGGGTCAACCGTACACGGTTCAAACAAACGTATACGCACATGGAAAAGGAGATCGTGAACAAAGAATCAATCTTTGGTTTGATCCCGCTTTAGAGTTCCATAAGTACTCCATCATGTGGAATCATCATCAAATAGTGTAAGATTTAACATAATTTTGTACAGTTTACTCAATTCTACAAATTTAACAATTTTTTCAAACAGTTTCTACGTGGACGAAATTCCCATTAGGGTTTACAAGAACAACGAAGGTAGAGGAGTCCCATTTCCCAAATTACAGCCAATGGGAATTTACTCTACACTCTGGGAAGCAGACGATTGGGCAACAAGAGGAGGTTTAGAGAAAATAGACTGGTCTAAAGCTCCTTTTTACGCTTATTACTCCGATTTCGATATCGAGGGTTGCCCGGTTCCTGGACCGGAGCAATGTCCGTCGAACGCCGGTAATTGGTGGGAGGCGACCGCTTACCAGCAGCTGAGCTCGGAGGAGGCTGTGAGATACAGATGGGTTAGAGTTAATCACATGATCTACGATTACTGTACTGATAAGGCGCGGTACCCAGTTACTCCGCCGGAATGCCTTGCCGGTATATAATCGTCGGTTGTTGTGGGATTTGGTATTAATGAGTTTTGGAGGTAATATTTTAATTATTTGAAAATATCGTGAAAATAATCAGGTATTTTTAAATGATTAAATTTAATAAATGTAAAATTGGTATCCCCATCTTCCTCTGTGTAATCTCTGTCTCTATCTCTTATTCAGCTGTGTGTGTAATTAAATGTTTTGTTGTACGTGTGTCAGTGAAAGTATTTTTTGTTTTATCTCAATCTTTTTTTAAAACAAATAAAATATTACATTTAATAGTAGCAATTAGGTTCTCTTCATACAATATACTAGCATCATTCGGTTCATTGTTTTTCTAGTATGCTTTTTAAGTTATTTTGATAATATTATATATAAATGTACATTTAAATGTATTTAATTTAGAGTGATGTTTGTCCTTGATCTCCGATATTTGAAATAGTATAAAAACGATGCTTGTATAGTTTCAAAATTACGTACGAAGCACCTAAAGTTTACATAATGTGTGTGGTTGACACCTCAATTTTTTAAATTTGTAAACATCATGCTCTCAAAGTTTAAAAATTTCATGGTTGGCCTCCAAAATTTCAAAACAGTTTATATTTGACATTCACGTACATTATTTTTTTGTGTTTTTGCGTAATTGACTTCGTTTTTTCTACATGTTGAAATTAACCAATTTTGTTTACTGATTTGATATTTAGCCCCCGAGCATATTAAAGAGTTCAGATTTGACCCTTCGTCAAATTTTCGTTATTGTATTTCATCGATTATTGACTGTTAAAAATTCGATGTACGATACATGTATAATACTCGTTAAGTAGATATTTAATTATGAAGGTGAATTCTTACACATGGTAATTCTCATTGTGAATTTTGAAAGTTTGGATTAAATTACATAAATGCTTACACATGGTGAATTCATAAAGAGACAATAGGTGTTGGACTAGTGAACCGAAAAATTGTCTGAATATTAGGGATCATAAAACGCAGATCTGTTTGGAAATAAAATCCTTATTTACAGCATCATGAAAACTATCCTACAATATGGAATTTATATACGAAATAAAATTACCATGAAATATAATAACAAAACATTGTAAGACAAATTAGTATTTTAACAAGCGAATGATACATATTTCTCCGAGTCAATTATGAACTTTTTAATATCTTCGGGGGCTAAATATCAAATTAGTAAATAAAATGGGTCAATTTCAACATGTGGAAAGAAGGTGGTCAATTACGCAAAAACTCAAAAAAATAACGGACGTAAGGATCAAATATAAACGGTTTTGAAACTTTTGGGGTCAACCATTCAATTTTTAAACATTGAGAGCTGGTGTTTACAAATTTAAAAAAATGGGGATCAACCACACACATTATGTAAACTCTAGGTGTTTCGTACGCAATTTTGAAACTATAAAGACATCGCCTTTATACTATTTTAAATATCGAGGATCATCCTTGCAATTTTCGCATTTAAAAAATATATTCATACTTGTAATATTTTGTTATTTATTTATTACCGATTCAAAATTTAATTGAACTATTATTATTACACTAAACTATTTAAACTTCCAAAAGATAAATATTATGTAACAAAGATATCATATGTTGTATTAATGTTCGTTCATATTTTTATTTGAACATATTCATGTTCGTTCATATTTTATTCGAGCGTGAAAATATATTCCAACATTGTTCAAATTATTAAGTGAATGCTCATGTTCATTCGAATATCTTATTCAAATATTGTTCATACGATTTGTTCGAACATATTTGTACTATTTGTGCGAACTTCATAAAAAAAAATCACATTTTGCTGTTTTACAAGCAAAATCACAAAAAAATAAATGTATTCATCTTTCACAAAACAAAGAAGAAAATTACTTCAGTAACAACGTAAGAAAGTTTTGTAAATGTTTTTAAATTTAAATATTATATTAATCTATTAATAAAATTAATTAAAATAATATATTTATTCGCGAACGTTCAAATTTGTTTACAAAAATGTTTGTGGTCGTTCAAATTATAAACGAATAAAAAATAATGTTCGAACAATGTTCATATTTTTATTCGAACGAGCGAATACGATCACATACGAGACGAACACATATTGTTCACGAATTGTACGGATCGTGTAACAACCATAGTTTCATTGTTCTCTTTTAATTTAAGGGGCTCCATAAAGAGTGGGTTCCTCCACGGTACACATGTAAGTGATATCATTGATATTTAACCAATTGTGAGAAGAGTGAAAATTTTAGGGGAGAATTTTCCTCCCCTATATAAGGAGGGTATGTCGCTCCTTCAAAATCATCCTAAGATCCCAATCTCATTCCAATCAAGAGTTAAGACAGAAAAGTGAGATTGGAGAATAAAGTCATTCTTCTTAAATTCGTGTTTCGAAAGGTTTTTGGAAGTTGTAATATTTCATAAATATTTAGAGAATCTCAAAAAAGTTAAAGGGTAGTTGAAGTGTCAGATAAAGACTGTTTTACAGCATATTTTATGTAATTTATACTCTATATATTTATCTAGTTTAATTCTTTGTGTATACTATTGCAGAAGCGTGATGTTGTTATGATTATAGAATAAATAAATGCAAATAAGAACACTAGATTTAACGAGGTTCGACAAAATTATGCATATGTTCTCGAACACTACCAAAGTGTAATATTCTTATATGATCAAGGAATATTACAACCCAATAAAGAAGGAATCAAAACAAGATGCAATTGAGAATGAGAGAATTCTACAATTGCAAATCTCTGCTATGATCTTGGGATAATTTCCAATAAAGATGATCATGTCTTTTTATAGACAAATTTTCAAGTATGAACACATGTGTGAATATATAAATCTATCTTTTATTTTTTTTTATAATGTCACCAAACTATTAGATTAATGATATCATTTATCATATGTTGTTGACTTGTCAAACTCCATCATCTTCTATCTTATTAGCCAATATTTCAAATCTCCACCTTGTCTAATTTCCAATTTTCAGCCTTTCTCCCAAAACTTTGGTAGTGTCTTCCAATGCGCTTTAAGCGCCAACTTGATTGATATTAATCAAGTCCAAGCAATGTTTGAACTTGATTGATGTCACAACTTTGGTCAACATATCTGTAGAATTATCGGTAGTCTTAATTTTCTGGATTTGAATTTGTGCTTTCTCTAGAATATCTCGAATAAAGTGATATCGAATATCGATGTGCTTCGTCCTTGTATGATAAACTTGGTTTTTAGCTAAATGAATAGCACTTTGACTGTCACAATGCACAGTGATATTCTCTTGTTTGACTCCAAGTTCACCCAACAACCCATGAAGCCAAACTGCTTCCATTACTGCCTCTGTAGCTGCCATATACTCTGCCTTAGTGGTAGACAAAGCAACTGTAGAGTGTAAAGTAGACCTCCAACATACTGGTTCGTTTGTAAGAGTAAACAAATAACCAGTAGTAGATCGACGCTTATCCAAATCACCAGCATAGTTAGAATCACAATATCCAACTATCAATTCTCCAATTGTTTCATCCTACTCGAATATGATACCAACATCTAATGTATTAAGTATGTACTTTAAAATCCATTTAATAGCCTCCCAGTGCATCTTTCCGAGATCATGCATGTATCTACTCACCATACTCACGGCATGTGAAATGTCAGGTCTCGTACAGACCATGACATACATCAAACTACCAACAACACTGACATATGACACATTTGACATATATTCTCGATCTTCATTATTCTCAGGAGATAGAGCAACACAAAGATTAAAATGGGGTGCTAACGGGGTGTTCACAGGCTTCGTCCTATCATTAATGTTGAACCTGTTAAGTACCCTTTTCAAATAATGAGTTTGAGTCAAACTTACTCTCCCCAATTTCCGATATCTTCTTATCTCCATACCGAGAATCTTTTGTGCTTTGCCAAGATCTTTCATCTCAAATTCTCCTTTAAGTTGATTCTTCAGTTGCTCAATTTCTTCAATATCTTTTGAAGCTATTAACATGTCATCAACATAAAGGAGCAAGTATATAAAAGATCCATCTTGTAGCTTGCGTAGATAAACACAATGATCGTACTTACTTCTAGTATACTTTGTGTCAGTATAAACTTGTCAAATCTCTTGTACCATTGTCTGGGAGAATGTTTCAACCCGTATATAGATTTTCCAAGTTTACAAACCAAATCTTCCTTACCAGCAACCTTGAACCCATCTGGTTGAGTCATATAGATTTCCTCGTCCAAATCACCATGCAAGAATGCGGTCTTCAAATCCAGTTGAACTAGTTCTAAATCCAGTTGGGCTACCAAAGCCAATAAAATTCTAATAGAAGAGTGATTCACAACATGAGAGAATATCTCATTGTAATTGATTCCTTCCTTTTGAGCATATCATTCATCTAACATTCTTGCTTTGTATCATATGTCATTTTTTTTTGGAAATTCTTCTTTCTTTACAAATACCCATTTGCATCTAATTGTCTTCTTTCCTTGTGGTAGATGAGTCAACTTCCATGTTTGATTCTTATCTAATGACTCAATTTCGTCAAGTATGACCTTCCTCCACTCCGTATCTTGTGAACGTTTTACAGCTTCACAATATGAGGCAGGAATATCGTCATCTTCAATTCCAGATGCATATGCCACGACATCTTCATAACTAGAAGGTCTTGCGATTTTTCGTTTTTCCTTTCTCAATGCAATTGGTACATCTTGAGTACTTGACTCATTGTTGGTAGATGTTTCATGCGGATTCCCTTCATGCACCGAATCCGACTTTGTGGGTTCTTCAAGTAATATTAGATATACAATTCTGCTTAGTAACTCCACATATTTTGGTGTTTCCTCCACCTGTCTCGGAGTACTCTCATTTGGCTCACCAACTCCCTTATTCAACATTGGAGATTCATCAAATGTCACGTCTCTGCTAAAGATTATTTTTTCTGTCTCAGGGCACCATAACCGAAAACCTTTCACACCAGAAGTAATTCACATGAATAACGCCTTCTTTGCTCTTGGATCCAACTTAGACTCTTTCACGTGATAATAAGCATCACATCCAAACACATGTAATAAATCGTAATCAGTAGGTGGCTTCCCGAACCACTTCTCCATTGGTGTCATTCCATCATTAGCAGTGGAAGGTAGAAGATTGATGATATGACATGCATATGTCAGAGTTTCAGCCCAGAATTGTCTTTTCAATCCAGCATTCGACAGCATGTATCGAACTTTCTCAAGCAAAGTTCGATTCAACCTTTCTACAACTCCATTTTGTTGTGGTGTATTCCTTACGGTGAAGTGACGAACAATTCCCTCATCTTTGCAAAAGTGATCAAACATCAAATTCTTGTATTCTTGGCCATTGTCTGTTCGGAGAACCTTAAGTTTTTTGTCTGTTTGATTTTCCATCTTTTTTTTCCATGAGGTAAAGATTCCAAACACTTCGTCTTTAGATTTCATAGGAGAAACCCAAACTCTTCTGAAAAAATCATCAATAAAGGTAACATAATATGAGTGGATGTAGTCCATAATACGCTTGGTATTATGTTTCGCCTTTTCAAACTTTTCTTTCATCTTTTTCCCTTCGATACAATGTTTGCAGAAATGTAATTCGCATGTTCCAATATCTGTCAATTTTCCTTGCTTTGATAGAACTTCCAAGGATTTTTGACCAGCATGTCCCAACCGCATATACCATAACTTAGATATTTCTTTCCTTTTTTGGGATGCTACTGATGTTGTCCCAATAACGGTATTACTCTGATAGTAATACAAATTATTGTTTTCTTGTATTCCTTTCATCACCATGCGTCCTCCAGTCATGACATCCAATACTTTACCCTTCATAGTTATGGTAAAGTCTTTCATTGACAATACTCCCAAAGAAATGAGATTCTTTGCCAAACTAGGTACATATCGGACGTTGGTCAATGTTCTATGTGATCCATCATCATTCTGTAGTTGGACTGAGCCAATTCCCTTGGTGACACATGGATTGTCGTTTGCTGTGTATACAATTCCTCCATCTTGTTCTTTGAGATAATAGAACCAGTCACGATGAGGACACATGTGGTGACTACAGACTGAATCCAAAATCCATGTTATTGAATTGTTGTTCGATGGACAAACAACCAATGAAAGGTTTGAGTCGTCATCATACTCATCTACATTTGAATCAGCGATAACTTTTCTTTTTCAGATTTGACCAAGTTCTTCATTTTGGGACAATCTTTCTTATAATGCCCTTTCTCCCGACAAAAGGCACATTCATTCTTTTTCGGTTTAGCTTTGGAGTTCATTTTCTCCTTCTTCTTGCCACGTACAAGTACAACTTCAGTATCTACATTTGTATTTGACTTTTTCTTTTTCCGCATTTCGTAGCTATGTAGCTCACTACATACTTCATCAAGAGAAATTTCCCACTTTCCATGTAGAAGTTTAGTCTCGAGGTGCTCGAACTCACTCAGAAGAGATCCCAACAATATCAACGCCAAATCGTCATCTCTAAAATCCACATCAACATTCATCAAGTCTGAAACTAGCTGATTGAACATAGCAATGTACTCATTTAAAGTTGTGTCCGCACCATAAGTAAATTAATACAACCTCCTCTTCAGATGAAGCTTATTTTGGATACTTTTCTTCAAGAATTGATCCCCTAAAGCATTCCATAATTTTTCAGCAGAAGTCTCTTTCGAAAACTTGTACTTCAATTGTTTCGAGAGGTATAATCTTATGTTACCACAAGCTAGACGATTTAGCGTCAACCAATCTGCATCCTTCATTTCTCCTAGCTTTGATTTTTTATGGCAATATCAAGACCTAGCTGAAATACCATATCTTGAACTTCACTTTGCCATATTCCAAAGTGACTAGATCCATCGAAAATCTCCACCGCAAGTCTGGCGCTACCGCCGGTATAACATCCTTCACATCCTCCATTTATTATAAAATAACCAATAACAACGGCAATGATAACCAAATGCAAAAGTGTAACTTTTCTGATGTAGAAGTTCAGACTAACTGCAACCACATAGCATACTCAGTATAACCTTGCTCCGATACCAATTGCTGCAGAAGCGTGATGTTGTTATTGCTATTGAATAAATAAATTCAAATAAGAACACCATATTTAACGAGGTTCGACAAAATTATGCCTACGTCTTCGAACACTACCAAAGTGTAATATTCTTATATGATCAAGGAATATTACAACCCGAGAAAGAAGAAATCAAAACAAGATGCAAGTCTCTTGCTATGATCTTGAGATGATTTTCAATTAAGATGATCATATCCTTTTATAGGCAAATTCTCAAGTATGAATACATGTGTGAACATAAAAATCTATCTTTGATTTTTTCTTTCTAATGTCACAAAATCATTAGATTAATGTTATCATTTATCATGTGTTGTTTACTTGTCAAACTCCATCATCTTCTATTCTTATTATCCAATATTCATATACTTATAATAGTGGAAGTTTCTCAGGTAAGACGATTGGATTAACCCTATTTTGGGTGAATCATGTTAAATTTTGATGTCAATTTATTTATTATATTTGTATCGTTGATAGCTCGATTTCATACTTCGCTTTTGCTAAACGCGATGGTGATTCAACAAACCAAGAGTTATGCCTCAAATAATCGTACGAAGACATGTTGGGGATGATGAGGATGAATCAGACGTTTCTGAAGATGTTCCAGTTAACGATGATGATGAGGGTGAAGATGAATTACCAGTCATTGTTGGTTTAGGACTACGAGATCCAATAAAGTTATACAACGTTCTACGAGATATTCTTCATATCAATATGTATGTTATTGACTTACGGAGGAAAACCAAAATCCTAAGAGGAAGTCATGAATGATGAATTCAGGCAGAAGAGGATTAAGACCATGCAAGACAAGATGAAGTCTTTGTATGATATTGCGACTTTTGATATGGTAAAGTTGTCTGAAAGCAAGAAAGCTTTGAGAAATAAGTTGGTTTCATTATTAAACATCATGATCATAATCCACAACCATAGTTTAAAGCAAGACTTGTCGTGAAGGGATTCAGTCAGAAAATAGATTGATTTTGACGTTATATTCTCACCCGTTGTGAAGATGACATCTATTCGGACCGTGTTGGGGATAGCAGCATCTCTCAATCTAGAGGTTGAACAAATAAATGTAAAAATTGTCTTCCTACAAGGAGATTTGAAAGAAGAAATCTACATGCATAAATCAGAAAACTTTGTGAATAAAGGAAATGAATATATGTTTGCAAGCTAAAGAAGAGTGTTTATGTCTTAAACATTCTCATTCCAATCAAGACCGAAGAGAAAAGAGAGATTCAAGAAGAAAGTTGTTCTTATTGAATTTGTGTTCCGAAAGGTTTTTAGAAATATATAACATTTAGGAATATTTTCTAAATACTCTAGGAATCTCAAAATAATTGAAGTGTACTCGGAGCGTTGAGTAAACACTTTTTACCTCTCTTTTGGGTAATTTTTCTAGATATTTATTTAGATTAAATTATGTTTGTATACCTACTATTAGTAATGTTAAATTAAGAGTCATGCCAATTTCATGTGAGAGTGTGCACGTATATGACGTATAAGAGTATAAGACCACAACGTAAAAGATTTGAATAAATCATTTACTATGTTTCACATTCCTCTTATAAACCAATTGAATCCATATCTAAATTTCAATGTAAGACAATTCTTTTATATTCAATACACTCTCCTCAAGTCCAGGCAACTTACAAATTGGACTTGACAATTCAAATTGGTGGATCACCAACCGATTAATTTCATTAAACCGAGCATACTCCCCGGCAAGGTCACTTTGGATTTTCCGAATTCATTCGGATATCATGTTAAATTTCTAAAGTCTGGTCAATTTTCATGTGGGAGTGTGCACGTATATGCCGTATAAGGGAGGAAATCACATTGTAAAATACTTGAACAAGTCATTTGGTATGATTCATATTTTCTCTTATAAATCAATCCGATTCACATCTAAATTCCGATGTGTGACAATTCCTTTATATTCAATAGGTAATAGTGAAAGTTTCTTTGATGGGACATGTAGACTAGCCCTGTTTTTGGTGAACAATATAAAATTTGAGTGTCTATTTATTTATCATATTTAGATCGTGAATACCTCAATTTCATATTTTTGTTGTGTGCCCAACAATCCAAGCCCAATAAGCTTCTTGATGCTACTTCATTTGAGTTAAGAGCAATTCCGGAAACGGATTATTAGCATACTTAAATTTTTGGGAAGAATTCGTTGATTCGAATATACGAAATAACAAAACATGAAAATATAGTACTTAAATCAGATATCCAATCCGTTGGTCCAACCAACTTACCAATTGGACTTAGACAATTCAAATTGGTGGATTACCAACTGATTAATTTCATTAAACCGAGCAAACTCCCGACAATGTCACTTAGAATTTTCCGAACCCGCTCCGATACATTATTAAATTTCTAGAGTCGGAGCAATTTTCATGTGGGAGTGTACACGGATATGCCGTTCAAGTGAGGAAACCACATTGTAAAAGACTTGAACAAGTCATTTAGTGTGGTTCATATTCTCTCTTATAAATCAATCCGATCCACATCTAAATCCCGATGTGAGACAATTCCTTCATATTCAACATGTAATAGTGGAAGTTTTTCTGGTTGGACTTGTGGACTAGCTCTATTTTTGGTGAATAATTTAAATTTAAGTGTCTATTTATTTATCATATTTGGATCATGATTACCTCAATTTCATACTTCCATTGTGCGCCAACAATCCAAACCCAGTAAGCTTCTTGATGCTACTTCATTTGAGTTAACAACAATTCGAGACAATGGATTATTAGCATACTTAAATTTTTGGGAAGAATTCGAATCAACGATACGAAGTAACCAAACATGAAAAAAAAGTGATTAAATGAGATATCCAATCTACGCATACTCTCACTTAAATTACTAAAATCATATTGAATTAGAGACAAATAACGAAATGATTGAATGAGAAAAGGTTCAAAATTTAAAATTAAATATGTAGGCAATGGGTGTTTTTGTTATATATTTTACTGTCATGAAATTATAACGACATGTCACATTCCCGCTTTCTTTATCATGAGGTATGACGTGTATCCACGTCGTATTCTACATTGACTTTACATATAAATAATTTTTTTCCTAATTATATATTTTATTTACTAATTTTATGAATTATTCAAACATGTGAGAATTTTAAAATAGATTGCTTTTGTGAGTGGTGACACATGTTTCAAAAACATGGTTTTCCGATCACTAAGTTTTAGCGATGTAGAAAAATTTTCAATGAGTATTGAATTAGTCATAATCTTCAAACTATGCACAATGTTTAGAATATAATGGTAAAAATCATTATAATATATTATCAATCGATACATATGCGAGTCGAGTGCCATTATTTCAAATTTAAATGACATGAATTATTCTATTGTAGGGCTAACACAATGAAATCAAAACTAACATTTGCTTATCTTGCGCAGGCCCATAAGCTGCAACTCGTTTGTCAAGGTGAAGACAATTGGGCCTCTCAATTACGGCCCAAATTGAAATCCAATTAGGAGGAACAGAATGTCATTAAAAAGCCGTAGAGCAGTTGCTGAACAGACAGATAAATCAAGCAGAATCGTAATTCAAGCAAGGAAGCAATGAGGAACAAAGAGGGAGGAAAACTCACCGGTATTACACCTGATACATCGCACTGATTCAAGCCTGAGAAGAATTGTGCAAATCTGTGTTAGTGCATTCTGTAAAATTAGTTCTTATTGGATTAAGGATCAAGGGAGCTCTCTAGTCCTCGTGGTTTTCTCTAGGATCTCCGGTTCCACGTAAATCTTGATGTGCACAATCTACAAAGAAACAATTGACAATTAAAAAAGGAAGACTTTAGAATAATCTGCAATTACCGTGAATCTTTGGAGGTTTTCAATCCAACATCTATAGCCATATGAAGGTATGTGTATTTCGATATTAGATAATTAATACGTGAGAAAGTCATAATATTAATAGTATCATTATATTTCTTAAGCTTAATCTAGTGTTTTAATGTTTTCCCTGGAATAAATATTTCAGTGATAAAAAAGAATTATGATATATTATATTTTAAAACTAAATGATGTCAATTCCTTGATATATTAGATAGAACTGGAAGCTTTTTACGTAATTATTTAATTAAGTAAAATAATGAAGTGAAGATGATTAATTACGCGAAACTTGTTTTATGGACCACAAGGAAATAAATTGAATAACTTGAAAGTAAAAGGGCATATTCGTGAATTTGACAAATCCCTACAAATCTTGTGGTTATCATAGGCTCATTCTTTTTATATTGTTTTTGAATAAAACAAAATAGTAGGTTACTTTCCGTAAAATACAAAATAGTGTATTAAATTCCAATATATTTCAAATTTCGTCCAATTGATTGGTAGAGGTATAAAGTCAAATATTGACAAATAGATCGAACATAACTTGTTTTGTTTGAAAAAAAAGATATAAAATTGGGGAGAATTTCATCAAAAAAATATTATTACAATTGGGGATTTCAAAACTAAACAACTTTTATAAACAATTATAAAACTAATCATCTTGTATTATTTTATTAATATATTTTAACAAGTTTGGATAATTTGGCAATTTTGGTCTCCAAAGTTTTCAATTTTGGCAAAACCAACCCCCAAAGTTTCATGTAAACAAAACTAGTCCTCAAAGTTTGCGAATTTTGGCAAAACCAGTCCCCAAAGTTTAAATATTAAAATTAAAAAGTTTGGTTCACAAACTTTTTTGAGCGGAGGCGATTCACGAAATTTTTGAGTCAATTCAATCAAGACTCAAGTTCAATACTAATAAATCGAACCTCAAAAATCAAAATTTATGATGAATCGAACTGTGTCTTTTCGCGATAACTTTATATTATATATATTTAATCTTATGTGTATTAATTTTAATCATATTCAAACTATCTAAATCCGGACATAACATCAAAAGAATTTTTTAAGTTTTCAAACCCGAACCAAAACTTGTATATTTCAAGGTGAACTAGAATCTTAAAACACCTAATTCGGTTTAGTTCGCTTATTTTACACCAAACCTGACTCATGATAAAAACTAAATATATTATATTTTCAGTTTTAGAGTTCAATGTTTTAGATTGTTGATTTTTAAAATTTGAGTAAAAATAAAGAATAGATAAATTGTAAAAATAGATAAAGTTTATTTATATTTAAATTAAAGAATTAGATATTAATAAAATAATATAAGATGATTAGTTTTATAATTATTTAGAAAAGTTACTTAATTTTAAAAACCTCAATTGTAATAATACTTATTCATGAAATTTTCCCTATAAAATTGGATAATTCTTTTTCCAAATTAAGTACAATATATATTGGGAATTAATTAAAATATTATATATTTTCTATAAAGTAATATTTTAATTTATTTTATTATTATTATATATATATATATGATCGATGTACTAACCACATTCCGTATACTAGTTGTCACCGATTTTTAAAATATAATAGAAATTCACCATTTTAAATTATATAAAATACTATATTTCACGAGTAATAAATAATAACTAGAGCGATTGTCATAGATAGGTTTTTGTTGAAACATTGTCTCATATCGATGGGACAATGTTTTATCGATATGTTCTAATTTATAAAGGAAATGATATCATGAATAATTGGCTTGACCTAAGTCTTTTCAGTGTGATTCACGTCTCTTATGGACTAGGGTACACCGACACTCTTCCAATACATTGAATCCTGAATTTTTATATGGTATCGGAGCTCTATGGTGGGTTTCGTTTAGCCAAAAAAAACTCTGGTAGAAAATCACATCGGACTTAGGCGACAAAAATATATCGACCTATGATTCGAGCACTACTGAACATATTAAAGCAAGTATGAACGGACCAAGGCCAGTTTGGGAGTGTTGAAACATTGTCTCACATCAGATGTGAAAATAGAAAATTTATAGTTTATAAGGGGAGTGATATCATGAATAATTGGTTTGAGCTAAGTCTTTTCAATGTGATTCATTTCTCTTATGGACTAGACTACACCAATACTCGTCCAACCAATTGCATCCTGAATTTCTAAAGTTTTGAAGTAAGTCTAGTTCAACAAACAATACGTGCACATTCACGATTATACGCCTCTGCCATTCTCTCTTACTCATTATCCACTATCTCATTCCGTTAATCAAATCCTCAATGCTTTTAGATAAAGAGTATACTTGGGAGAGTGTACACTCATATACAAATGGAAGAATAATCATTTATTATTACATTTCTAAAGTCATGTCAATTTGTATGAAAATTTGCATGCATATAACGTATAAAGGAAAAATACACACCGTAAAAGATTTCAACAAATCATTTACTAAGTCCATATTTTTTCTTATAAACCAATCCAATCAACATCTAAATTCCGATGTGGGACAATTCATTCATATTCAATAGTTATAAATCTTTCAATATAATTTTCTAATTACAATGAGTGATAAATTACATTCTCAACATCCTTCTACATCTCGACAAACACACCTTGCCCCGATCATTCAAGGTTTTTTTCGAACCCTCTCCAATTCAATGAAAAAATTATAAACTCAAATAGAAATTTAAATGAGAGAATGTCCAGAGATATAATATAAATAATTGTTAAAATTATAATATAAAAGACTTCAATTTGTATTACCATTGGCATATTATAAGCAACTCAAACGTGGGAAATATTTAATTCTCATCAAAATATTAGTATACGCTTCTCATAATATTTGCCTAAACCATAGGTTAATTGTAACATGATATCGATGAATACAAAACAAGATGTCTAAATAAATAATGTGATATTCCTTTTTACAAGTGAATAATATGCTGAATAGAAAGCATAAAGTTGATTGTTGAAATAAAGATATACTTTATATCATATTCCTCTATAATTTAACTTGACTTTTTAAATTTAATATGATATCGAATTGGGTTAGGAAAAATTATGAGTTAATTTGCTGATGGTTAATCTAGCTTAATGAAATTGACCCATATGTAATGTATCCTTTGAATTATCAAATGCAACTTGTTAGGTGATTGAAATTGATGGATGTATTGAAATATGATAATAAATCTCACATTGGGCTTGTTTGGTACAGTGTTAAGAAAGTGCGGTGAGATAAACTTTGGTGAGTTGAACGCATTTATAATAACATGATTTTAAAATTTGTTTTGTAAAAAAAGCAGTATGATGAACGTGATTTAGTAATAATATATATTTACCCTCAAGATAAGATAGTGTAATCCAATGTTTTCATATCGGTCCAACTTACCGTTTCGGTCCGTATCGGTACGGTATGTACGAATTTTTATTTTTTTATTAAACAAAAATATTTTATTTTATTTTTTTCCTGGTCGACTCGAAAAACTCGGGTTCAGACCAGGAAACCCGATACCTGTCGAAATACCGGTGCCACCCGTTATTCGCCATACCCACCGGTATATCGGCGGTATACCAGTCAGTATGAAAACATTGGTCTAACCTGAAAAGTCTGATAACGAGAGATAAATATAAAATTTTCATATTGGTTAAGACGGTGGTATGTCGGTCGGTACCATTTTTTATTTTTTTTAACTTTAAAAAAAATTAAAATATTAATATCGATGTTTTCATGCCAGTCCAAAATTCTGTACCGATCCAGAGTGATATGAGCGGTACGATTGATATAATGAGCGGTACCCATTTTTATTTTAATTTATTTTTTAAAAAATAATAATTTTTTAGGACCAGACCCTGTAAAACTCTGATATCGATCCTAATATCTAGTAACGGGTTGTAGAAAAAAAATATCGATACTTCCATAAATTTGATGGTATACCATCTTGTATGCAAACATTGAATAATATTTTATTATTTTTTAGGGTTTGAGAAAAATCAGGATCTGATAGTAACATGATACTAGGCGATACCGGTCGGTATTACATCGATATAAAAACATGTGATAAATGTAATATAATGAAAACATTAAGTAATATGTATTACTAATAAAGATATTTTAGTCTTTTACAAAATCGCGTTGGGATGGTAGCTGCTATTAGCAGCGGTGGCCAAAACGCAGAAAAATAAGGGTGAACGCACCGCAATTTAACTTATGTTTTAAAAATCACGTTTTGGAAAATTGCATTGAACTCACTTGAGTTTTTAACGCCAACTCAAACAAACCCATTGTAATTAAGATGTGAATATTTGATTTATATGATGGATTGTAGACAATGATAATTGACTTGTTCAAATTTTTTATTCATGATATCATATATATTCTAATATTGTATATGTGCACATTCCCCGTAAATAAGGGTGAGTATTTGGTACCAAATATCAAACCAAACAAAATATTGAAATACCGAATACCAAATTATTAATAAAATCAAATACCAATTCCAATCCAATATTTTTTTGGTACCGAACCGAAATACCGAAATAATATCAGTATTTCGTTAGTGGTACCAAAATAACGAAATTAAAGCACTTAAAAAATAATCATGAACATCTAATGTATGTTTTATAATTAGAAAAATATCTTAAAAAGACAATGATTGAGTCATTGACCATACTGTTATATCCATATAATAGAACAAATTTCAATTCTTTAAGTTTATACTCCAAATAAATGTAGAATGTTATGAAAGTTTTGAAATCAAATACGAAATAATTATTATAAAATAAATGAGAAATTAACTGTTTATTCATATGAAATGTAAATTATCATTCTCAAATTTATATTGCTCGTATTGATCTTCATCAATATTATAAGAATGTAGTTCACAAAGCCAATCTTTAATGCATATAAATGTCTCAACACTTTTCGAACTAAAAAACTTTTATAAGAATCAATGAGTTTATGAGAAACTTCATACTAATGACATTTTAATAGATCAAGATATCAAAATTCGATATCAATAATTGAAAGAATAATGTCTCAATTAAAAATTTTAAAATATATAAATATTATATAAACTAATTTGGTAATTGAGTATATACCGAATTTTTATTCTTTTTACCGAATATCAAACCAAATTTCATAAAAATAAATATCAAAACGAATTCCAAATACTGAATATCACATATCAAATACCGAAATAACAAAATTTCAGAATGGTATTTAGAATTCCAAAGTTTTTGCTCACCCCTACCCATAAATTTACTCGACTCTAAAAATTTAATATTAAATAAAAGTTTTTGAGATATACGGATTTCAATGTCATATCAAAAATATTTTTGGTTTTAATGTTTTAATTTGTGAAAAATAATATGCAAAAGTATGATATATTCAAATTCACACAAGTAGGTGTGTTCACTATTCGATAGAAACCGAATACCGAACCGTATATCAAATTTTTTTTATCGAACTGATTCCGAATTATAAAATCGATTCGGTATATGGTTTTTTAATTTCAGTCATTTTGGTGTTTAGTTTCGATTCGGTAAAAAATCTCGGTATTTGGTAATTTATCGATACCGAATTTAACTTTTTGTTTAATTTTAAACTATTATTTTTGTATTTAATTATATAATTAAATATATTATTGTGATTATTTTTTTATTTAATTTGATTGAATTTCGGAAAATTCGGTAAATACCGAAACCCAACCGAAACAATTCGGTATTTACTGAACCAAAAAAATTCGGTTCGGTATTCAATAGCTAATTTTTTGGCTTATTCAATATTCGGTAATTAAATTCGATTTGTTTTAGTATTTAGAGAATGAAAGCTCTACACACAAGTATGTCTTTATTGCAACACGACAATGATAAATATTACATATTTAATAAGAATAAGAATTAAATTATAACATAATCTAGACTGGGAAAAAAGTGCAAAACACAATCAAAATAATTAATGACACTAAGTGAATAGAAAACTTAAGGAATAAAAAATTAATTTTTGTAATATTCGAATTTTCAAAGGCATTATAAAATATTTGTTTGGTCTTTACTAGTAAAAGGATTAGACACGTAATAATGTATCACAAACACGTGTCTATAACTTTCTTGACCTACTTTTCACATCCAAACCAGAAAAACAAGTTCTGTGATAGCTTTGTATTACAATATAATTTTAATAATTAATTCTTATCAAACTGCTGACCGATTGAACATTTTCCGATATCCTTTGACATGAAGGACAAATTGTTGCCGCCGCAGTCGGAATCTCCGTACACAGCGCCGCCGCCTTTACATGCTCTAATTCTTTCCGCAAACGCCGGTTCTCGTCTGTTAGAGATTTGCAGATTTTTTTCATGAATT
This sequence comes from Utricularia reniformis, assembly GCA_009725065.1. Classification (NCBI taxonomy): domain Eukaryota; kingdom Viridiplantae; phylum Streptophyta; class Magnoliopsida; order Lamiales; family Lentibulariaceae; genus Utricularia; species Utricularia reniformis. Next base: position 479,557 of record RWGZ01001036.1, on the reverse strand, counting down.
CATTGTTGATCTCGATTTGCTTCAGCTTCGCCCTTGCTCTTCGGTTCTGAAACCATACTTCAATTTTACGTGGAGAAAGTTTCATATCACGAGCTAGCTCCTTTTTCTGCATCTGCGAGACGATAATCCAATGAGAAAAGAGTGGATTTTGAAGTGAAAATAGAAGATTTGTTTACTGGGTTGAGAGTATTATTTTGATTGAAGCTTTGTTCTAATAAAGCAGACTGGGTTTTGCTCAGCCGAAGCTTTCTCCGGCCATTCGATCCATCTTCATCTCCGATCAGCTTGACGGTAGTGAAAGAACAACCCTCGCTATCTTGTCTATACAAATCAACAGATTTTCTCTTCTTGTTCACAAGAGGAAACAAATTATAGTCATTGCTAGAGAGGCTAAGCGCCAACGAAGGCTGCTTAGGTAAATCAATATAATCCATCATCGTCTTTTTTGGCTTCATGGACGAGATCCCGAGCTCTAAAACCAGATCGGTATGGGAAGAATCATCGAATTCCATCATTTGAAGAATCAAGATCTAGAGGGGTTTATGTAGTCAAATTTGTGATGTTTCCTGGAGGAAGTGAGATGAAGTTGGGGGTTAATTATTAATATTTGCATTCAAAATAATAATGAGAGAGATCTTGACTACATGTGCAAGCTAACTTGGAAAGTTCTCTAATCACGTCGATCAAGACTCGAGTTCAATTCATTTGAACCGAGTTTTACTTGATTCATTTTTGAATTCTTAAATGAATCGAACATTGAACCTTAAGATTTTTAACGAATCGATCAGTTCACTAATCAATAATATTATATATATTATTTAAAAATAAATTTGAACATTAAATTCGAACTAGAGCTTAACCCAAACCTGGATCGAATCGAACCAACCTCCAATTATATATTTTTTAGTTGTCAAACCCGACAAGAACATTTAACAAAATATTTTGTATTTCGAGTCGAATTCAAACTTAAAAAAACATTAAGTTCAACTTGTTTCGGCACCTTTTCATCTAACCTTGATGATGTAGAAATTTAGGATTTAATTCACCGGGAGATTATCTGTCAAAGTGAATCAATTTAAAAGATTATGTCAAACTAATTAATCATGATTTAACTTTCTTTATAAACTAAAATATTTCTATATCCATAACCGATATTGAGCAAATTCTTAACACTCCACCTCAAGTCTAATTTGTTAGCACGGGTATCCCATGTGTACGGAAAAACAATTTTCCCCAAAGACACGTAGCACTCCATAAGGATTTTGATAAAGGTTTTGCTCACTCAATAGATAAAGATTATTACAATAGAAATACAATATTTATAGCAATGTAAAATGGTTGTTGAGATCATCTTCTTTCTACAATTAGTTTAGTTAAACAAACATCATGCCTTCACTATTCTTTATCCGATAATACATCGACTATACATCTTTACATTCAATATACACTATTTGTTGAATGTGCCCAGGATATTACTCAATTTTCCATTATTCTCATAACTCCACATTATAACTCATTTGGGCATTTCTAAATTTATTTCAATATTTTAGAGAGTGAGTTTGTTCTTGATGAAGACATCATGACTTTAGTAAGTGGCTTTGTAAATGTGTTGGCCACTTGCTGAGATGCAGGAGTGTATTGAGTAATTAGAAGACCTAGAGAGACTTGTTCACGAACAAAGTGATAGTCAAGCACAAAATGCTTACTTTGAACATGTAAAACTGATTGATGTGAGATGTAAGACACTAAAGTTGTCGCAAAATAAGATAGAGTTTCGTTGATTGTGACACGTAGATCAAAGAGAAGGTGTTGGAGCCACGTGAGTTCAACAGTGGTGTGCGCCATCAATCGGTACTCAGTTTCTGTACTTGATCTAGAAAAAAATTTTATCTTTTGTTTTTTTGAACACCAAAAAATGAGATTGTTGCTGAGAAACATACATTAGCTTGTAATTAAACAGCGTGCTATAGGACAACTGACCCAATCCGCATTAGAGTAAGCATTAATGAATGGTGTCGAGATAGATGAGAGATTAACGCCGTAGTCAAGTGTTTCTATCAATGTAGCAAAGTATCCTTCTAGCTAGTTTGAGATGACTAAGGTAGAAGCATTCATAAATTGAACAACATAGTTAACGGAGAAGGTGATTTTAGGACGTGCAAAATTCAAGTATTGGAGAGTCCGACTAAGGCACGGAAATGGTGAGTAGAGGTGGGAAAAAGACCGGCCTGCATGGTACGGGTTGGTTTTTTTCGGTCTTTGAGATTTATAAAAGATCGGACTACGGTTCTAATTTTCTATATAAACCCTATTGGTCATATCTTTATGTCTTTATAAGGGAGACTAACCCGGGACCAAAGACAAACTCTTCATTTCGGTTTTGGTTAGGTCTTGAAATATGAAGTGTAATAATACTTATAAATAATTTATGTACAATTATATTTGAATTGAAAATAATAAATATTTGGATGTATAAATAAATTTTTAAAATTAATAAATTTATTTTTACCGGATTTCGGCTTGATCTTGGTCCTAAGCCTGTAAAGTGAAGATCAAGACCAAACCATCATAAGACCTATGAGTTTAGGTCTTACAAATATTGAGACCAACCCTAAACCTAATTGTAAAGTTAGGTTCCAAAAGACCAAGTCTAATATGAAGGGTTGGTCTTGAGCCGAAATTTTTAGGTTCGGGCCGGTTAGGTCCTACTGGTTGGTCTTAAATATCCCACCTCTAATAGTGAGGACCCTTTGGTTGATCATTAACATATTATGAACAAGATTGGGTGAAACATGTGAGCTTCATTTTGCAATCGTGCATGTTAAATCTATCTAAAATAGAGAGAGGGTATAGTGAGATTGAGACATGTGAAGTCCATCGTGTGAGGTGTGAATTGGAGACCGAACGTGATGCAAGGAGCTAAGATCTTTCATGGAAAACTTCATGCTAAGAAAGCCTAATAAAGAATCTAAAAGGTTAGTGGAACTTCCAGTTAATAGTATGTCATCAACATATAATAACAAGATCATGGTTCAAACTGAAGAATGTAAAATGAATAGCGACTAGTTTATCACACTACTAAAAATACTAACTGTAGAAGATAAGAGCTTCATCTATCGAACCAAGCACGAGGTGTTGTTTGAGTCTAGAGAGATCGATGAATTTGCAAACATGATTAAGGTAAAAAACATATGTCATACATGGATGTTTGTATTTATCACACAACTAAAAATACTAATTTGCTCCATGAAAATGTCCTCATACAAAATGCCATGAACGATTTCTTGACATAAGATTCTTGATAGTCCATTGTTGCATTAGAGCCGTGGAAAGAACGAGTCGGATTGTACATGGTTTAATAATGGGGGAGAAAGTGTCTTTAAAATTAATTAATTCAACCTAGAGATAACCTTTTGCAACTAACCGTACTTTGAGATATTCTAATGAATCATCGAAATTCAATTTCTCCTTGGCCGCCCATTTGGACCCGATAATGTGCAATGTTTATCTCGTGGAACAAGTTGTCATGCTTGATTTTTCTAAAGTGCCTCCAAATCTTCTACCATTGCACAACACCAACTAAGGTGATTCAACCCCCTGGGAAACAAGTTGGGTTCAGGTGGGACCGATGTTGATATTTCAAGTGTTAGAGCATATTTTGGATTTGGCTTGACAACCTCAACTTTGGATCTGGTGAGCATATGGTGAAGGATTGTAATAACAGTTGTGTGCGGTTCATCTTGTTCCATAATTTTAAGAATGTTTGTTTACCCATTGAAGAAGCATTAAGTGGGGTGGTGCAACGCATGCTGGATGATCGATTTGAAAAGGTACCAAGACAATGGGAACAGATGGGAGCCCATCTATAGATGTTGACGGCATAGTTAAACTTTGTTGTGATGACTAAATGACTCAATACGATTGTGTTACTAGGGGACTAATTGTATAGTGAAGAATGCAGTACAACAACAACATCATACATCAACTTGGTAGGGTTTTGAATGAGAGTTCAGTTTTGTATGGGTGTTTGTAATTTCTGCTCCACATCAACTATGGATGATAGTGTTAGAGAATCTGGATACGCAAAGACATTCATAACAGGGTTCGGCGGGATGGGGGTTTGGGATAAAGGTTGGATCAAACCTAGAAGACTTGAAAGGAAAAGTTTCTTCATCAAATGAGACATGTCGCGAGAATAACACTCGTTTGCTAGCCGGATGATAGCATTTATAACCTTTGTCGTTGTCAGTATAATCTTCACATACACAAGAAGATGTCTTAGGACTGAATATGTTAACAAAGTATACCATGTATACGTAATATATTTTGTCAGCACTCTATAAAAAAATAACAGTTTTGATGAAGTTTTTGCTTGTTGAATTGATAAAGATGACTACATGAGAAATATAATATTTTAAAACAACGTAAAATGATTGACTATTCTTTATCAATAATTCATCGATTAAACATTTTTACATTAAATATACACTATTTGTTGAATATGACCAAAATATTACTAATTTCTCCATTATCATTCTAACTCCACCTTATCAATCATTTGAACATGTCTCATCTTGTTTCAATATGTATTGTCGATTCATATGTTGATCTATTTTTGTCACTAAAGCCAATTCGCTTTTCTACAAGAGTTTTTTTTCTAAACCGGTCAATTCATAAAAATAACATCGAGAGAGTATCCATGAGTCCAATTCATAAAAAAAGTAAATTACATTAAAAATGATCGGTCAATATTTATATTTCGACAAACGATGTCAAACAATATTTTCAACAAACAAATCAGTTTCTTGGTGCATAATTCCATTAAAAGAATATCGAAAGCATACATCAACTTTAGAAAATACAAGAGATAAAGTGGATTGCTTAGTGTAAGAATTACATGAAATATTTTTCCTATTAAAAGGTACATCCGATTTTGCTGTTCCATCTAAACCATATGAGAATGTTCATTTGCTACTTTAATGGATAAAAAAGTTGTGTGATATTAGTATATATTGTATGTTTAGAAAAAAAATATGGTAATTATTTTCTTTACAAATGACCTAATGTACAAAGATGTTCATTTTATTTTTGAATCTCAAAAGTAAACAAGAATTAAATATTAGTGTGAAAGCAAATATTGGAACAACTTTATAACAAAATGGTGGTTTGAAACCGAAACTGCAAATAACTTAACCCGGTTGTCCAATGGTTAAGTGGATCGTATCTCTTTTCATAGGATGAATCATACCATTATTTATATTTTATAATGTTTAAAAAATATATACACTATTAGAGAGTTTTAATTTTTGTTCAAAATTAAGTGTAGAATACATGTGAATGGGCACCAACAACAACAAAAATTTTGCGGCAACGGCACCTTGGGGTGAGCATTCGGTACCATATATCATATCATATTGAATATCAAAATACCGAATTTCTTACGAAATCTAATACTAATCTCATTCCAATAAAATTTTGATACCGATATACCAAAATTATTTTGGTATTTCGATATCGGTACCAAAATACCGAAATTCAAATAATTTATAATTATGGTATAATTGTTAATTTATATTTTAAAAATTAATCGTAGAAAAACAATACTTTTTACAATTTTTAATACAAAACAAAATGTTTTGAGGGTATCGAAATTAAATATGAAAACTATTATTACAAAATAAATATGAAAAAAATATTTTATTAATGTAGAAATTTATTTATAATTTCAAAATTATTGTGTTCATATATATATTGTTCAATATAATCAAAATATAATAAATAAATTCAAATATTCATTATTTTTATATACTTAGAATATTGATATTTAAAAAACAATTATAATATAATTATATAGTTATATTTAATAAAAAAATATATAAAATAATTTTTGTATTCGGTGTTATATCAAACTTTTTATTTACTTACAAAATACCAAAATTATTCAAAAAAAATACCAAACCAAATTCCGAATACCAAATACCGAATATCAATTATCGAAATAACAAAATTTCGGTATGATATTTGGTATTCCGAATTATTTGCTCACCCCTAACGGCACCAGTGATTTTCTTTCTTGGAGAAAGACGTGGATATGGTATGAGTGGGAAGGCGAATTTATTAAAATGAGGTCGGTTTCTTATACTCTAGAAACCAACCTCGCATATTTAATAAAAAGGGCAAGGTCGATTTAAATTAAAATAGAAATCGATCTCGTGACACCTCTCATCACATCAATACGATACTATTGTAGTTTTCCTGATAAAATTTGATGTCATTATTAAAATTAATTTGTGTAGAAAAAAATGACAAATTAAAAAGACATGATTTTTACAAATTGATTCTGAATCTATTATGTTAGTACCCTTAATTGATTAATTTAACTAATTAATTACTTAAATCAATGGAAGAAAGTAAACGGCGTCGTATAAGGAAAGTCGGGGATCCGGGGGTATCTAGGACTAGTAGTCGAGTGCGAGCTAAGGTTCCATTCAAACTGTTCGCTGTTCTTCAGAGAACTTCAAATTCGGAAATCAAGCGACAATCATCTCGGTGATTTTGGGTGGGGGGAAGGCAATCATCGAATTGATGTGAAGTTGGTATTGATCATTCCATGGCGCTTTCACCGAATTCAGGTTCTGCTAGGGTTCTGAAAACCCCTATTAGCGATGAAGCTATGTGGAAACGGTTGAAAGATGTGGGCCTTGATGAAGATTCTATTAAACGCAGAGATAAAGCTGCTCTCATTGCGTACATTGCGAAACTGGAAGCTGAGGTTTGCCGAACCTACTTGTTCAAAATGCTATTTTGACTCTGATTTTTTGTTATTGATATTATGGTCTCTTCTAATATACATTTAATTTATTATGGGTTATGGTATATCTATGGTTTATAAGGATTTTTGTTTTGTTTTAATGTTACCTGCTTGGATCATATCAGATTTTTGAGCATCAACATCAAATGGGGCTTCTCATTCTGGAAAGAAAGGGTTGGCTGTCGAAGTATGAGGAAGCTAAAGGGGAAGCAGACATGGCAGTAATGAACTTGAAGAAAAAATCTGCTTCTTATGCCACTGATCTAGTTGAAGCTAGAAAACGGGAAGATAGTTTGAAGAAAGCTCTCGGTGTTGAGAAAGAATGTGTCAAGAATGTAATACTCTTTAAGTTAGTATGTAATTTCTGTTTATCATTTCGATGGGCTTCTCATATGTGACCTTTCACAGCTTGAGAAGACATTGCATGAGATGCGTGCTGAGTATGCGGAGGTAAAGGTTGCTGCTGAGAATAAGCTGAGTGATGCAAGGAGTATGGTAGAAGATGCATTTTTAAAGTTAACGAATGCTGAGGAGAAAATGCGGGCCGCTGAGTCTCTTGAAGCTGAGGCCAGTCGGTATCACAATGCAGCTGAAAGAAAGTTGCACGAAGTTGAGGAACGTGAAGATGACTTGAGGAGAAGGATTATGTCTTCTAAGTTGGAGTATGTTCATTATCTCTTTCGTTTATTGTAATCAGAGGGCCTTTTATTGCACCATGTGATCTTTGATTTTTCAGTATATATATGTGAGATTTGAACTATATTATACCTGTTAGAAGTTATGCCATTTTTTTACAGTCAAAACTCTCTGTTTTTTTGGTTAAAGTTCCTAAATGTTTTTTTCTGATATATTTATTTTAGTTTTGAGACTAAAGAAAAGGAGATTCAACTTGAGAGGGAATCATTATCCGAAAAGCAAAGAGTTTTCCAGCAGACGCAAGAAAGGTTGCTGGACAGTCAAAATCTCCTGAATCAGAGAGAAGATTATGTTTTTAAGAAAACACAGGAATTGACGAATTCTGAGAAGGAGCTGGAGGTCCTAAAGTCTAACCTTCATAACGAACGCACAACTTTTAATGATGAAAAAGTGGTTTTGGAGCTGAAGGCTAGGTCGTTAAATGCAAGAGAGGAGGTGAACCTAAACTTTATGTTGTTCTTTTAATGTCAATATAATACATTTTTCATTATTTGGTGTTTTCTATTCTAAAATTGCCTTTTTTCGTTGTTGCTTCTTCAATGTCTGAACACATTTTTTTGTTAGGCTGTTATTGAAAGAGAGCGTGATCTACTGAAAAAGGAGGAAGAGATACTTCTGTTGCAACGTGAACTTGCAAATAAAGAATCTGTAAGTCAACTCTTTCGGATGAAAGAAATCAACCATCTCAAGCCTTATGATACTTGGTGAAACAATAAAAACATAGGACATCGTTATGTTCTGAGCATGCCGTGCGAAAACATAATTTCATTATTTCTGTGAACTTGCAGGATACTAAGAGACAAGTGCTTTCGGATCATGAAGCATCTTTGACTATTAAAAATTCCGCTTTCGACTTAGAAGTGGAGTCGAAGCTTAAACTACTAGAAGATGAAACCAATAAGAAGAGGTGGGCCTGGGAGCTAAAAGAGTTGGATATTAAACAGCAGGAAGACTTCATTAAAGAAAGAGAGCGAGAATTGGATAATGAATTTAGACATGTGAAGGAGATGCAAAAGGATGTTGAACGCAAGCTAAGTTTAATTGAAGAGAAACAAAAAAATATTTTGGCAGCTGAAGAGGAATTTGAATTAAAGAAAAAATATCTAAACCGTGAAAAGGATGATATCTGTCAAATGAAGCATGATCTTCAGAAACTGTCTGATCAGTTAGAGGAGAAGCAAAGGCATACAAATGAGGCCTTAGAGAAATTGGAGAAATTGAGAAGTGAATCAACTGATTTACTTGATCTTGAAGTGAAATTAAAGGAAGAGATTGACACAGTTAATGCAAATAAACAGGAGCTTGAGGTCGAGGCAGAGCACTTGAAAACAGAGAAGTCAACATTTGAAGTTGAATGGGAGTTAATTGATGAGAAGCGAGAGAAATTGGAGAAAGAGGCAGAGCTAATTGCAGAAGAGAAGATGGCTGTTGCCAATTTTCTGAGGGATGAGAGAGAGAGCTTGAAAGTAGAAAAGGATGCTATGAGGGAGCAATACAAAAAGGATCTTGAATCATTGTCCCATGATCGGGAGGTATTTATGAGTGAACTTGAGCAAGAACGCACCGAATGGTTCGCCAAGATTCAGAAAGAACGTGCAGATTTTTTGCAAGATGTTGAGATGCATAAAAATGAGCTGGAGAACTGCATAGAGAAGAGACGTGAAGAAATCGAGTATTTTCTTCAAGAAAAAGAGAGAGAACTTGAGGAAAAGAGAACTAATGAACTGGATCATATCAATTCACTTAAGGAAAGAGCTGGTAGGGAGCTAGAACATGTGGAATCTGAAATGAAGAAACTTGAAGCTGAAAGAATTGCGATCAATTCAGATCGTGAGAAACGTGATCAAGAGTGGGCAGAGTTGAATATTTCTATCCAAGAGCTTAAGGTGCAGAGGGAAAAATTAGAGAAACAAAGGGAATCATTAAGAGCTGATAGAAAGGAATTACTTGGTCACATTGAAGCTTTGAAGAATCTGGAGGATTTGAAAGAAAGATTAGATGCTGTTAATGTACTTGAGATGTACAAAGCCAATTTACTGTCCAATGAGCAGTTTCTTTCTCCAAAAAGAGTTACGTATCAGTCACCATCTGAAGCCTTGATTCAGAATGAAAATGCTAATACTTGTTCTGGCTTGGATTCCTCAACTATAAAGGTTTCTGACAAGCCTTCCCTACTCTCTGGCCCTTTTTCGTCGGTAAAGCGGTGGGCTAATTCACTGCTTGATTTAAAAGAAACGAAGAGAAGACGAATAAAGCAGGATGATGCCTCATCACATGGATCTGAAGATAGCACTCCCAGGTACCTTCCACCAAACAATTGACGTGGTTGGCAATTCATAGTGGTTTGTTCTGTGTCTAGCTGCTTCGATTCAATGAATTAATCTGGTTCCGTACATCTGCAGTTACGCATCCAAGACGGAGAAGGAGACAACTACACAGTTCAGTGAAGCGCCGGATAGTGTAGAGACAGCCATGTTTACCCAAAAAATCATCAGGATTGAAGAAGTAAAAATCACCACACTGGTTGAAGATTCCGAGAAAATTCAGGTACATTCTTGTGATCTTTCTTCTTGGCAAAGCATTCAAATGAGCACTGAAGTTTTCCATTCTCATTCATAGTTTACTTAAGTGATTATTCAAATTTCAATGACTCAAAGCATTCAATTTCTGCAGCATGACAATGGAGAGATGGAGTTGGAAGATCAATGAGATTCATTAAAAGCAGTACTACTACTACTAAACTTTTCTAATGATAAGTGTGATTAATGGGCTTTGCTTTTGGGGTTGACTTACATAGCTTTCATAAATTTACAAAAAAATACTGACTGCTCATACTTAGCATGATGGTTGTGGTATTTGGCTCTGAGTTTTTTGTCCTTGATGTGTCCCTACTTTCATGGATTATTGTTGGTTATAAATGGCATATTCTATGTGGATATGAGGTACTATTTTAGAGAAGTACTTCTATATGTGCTCTATTTTTTTAGGAGCCTTAGAACATATTAACCATGCATGCTCGAAACTCGTAAATTGTGGAATTTTCGGTTTTTTTATGATCAATGGTTCTGTAGTCTTGATGAATACTGGATTAGATGTATATTTAGTTCCCAAACATTTGAAAATTCATAAAATTGCAGTTTTTTAACAAATAGTTCCAAGTTTTTTATTTTGATATATTATATTCTCAAGGTTGAAGGTTTCTTTTAAAATTTGGGATTAAAAAATATGATTTTTCTTTATGGTTTAGCATAAAATAGTGAGAGATACTAAAATATAAATGAACATTGTAAGTTTCTATTGTATAACTGGATATGTCATTATTATATCATCTTTAAAACATGTTTTGTGCATAAAAGAAATCGTGGGGAAACCCCAAAATATAATTGGTTTTAATGTAATTTAGGTTGTTTTTTGTATAAATTATGCATTATATAATACATAATCTGTTTATGAAACAGAACAATATCATTTTTAAATTATAATTATAAATTATGATTTTTTGGTACAATTCGCGATTATTCGAATCAATCAGCAGACATTGTGATTCATTAAACTCTCCAAGTGTTTGGTTAAGTCGAGCCCATTATTAAATCATAAATAATCCACCCGCGATTGATAAAGTAGAGGCTTTGGGATGATCAACTTAGCTAATCGCTTGCTTGCGATTGACAATGCGTGGAAAGAGACACTTTAAAACCTAGACTGCATCTTTAAAACCTTGGAAAGAGACACTTTACCATACACTTGTGGATGAGAAAAATTGTAATGTAACAGTATCAATAAAATTTGTCACGCAATCAATCCAAATCACTAATATAACAGTGATAGACATGTGAAATGACGTAATTTGGGGCAGTTCGGTTTCTATAACTATAGAAACCGAGTTGTAATTTTTTTTATTTTTTAAATGTAGTTCCGTTCCTTTATTGCAGAAACCGAGCTACATTTAAAAATAAAAATAAAATTACACGTCATGCATAATTGTTTGACTGAAAAATGTGTGGTTGTAATTTTTGATTAGACAATATGTCGCATTGATATTGTCTATAAATAACCAGTATGTTTATTTCTTATTCACTTATAATTTTTGATCTTATACTTTGTTGAGTTTTTATTGTAAGTTAATTCAATTAGGGGCAAAAACAACGCGAAAATGTAAAATCGACAAGAAGAAGCGAAGGGGCTGTTATGAAATGCAAAAAGCAATATCAGTTTATTTAAAAAGAGAAACAGGGCTATGTTTTTTTTTAAAAAAGAATAAAAAGGGTAGCCCAGTTTATAATTAAAAAAAGCATAGACGGTTTCTTTTATTGCAGAAACCAGTTTTATATTTTTTTTAAAAAAAAATAAAAACCGTAGCCCAGTTTATAATTAAATAAAAGCATAGCCCAATTTCTTTTATTACAGAAATCGAGCTATGTTTTTTAAAAAATAATAATAAAACCGGGCTCCCCACACATCCATCACTAATATATTACTGAAATGACGGAAATCAATGTTATTAATTAAATAAGAAAAAAATCAGTGCATTTTAATATATTCAACCTTCTAACAGGGGCATTAAAAAGCTCCACATGTGGATGCATTTAGACTCTTATTTTAAGGTAATTTTTTATACAATTTTATGTTTTATTATTTCATTTAATATTGTTATTTAAATTTATTGCAATATGTGTTGTTGATTTGATTGTGTTTGTAATATATGTGCGCTTAATAAATTTAGTATTTTTAATTTTTCGTAAAACATTTAATTTAAGATATTTTTTAGGTATTTAATTGTTGGTTTTGTATTTGAAGGTATTTATGTATCCATTTGAATATTATGACTCATGTCAGAGTATTGATACATCAATAGAGTGAATGATCTTCGTTTATGAACTAATAGGATACCTTGATTTGTCTTACTTAAATTACTAAATTCATATTTTATACAGCTTTTGTATCTATAAATCGAAAGATAGGAATACAATCAGAAGACCATCCAAATATTGAAGATGATTTAAATATGAAAGAATATGAAACTGGACTCCCATTGCCAAGATCTGATGGTAGAATGTGAGTTGATTCATTTCTTCAGTTGTTGATGCTTCCAACTCGTCGATTGCTGATTGAAGTTTCTCCCGATATTCGTTCTCATACTTATTGTACTGGAGATCTTGTTAAAGATGATGATTTTGCATATGCGAGATCTCACCGTAATGTCGAATCTTGTTAGAGATCCTGTTAGTGTATTTCTCGTATAACATGTCAAATCTTGAATTGGTGGTCATTATTGTTTAAAAAAGAGTAAATGTCAATATACATCCCTCAAACTATTATTTTTATCAATTTACATCCCTCAAATCATAAAATATCAATTTATACACCTCAAGTACCAATGTCATACCAATTGTAGTCCTAATTAGAAGGTTTTTAAATTTATGGACAAATATACCCTTACTACATATGTGGGTTTAGTTTCTACTAATAATAAAACCATGGTAAACAAATATAAAATAACAAATTCTTTGCACAACTAAACCATCGCCGTCAAGAGCTCTTTATCATATAGGTAATTCAACCCTGGGCTATTTGAGGGCGAAGCGAAGGTTTATGAGAAAGTGCCTTTGAGTATCCTAATTTATTGAGTTTATTTGTGTAGATATGCCTCAGTTTGTGAATATGCGTTCTCATGTGATTCTCATAAGATATGGTAGAGAAATTGTTTTTGGTAAAAAACTCAAGTACACATGTATTGGTAGGGATGACAAAAAAACTCAACCCGATGGATATCCTACACTACCCTACTCGTGAGACTTGAATTTTTGGTGGGTATGAGGAGGGTAAGGGTTTAAAAATGATAAATCCGCTGTGGGGCGGGGTAGATATAGGTTTCTACTGAAACTCAAACCTATACCCATCATACCCGTCAAATTAAATGTAATATTTAAAGTTTTTATATCTAATATTTTTTTTAAATATCTTATTTTCAATATGTTTGTATTCATAATATGTAATTATGATTAAATTTATTATATTTATATATTATAATAATAAGAATTTATCTTATCAATTTTATAAAACTATGTTTATTTGAATGAATTCATTTTAATGTTATCATAATATTTTCGTTTATTTTGTAACCAAGTATAATGTAAAAGTGATGTCCAAAATTTACAAATTGTGTATTTTACACATAATTAGGAATGAACATCGACTATAAAATGACGATTTTTCATCAATTTTTGGTAATCGATTTTGAAAGATTAAAGTGTTATTTATGTGATTTTTAATACATAAATATGTTATTTACACTATTTTAAAATTTAGATATATTTTTTAACTTTTTAAGGTTAAGTGATCAAATAAAAATTATATTCATATTTAAAACATTAACATATTTCATAATTATACAACATTTACTGTTGAGAACCATTAAATCGGGTACGAGCGATGAGTTCTAAACCAAGATGAAGGTGGTCAGGCCCAAGCGAGTATTCGACATCTGAAATTACCAAGTATAAGATCTGGCCCAGCAGACAGCTTAGGGCCCGACAGAGAGCTTAGGGCCAAGCAAACAGCTTAGGTCCCAGAAGACAGGATCGGTCCCGGCAGACTGTTTAGGTCCCAGCAGACTGATCGGTCCCTGCAAAGTGCTTAGGTCCCAGCAGACCGATCGATCCCGGCAGACTGGATGTCGACCCATCAACATGCGTTACACGCTTCGGGATCAACCAAGTTTTCCAGCATGTGAAAACAATCTCCAACAACCTTGTTAGAGGCGGTTACAGGGCGTGGATTACACGCGCTTCATCTTCTATAAATACAGAGCTAAAAGATAAGCTCAAAAGGCCAATTTCTGTGAACCCTAACGTGCTGTAATTTCATTTTCGCTGCTCTTATTCCTTTTGTACATTTTCATTGATTGATTAATGAATTTGTCGTGGAGGTTCTCCTCTCGGCAACGTGGTGTTTTCCCCTTTTATTAAGGGTTTTTCCACGCTAAAATCGCATGTGTTCTTTCCATTTTCTACATTTCAAGTTGTCTCCACAAACAACAAATAAAGCTGATTTTCAGAATCCGGTGACTGTTGGTACCCCTTAAAGAGAAACTACAAGAGTTATTTTTAATCTTTTGGATTAAATATGCAATTATAAATATTAGAAAAATATTTAAAAATTTTTTGAGTTTAAAGTTGGTTGATTATAACAATTTTTGTACTATTTTTATCATTTTCAAAGTTTGATATTTCTTTACATTATTTTAAAATTTCGATATGTTTATAAATATCAGTTATAAATAAAAACAATATATTTTATAATGAAATTAATGGGTTGGAAGAACGGATAAGTGCTAAGGATGTTGACTTGGATGAAGTAAATAATGAAAATCGTGAAGGGCAATTTAATGAGTTATTTAACCATGATGTTGAGTTGGATGAAGAAAATGATGAATTTGAAGAGATTGAAGAAACATGCTTACAAGGTTATGAAAATCATTTGGATTTGTTGAATATAGATGATGAAATAGAAGATGTTGAATTTGTTGACAATGACTATGACGTATCAGATGAGGAAAACAATTTGGTAAAGAAAAATGCAGTGAAGGATTTACGGGCAAAGCAATGTACACCATCAATATTCGAGCCTAGAAAATTGAGTAATAATTTCATAAACCAACAGGGAATCGAAGAAGGGGAAGCTGATTGTGGTGAGAGTGAGAATGAGTTGATTAGTATGAGTAATTCAGATGAAGAGACATATTTAAAAAGTGCTTTATTTGACTGTAAGAAGTCATAGATAGATGTTTAGATGGTAAGTGGCCTTCGATTAATGAATAAGGATGAGACCAAGAAGACAATAAGAACGTTTTGTGTATGTCATGGGATGTAAGTTTCCTTTATAAAAAATGATAAGAATCGACTCAGAGCCAAATGTATCCCCATTGGATGCTCATGGTTCATCAATGTTGTGAAGTGGAATGAAGATGAAGCATGACATATATCTACTATGAATGATAATCACAACAATTGTCATCGGGCTGAATTTAACACTACAATGAAGTTAAGTTGGTTGGGTGAAACATTTATAAAGAAGTTTAAATCAAATCCAAAGTTGAAAGCACACATTTTCAAGAATGAAGTAACATATTCAATTGGAGCATGCATTTCAATTCAAGCTGTCTAAAGAGCAAAGAAAAAGCTTTGGAAATCTTGACTGGATCTCATGACCAACAATATAAGTATTTATGAAGGTATTATTTTATTTATTTATCGAAATTGAAGTTTTATGAATATATTGTGTTTTGGAGTTGTTTTATATTTATTATTACTTGTTTTAGGTGTTGTCATCAATTGAGAGAGAATAATTATGGATCGACCATCATACTAAAGTTGCAAGACGATAGACCTAATGGTGAACAAAAAAGATTTCTCATATTTTATTGTTGCTTCAAAGAATGCAAGATTAGATTGCGAGCAGGCTGTCGGCCTCTATTTGGAATTGATTGTGCATTTATGAAAGGAAAATATGAGGGTAAGATTGTTGCCGCTGTTGGAATGGATCCAAATAACAATATATTTCCTATTGCATACGGAATTGTGGAGCGTGAAAATCAAGAAACATGGGAATGGTTTTTAGACTTGTTAAAGAATGATTTGGACTTTAACAGTAATTTAATGAGACAATCAGTTTGTATCTCTAATAGGCAAAAAGGGTTATTGCCTACAGTACAAACAATATTCCCTTAGATACACGTAATAATATTCCCTGATATTTTTCATTGTTAACATATAAAGTATTTGTTTGTTTTTTTTCCAAATTGATTGAATATTGTTTTACATCCATTGTTTAGGTGAGATATTGTTGCAGACATATATATGTAAATATGAAAGGCGAAGGATTCAAAT
The DNA here is from genome assembly GCA_009725065.1 of Utricularia reniformis. NCBI lineage: Eukaryota > Viridiplantae > Streptophyta > Magnoliopsida > Lamiales > Lentibulariaceae > Utricularia > Utricularia reniformis. The sequence goes on along the minus strand of RWGZ01001036.1, from coordinate 463,162 downwards.
GTTAAGAGGTCAAATATCTTTTCTGGAAAACTGCCAAATGTACAAGACAACAAACATTTTTTATGGCAATGAATGAGTTGAAGATTAAAAATGAAGGTGTGCATGCCTACTTATCCAAAATACCACCCGAAAGTTGGACAAGGGCTTTTTTTATAATAGTTCGAGGTGTGATATTTTACTAAATAATATTTGTGAATCTTTCAATAATATGATCGGAGAATGTCAAGATATGCCAATTTTATTTATGTTGGAGTATTTGAGAACTCTTCTCAAGACGAGATTCCAGTTGAATAGGGAGAAAGCCGAAAAATGGGGTGAAAGGTTGTGCCATTGTATTCAGAGAATGCTTGTTAAGTTGAGTGATAAAGGCAACAAAGGAAGATGTTCAACAAATTCTAGATTTGATTTCACTCATACTTATGGTGATGAACAACATAAAATAGATCTTAGAAAAAGATAATGCACATGCAGAAGATGACAATTGAGTGCCTTGTAAGTATGCTTATGCTTCATAAAATGAGATACTCAGCCATGTCTGAGTTGGATATTGAAGAGTTTAGGTCTAGGTTTTCGATTCCGACTCATTATTCTATCTGGAAGGGACGGGAAGATATTCTCTGTTTCCTTCCGGCGTAAATGAATGTGCCGGCCTCCGCTATTCCGGTTAGTTATGCTTCTTTAAAATGCGGGCTGTGTTTTCCACTGCATTCCTTTGTAGCAGCCGTACTTAAGGAAATTCACTGCCCGAATTTTGGGTTATTTCCGGGTAGCTATGTGTATATAGTGGCGTTTATATTCTACTGCCATCAACAGAACAGAGCCCCGACCTTGGAACATTTTTTCAACTTGTTCTTGGTAGGGTCCCGAAGGGGTAAGGGTCTGTTAGGATGTCGCAAATTATATTATATAGCTGTGCGCACCAATGAGTGTGCTATAGTTGATAAAGAAAAGTCTCTCCATGCGTGGGAATCTTGTTATGTGTGCTTAACAGTCCCAAAAGAGGATATGTTAAAGGTGTGGCCACTTATAACTCACCCGTGCATAGGCCAGTTGGACCGAACCAGGTTCAACCCCTCCCGTCCAGACACCGCAAACACACTTGCGATGTTCCCTCCTCCCGAAGCACGCCTTAAACCAACAGAACTGCTTCGGGAGAAAAGGTTGATAGAAATATGTGTCACGGGTAGGACCGGAGCCCTAGCCCCGAAGGGGATGTTTTCTTGTTCAGATCCGTCAGAAGGATCAGGTACGAAGTAACATTTTCATTCCGTTCTTTCATGATCCTTATATATTTATTTTGCAGAATCAACTGATATAATGCCTAGCTCAAGGTTCAAGCGTATGGCTGCTGCTTCGGTCCGTCCTTCTAAGGGACAACGTGAAGCAACGGGTAGTGCGGAGGAGAGTGAATCGGCAACAGGGGGTGTGCTGGTTCCATCGGGGTCAGGGAACCCCCCGATCCAAATCACCAACGCGAGCACATTAACCCTGCGCTGCACAGGGCAGCCCTCAACTGGAGAAGGGCCTGTGTTTCGGGTATTTGGAGTGGTAGAGGAGGTGATAATGGCTCGGATTCGTTCTTTGAGCTTATCCAGCCTCTACCAGATCGGAAATAATTCGTTCGTTAGTCCTGATACAATTACTTTATTGCTGCAGGGAGCCGTTTCTGGGTAGAACCCGTGGAGAAAGTTCTCCCGGTCCCACCCTTAAGGCAAACGTCTCATTGCCGCCGATCTCCTTAGGCAAAGGGAAGAGGGCAACCGAAGCAGAAGCCCCGAAGGAATTCAAAAGGCTGAAGAGAGGGGGGAGTGCTTCGGTCTCCACTAAGGGGATCGTTTTGAAGGAGCATGCCTTGGGCCCTAAGACCAACTCCGACTGGGGTGTTGCCTTAGGCCTGTTGGACAGGTTTAGTAAGGGGAGGAAATTGACCTCCTGGAGAAGTGCCTTCATAAAGGACTTCTACCTTTATGGAGAGCAAAACCCTGACAATATTCAACCAGACATGTATGGGGAAGAGATCATTGAAGGCTTCCTCGACCTCGCAACTAAGGTAATCTCCTTCAAAATTAAGGCCTGAAGCTTTGTGTTCTGACATTATTGCCCTATGTAGATACTCAGGAAGGCTTTCACAACTGCCATCACCGTGGAGAAGAACCAAGGTGGCAACGTTGTGTCCCAAAAATTCCAGGATCAACTTGACCTTGCAAAAATGCAAGTTGAGATTAAGCATGGTGAGTTGGTCACGGTACGAGAGGACTTGGACTGACTGAATAATGAATTGCTAAGAGATGGGATGAAAGTTTCGCTCTTGGCAGATAAAGTCTCTGAGCTGGAGAAGACAGAAAAAATAGCTCAGGTCCGAATTCCTGACCTGGAGGACAAGCTGCGGGACAAGGAAGAAGAAGTTAACCAAGTTCAGGGTCGGGCCCAGGAGAAGAGGAATAAGCTCAACGAGCTTCTCCTTCAGGCCCAGGAAGAGAAGACGAACTTGGAAGAAGAATTAACCAGAACCCGTAAATCGATTGAAGGTTCGGTCCGGGAGGCAGTCCTAAGCTTCTCTCGGTCCCCCCTATTATTCGCTTTGGCGGATAACATACATGGGATGCATATTGCTAAGTACCTGGATAACATGCGAGACCAGGTTACTAAGAAATTCGGGCTTTCCCCTTCGAACGAAAGATAGAAGGCGATCGAGCCACTTGAGAAAGATGGAAACTTTCAGGTAATTCCATCTTTGGAAGAACATGTCTTAGAAGATGACCCTTTCTTCTATCTCTTTGAGGAGATGGAGAAAACGGTCAACCAGAAGGTAGCCTATCAAGAAAAAGAGTTGAAGCAACTCGCAGCCCGGACCGAACCACAGGAGCAGAGAGTGGAAGATAAGGAAGATGGACATGGTAGTTAGATCTGAACTGTATTTTGTCCCTACTTTGTTCCTTATTTTCAATATATGATTTTTTCCACTCAATTCCTATCTTTTTAGTCGTCAAAATAAGTATTGTAACTGACATTTTAAGTGAACTAATATGTTTCACATTAACAAGAGTGTTTTAACCACCAAGTGTAAGATCGGGGATGCTTATAGGGTGCTAACCCATCGGTCCCGGATGTTAATTTTGGCTCACTCAGGTCAATTTTGATTGGATCGGTCGTTTTACATTGTATGTGGATCGCTCTTATTCCGTCCTTGGGATCACAACTGAATGGGAAATACGCGGTCCAGGTTCAACATGAGTCCATATAAGCTTTGACCAAACCTTGGTTCTACTGAAGTCCCGTAGGTTATATTAGCCGAGCTATTGTTCATCATATGTCCCATGATAGGATTGAACTTGTGTTTCGATATGTTGATTCCCCCATTCCTCTTTTTGCGGCGGATTTCGTAAGTACAAGGGCCATTTCCTAAGAATGAATGCTGTTGAAGGGAATGCCTTAGTTCGTAATGAGTTCTGGGAGAATTACAACTCATCCATGAGACTAGGCAAGTGCATGAGCATCTGACTCGTCAGAGCGATCACTACAACTTGAGAGTCTTGCGGATAAGAAGCTTCGGTCACCAGTCCAGATTTGTCCTAAGTTATCCAACTTCAAGATCGGTCCATCACTCAATTATAAACAATTTTTTTTGTACTTACTAGTTTTCTGCTTATGTTTAAAGGAATGTACGTTTATTGAGTCAAACATATTAATCGAAGGTTCACAAGAAATAGCGCCTTAAATTCATGACATTCCAAGTTCGGTGGACCTCTATACCATCCAATATTTCAAGTTTATACGCACCTGATTCGAATTTCTTTGATATTCAATACGGTCCTTCCCAAATTTTGTCCAGCTTTCCAACGCTCCTCTGCACCTTTATGCTTCTGAGGACGAGGTCGCCTTCAAATAATTCCCTTGGGAGGACTCGCTTGTTATGGGCCCGTTCCATAGTTCGTTGATAAGCGCGCATCTGCGCATAAATCACATCTCTCTTTTCTTAGATCATCTCGAGATCCAATAATCTCCTTTCACCGTTCATATGCTCATCATACTAAGATATCCGAGGTGATCAGATGGCAATCTCCACCGGGCTTACAGCTTCGGACCCATACACCAATGAGAAAGGTGATTTCTGGGTTGTTGAACGATGTGTAGTTCGGTATGCCCATAAGACCTCATAGATGTGTTCAGACCATTTCCCTCCAAAATCCTCTAACTTGGTCTTCAATCCTTTCAGGATAACCTTGTTAGATACCTCCGTAAGTCCATTAGTTTGCGGATGGGCCACTGATGAGAAATGTTGGGCGATGCCCAACTTGATGCATAAATCCCGTATGCTTTTTCCAAGGAACTGGGTCCCATTATCTGATATGAGTGCTCGGGGAACCCCGAAGCGGCTTACAATATTTCTCCATAAGAAGTGTTTGACGACCTTCTCCGAGACGATGTCTACTGCTTCTGCTTGAATCCACTTCGAATAATATTCCACCGCCACAATAAAAAATTTCCTTTGCCCTATTGACCGAGGAAAAGTTCCAAGGATATCAATCCCCCATCTGTCAAACGGACAAAGCAATGGAGTGACCGATAAGAGAGCCCCAGGCAACTGTGGGATCGAAGCATGGTACTGACATATGGTGCAACGTTTAGTGTATTTCTTGGCATCTCCAAGCAAGGTCGGCCAAAAATATCCAGCTCTGATGATGCGGTGATATAAAGATCAAGCCTCTGAATTAATGCCGCATATCCCTTCATGAATATAAATCATGACGGCTTCAGCCTCAATAGGGGATAAACAACACAGAAGCGGGCCCTCAAAACTCTTTTTAAACAATCGTCCGTCAACCATGATAAATCTCTTAGCTCGGACTTCTACTCTTCTGGCTTCAGATTTGTCTTCATGAAGATAGCCGTTTGTAAGATACTTAATAAAGGGATCCATCGAATTGAGTTCTCCAGGAGATTCAGTAGCGTTAATATTCAAGCCCTGGAGTTCATGGCATAGAGCCTCGATTTCTTCAATTGACTGTTTGGTCACCGATATCTCGACCGATGGTCGGTCCTGGATATGGATCGAAATAGTGCTCGGCTCTATGTCAGGTATGCCCGCGGCCAATCTGGCAAGTGTGTCAGCAACCTTATTTTGTTCTCGTGGCACGTGGTCAAGAGAAAATTCACTGAACTTTTTGGATAATTCCAGGACTTTGGCACAATATAATTTCATCATCGGATCATGAGTTTCAAATCTCTGCTAACTTTGAGTCTGAAAACATTCGCACTATGCTAACTCCCATCTTTCGGGCCAGGGTCATTCCTGATAATACGGCCTCATATTCTACCACATTATTTGTTCCAGCAAAGGAAAACTTTACTGCGGGATGAATAAGGTCACCTTGTATTGTTTTTAGGGTAATGTGCACCCCTCTTCCTCCGAAGGTCGACCCATCCACGTGGATCGTCCAACGATCATCCTCTTGGTTTAGATATATGGACGATCGTGTCATTTCAACCACAAAATTTTCTAGAACCTGAGCTTTGATCGCCCTTCGGGGCAAAAATTCAAGATACATAGCGCTGAGTTTGATAGCTCATTTTGCTAACCTCTCATTCAAATCCTTTTGTTTAAGGACCACTTTCAGAGGTTGATCCGTATACACGTAAACCGTTCGGCCTTCAAAATAATGCTTCAGCTTGGATACAACTTTCTTCAAAGGCAGCATGAATTTTTCCAGGGTGGAATATCTGGTTTCGGCAGATACCTGAGAATGACTAACATAATAAACGGGTCTATGAATGTCATCTTGGATGGTCACCAAAGCTGCACTGACGGCAACTTCTGATACAGCAAGATACATGCCCAAAGGTTCATCACAGGTTGGACTCACCATCACCGGGGGAGTGCTTAAATAAGTCTTTAGCTCAGAAAAGGCCCGATCGCATTCTTCGGTCCAGTCTAGATGGCTTACTTTTCTTAGCACTCTGAAAAAAGGCAGAGACCGGTCTGTGGATTTTGAAATAAATCTGTTTAGCGCAGCAAGCCGGCCAGTAAGCCTATGAAATTCTCTTTTGTTTCTTGGAGTTTGCATATCAATGATAGCCTACACTTTCTCAGGGTTAACCTCTATGCATTTTTCTGAAACGTAATATCCTAAAAATTTTCCACTTCGGATCCCGAAGCAGCATTTGTTTGGATTTAGTTGGAGCTTATATTTGCGGTATACTTCGAAACAACGAGACAAATAAGAAATATGATCTTCATCATTTATAGATTTAACAATCCTATCATCAACATATACTTCCATCATATGGCCGATCAGTTCTCTAAAGATTTTGTTGACCAACCTTTGATATGTTGCTCCAGGATTCTTCAGACAGAACGGCATAACCACATAACAATAAACGTCATCTTCGATCATAAATGATGACTTCTTCTAATTTTCCTCAGCCAGAAAGATCTGATGGTACCCGGAATAAGCATCCATGGTACTCATCATGGTGCTGCCAGACATAGCATCTACCAGTCCGTCAATATGCGGCAGGGGGAAAGGATCCGACTCACAGTTTTTGTTAACATCGGTGAAGTCGATGCACATCCGTCATTTCTTGTCTGGTTTGGAGACCACTACTGGGTTTGCAGCCCATTCAGTATAGTGGATTTCTCTGATGAATCTTGGTCGTAACAACTTGTTCACCTCAGCCCGGATGATCTCAATTTTTTCGAGAGAATAACGTCTCCTCTTCTGCCTAACAGGCTTCGTGCCAGGCTAGGTGTTGATCCGATGCTCACTATCGAGCTCTCTGCGTCCTCAATCTTTTTCACGTTCAACCCATTTCATTCCGATTTTTGTTAAGGTATACACTATGGCTCCTCATAAAATGAGATACCTAGCCATGTTTGAGTTGGATATTGAGGAGTTTAGGTCTAGGTTTTCGATTCCAGCACATTATTCCATCTGGAAGGGACGTGAAGATATTCCATGTTTCCTTCCGGCAGAAATGAATGTGCCGGCATCCGCTATTCCGGTCAGTTACGCTTCTTTAAAGTGCCGGCTTTGTTTTCCGCTGCATCCTTTTGTAGCAACCGTTCTTAAAGAAATTCACTGCCCTACTTTTGCGTTATTTCCAAGTAGTTATGTGTATATAGTGGCGTTCATATTTTATTACCACCAACAAATAGGGCCCCGACCTTAGAACATTTTTTCAACCTGTTCTTGGTGGTGTCTCGAAGGGGTAAGGGTCTGTTAGGATGCCGCAAACTGTACTATATAGCGGTGCGCACTCTTTAGTGCTCTATAGTTGATAAAGAAGAGTCTCTCCATGCATGGGAGTCCTGTTATGTGTGGATAACAGTCCCAAAAGAGGACATGTTAAAGGTGTGGCCACGTATAACTCACCCATGCATAGGCCAGTTGGACCGAACCATGTTCAACCCCTCTCGTCCGGATACCGCAAATACACTTGCGATGTTCCCCCCTCCCGAAGCACGCCTTAAGCGAACAGAGCTTCTTTGGGAGAAAAGATTGATAGAAATAGATGTCTCGGGTAGGACCGGATCCCCAACCTCGAAGGGGATGTTTTCTAGCTCAGATCCGTCAGAAGGATCGGGTATGAAGTAATGTTTTTATTCTATACTTTCCTGATCCTTATGTATTTATTTTGCAGACTTGACTGAGACGATGCCTAGCTCACAGTTCAAGCGTATGGCTGCTGCTTCGGTCCGTCCTTCTGAAGGACAACGCGAAGCGACGGGGATTGCCGAGCAGAGTGAATCAACAACGGGGGGTATACTGGTTCCATCGGGGTCCGGGAACCCCCCGATTCAAACCACCAGCACGGGCACACTAACCCTGTGCTGCACAGGGCAGCCCTCAACGGGAGAAAGGCCTGCGTTTCGGGTATTTGGAGTGGTAGAGGAGGTGATAATGGCTCGGATTCGTTCTTTGAGCTTATCCAGCCTCTACCAAATCGGAAACAACTCCTTTATTAGTGCTAATACAGTTGCTTTATTGCTTCAATGAGCAGTTCCCATGGAGAAGGTTCTCCCAGGTCCCCATCTTAAGGCTAACGTCTCCCTGCCACCGATCCCCTTGGGAAAAGGGAAGAGGGCGACCGAAGTAGAGACCCCGAGGGATCTCAAAAGGCTGAAGATAGAGGGGAGTGCTTCGGTCCCCTATAAGGGGATCGTTTTGAAGGAGTCTGCCTCGGACCCTAAGACCAACTCCAACTGGGGAGTTGCCTTGGGCCTGCTAGACAGGTTCAGTAAGGGGAGGAAATTAGCCTCCTGGAGAAGTACTTTCCTGATGGATTTCCTCCTTTATGGAGAGCAAAACCCAGACAATGTCCAAGCGGACATGTATGGGGAAGAAATCTTTGAGGGCTTCCTCGACCTCACCACCAATGTAATTTTCTTTTATATTAAGGCCCGAAGCTTTACTTTTTTGACATTATTGTCCTATGTAGATGCTGAGGAAGGCCTTTACAACTACCATCACCGTGGAGAAGAACCAGGGTGGCAATGTTGTGTCCCAACAAGTTCAAGATCAACTTGACATTGCGAAAAGGCAAGTTGAAATCAAACATGGTGAGTTGGTCACGGTACGGGAGGACCGGGACCGATTGGATAGTGAACTGCTAAGAGCTGGGACGGCTGTCTCACTCTTAGTTGATAAAGTCTGTGAGCTGGAGAAGATAGAGAAAACAGCTCAAGGGCGAATTTCTGACCTGGAGGCCAAGCTGCGGGCCAAGGAAGAAGAGGTCAACTAAACCAGTAACAGTGCGGTCCTACGTAGAAGAGTCTAGGAAACTCGTAGGAGGACAACCGACCATAGGAAGAGATGGGCATAGAATGTAACGGATGACATGAGTAGGCATAGATATAATGAAAGCTTAATGTAGGAATGGCGCCCAGGACGAGAGCGCATGGAAACCAAGAGGAGGATAGCAATGCATTAGAACAGGCACCGACGACAGAGACTCTGGTTGCGGATTCATCGAAGCCTCTCACGTTTAGCCAGGAAAGTCTCAGGGATCTGTTCCAGACCATGGCGAGTTCCCTAGTTAGCGCAATAAGACAGGGACAGACGGAGAGGGGAAACTCCGTGCAAATGGAACCAGTGGCAAGACCCGAGAAGGGTAGAATGTACTACAACGAGACATTAAAGAAGGTTGGGATGAACAGTTTCACGGGGGATAAGATGGGGGACGCGGAGGCGTGGATTATCCGCCTTGAGGAGAAATTCGAGTTGATCGAAGCCCCAGAAGAGCTTAGGGCAGGATTGGCCCCGCTATGGTTCGACGGTAGCACTGCCCGATGGTGGGGGAGCGTGTCGGCCTCACTAGTGAAGGATGGACCCATCTCTTGGGAGAAGTCTAAGAATGCATTCTTGGATTACTACGTGCCGAAGGGACTTAAGAAAGATAAGAGGGCCGAGTTTGACAGATTGACTCAAGGAAACCGCCCCGTAATGGAGTACATGCATGAATTCATAGAACTAGGCAGGTACGCCCCTGAGATCATGGGGAGTGAACAGGAAAAGATGCACCACTTTACAGAAGGGCTAAATGAAAAGGTTAAACTGACTATCTATGGCCGCGACGACGAAGAATTCTCGAGTTTGGTGGCGGCGGCAGTCCGAGTAGATGGAGGATTGCGAAGAATTGATAAGGAACGCACCAGAAGCTCTGCGAGGAACGAAGTTCAGGGACCGGGAGAATGGAAAGGAAAGATCACTACGGAGAGTTTCGGATCGGCACAAGGACCCCCGATCAGGCCGGCGTGCGCCAAATGCGGGAAGAACCATTTTGGAGAATGCCGAGCAGGAACCAACAGTTGTTTCAAGTGCGGCCAGGAAGGAAACTTTGCCAAAGATTGCCCGAAGAGGAGGAGGATCGAAACCGGGGTAACCGAAAACAGGGCAAGGGAGAGGATTACTGGAAATGCTCGAGTGTTCGCTGTAAACAAGGAACAAGTGTAATAGCCGAGAAAAAGGTACGACGAAACAAATAGTAGGGAATGTAGCGGTAAAGTCTAGACGAGAGATAATGAGAGATACGGGAACGTAAAAAGGAACGAAAAATAGAAAAGTAAAGAAAAAGGTAAAAGAGGGGTCAAAAAGCAAAAGAAGGAGGGGTCAAAGTGTGAATTAGAAAAGTTAAGATGTCTATAAATAGGGGTGAGGAGGCCCAAAAACGAGTTAATCATCATTAAGACCCGAAAATCTGAAAATTCCCGCAAAGAAGGAAAATTATCGCGAAAATCTCCAAGGCACAAAATTATCGCTAAAAAGTTGAAGGCAAGAATTGTCGCGAAAATTTTGAAGAACAAAAATTGTCGCGAAAATTTACGAAGGCAAAATTGTCGCGAAAATTCACGAAGAGTAAAATTGTCGCGGATTTCCAGTAAGGCATAAATTATCGCGGATTTCATCCCAGTGCAATATTGTCGCGAATTTTAATCCCAGGGTATTATTATCGCGAATTTCAGGGCAGAAGTAGAATTGTCGCGAAAATACTAAGTTCGAGTGTTTTCGTTATGTCCTGAAGTCGGATCGTGGGAGGAAAAGTACACGTGAGGTCTACGGTAACCACATAGTTAATAATAAGATGATAACGTCAGAATTCGAATNCCAGGTAGCCGATGCACTGAGCAGGAAGACTCATGGCGTGCTAGCCAACACGTTGGTAAGGGAAATGGAGAACCTACAACTGGAAGTGGTAGAGTCGACCACAGTCATGTTAGGGACGGTTACCGCGAAGCCAGGGATACTGGAGGAGGTACTAGAAGCATAGATATCAGACCCCGAGAAACCCGTAACGCGAAAAGAGGGAAACAAAACCGATAAATCAGAAATAAGCAAAGGAAGCGATGGGCTAATCCGAATGAATGAACGTGTATGGGTACCAAACAGGCCAGAGCTAAGGAAGAAGATTATGGCAGAAGAACACAGTTCAGCTTTCTCAGTTCACCCAGGAAGTACTAAGATGTATCGGGACTTAAAGACGCACTGGTGGTGGAATGGAATGAAAAACGAGATTGCAAACTTTGTGGCCAAATGCGAAAATTGCCAACGAGTTAAGGCCGAACACCAATGCCCGGGAGGCGAGCTACAACCCTTAGAGATCCCAGAGTGGAAATGGGATAGCATCGGCATGGACTTTGTGGGAGGACTACCCAAGAGCCCACGGAAGAACGACACGATATGGGTGGTGGTGGATCGTCTTACGAAGGTGGCTGACTTCTTAGCAGTCAAGACAACGTACGGAGTGGACAAGCTAGCTAGAATATATGTGGATAACATAGTCAAATTACATGGAGTTCCAGTAAACATCGTTTCAGACAGAGACCCGAGATTCACGTCTAAATTTTGGCAAAGTTAACAGAAATCGCTCGGAACTCAGTTATGCATGAGCACAGCCTATCACCTACAGACAGATGGTCAGACTGAGAGAACCAACCAAATTATGGAGGATATGTTACGGGCATGTGTGTTGGAGTTTAAGGGAGGTTGGGAGGATTTCCTACCACTAGTGGAATTTGCGTACAATAATAGCTTTCAGAGCAGCATTGGCATGGCCCCATATGAGGCATTGTACGGGAGGAAGCGTCGTACACCGCTATGCTAGGATGAGGTGGGAGAAAGAACGACCACGGGGACGGAATTGGTGGAAGTCACCATTGAAAAGGTGGCCGTGGTACGAAAGAACATTAAGGCGGCACAGGACCGATACAAAAGTTGGGCAGACACAAAAAGGAGACCCTTAGAGCTAAGGGTTGGGGATCGCGCCTACCTAAAGGTATCACCGATGAAGGGGGTGCTAAGGACCACAAGGACAGGGAAGCTGAGTCCCCGGTATATCGGACCATACGAGGTGGAACGAAGGATCGGAAACCTAGCATATCAGCTGAAGCTTCCGGAGGAAATGGGGGGGATACACAACGTGTTCCACGTATCCCAACTGAGGAGGAGGGTGACTGAAGTAATCCAAGAATGTGTGGGGGAACCCATAGAGATAACCCAAGAACTAACGTACGAGGAAGTCCTAGTAAAGATCCTAGGCAGAGAGGAAAGAAGACTCAGAAACAAACAAATCCTCATGGTGAAAGTACAATGGTCCAATCAATGAGAGAGGGAAGCTACATGGGAAACGGAACGTGAGATTAGACAGAGAGCGCCTGAGTTAATGAAAGATTGGTACGCACGAGTTTCGGGACGAAACTCAAAATGAGTGGGGAAGGATGTAATAGCCAGGAAAAAGGTATGATGGAACAAATAGTAGGGAATGTAGCGGTAAAGTCTAGACGAGTAATAACGAGGGATACGGGAATGAAAGAAAGTAAAAGGAAACAAAAAATAGAAAAGTAAAGCAAAAGATAAAGGAGGGGTCAAAATGAAAAGAATGAGGGGTTAAAGTGTGAATTAGAAAAGTTAGGATGTCTATAAATAGGGGTGGGGAGGCCCAAAAACGAGTTAATTATCATTAAGACACGAAAATTCGAAAATTACAGCGAAGAAGGAAAATTGTCGCGGATTTCCTGCAAGCATTTATTATGGCGGATTTTGTGTAATGAACTATTGTCGCGGATATTCCGAAGAGTAATTATTGTCGTGGATTTAGGGTGTTGAGCAAATTGTCGCGGATTTTTGGGTAAAGCAAATTGTCGCGGAAATGTGGCAAGAATAAATTGTCGCGAAATCTTGAAGTGTAATATTATCGCGAAATTCGGTTCTAAGGTAGAATTGTCACGGATTTTGATTTCCAGCATAGAATTGTCGTGGATTTCGAGGAAGAAGTAAATTATCGCGGAAATACTAAGTTTAAGTGTTTTCGTTGTGTCTCGACGTCGGATCGTGGGAGGAAAAGGACACGTAGGGTCTACGGTAATCACATAGTTAACAATAAGATAACAACATCGGAATTCGAGTAACTAAGACCTGTTACGAAATGCAGGGAAGCACGGAAAGATTATAGCAAGCGAGAGCAAACGGTAAGCGGAGTGAACACAATATAGTAAGAGAAGATTCAGGCTTAGGGAACGGGATTTGGTTAATAAAGAAGAAAGAAAAGACACGAATGAACGAGATAAATGGTAATAAGACTCGGGGTGAGAAAGGATGGACCGTCCGACCCGGCATCGTGCCTAGCACACGATTCGCCAAAGGAAGAGCATGCCTGATGAAGGGAACGATAAGTTCCAAAGAGGAAAAGATACGTACGAAAAGAACAGAACGGATCCGGGTGGATAAAGGGGTAGCGCCTAAGTACCCTCCCGGGGAATGGAAGCATATGGCCCGTCGAGTCATCCAACAGCTAACGATTGGCTTGAGCGGGACATGCACCGAGCATGTTACTCTCGGCAACAGTAAAGTTAAAGTATGATGGGAATGATAAGGGTAAAAGAAGAGGGAAATAAGAAAACGGTTAAAAGGAATGATTCACATGTGCGTGTACGGTATAATTAAGAAATGAAAAGATAATGTGTAGCGTGTGTGAAGTTTCCTTTAATAGATTGTGACCGCTTTACAGATTTTGTAAGTGACGCGGACGAGGCATGAGAGGGGCATGGGAAGGAGGTCGTCGGTTGTCCGGTGATAGAGTCCGGTCCTTTGGAGAACACTCTAAATTATGCTGTCGAACTTTGATATTTTCGAACTACATTTTAAGTTTACATTCGAATGTTTCCGTTCTATTAAGCACGTTTTAACAAAACAGCTAGGCCAAATTAGGGTCGTTACATCAACCAAGTTCACGGTCTGGCCCAGGAGAAGAGGAATAAGCTAAACGAACCTCTGCTTCAGAACCAAGAAGAAAAGGCGAACGGGGAAGAGGAATTGGCAAGGACCAGTACTTCGGTTGAAGGTTCGGTCCGGAAAGCAGTCCTAGGCTTCGCTCGATCCCTCTGTTATTCGCTTTGGCGGATAACATACATGGGATGTACACTGCTAAATACCTGGATAACATGCGAGAGCAAGTTATAAAGCTGTTCGAGCTTTCCCCATGGACGGCGCCAAACTGTTATGGTCCATTTTTAAGGGGTACCAACAGTCGTCCGGTTCGTCAGCAAACGAACTCGGTTTTGATTTGTTTTTTATGGGAAAACGATTAAGAAACTAGAAATAACAATGAGGCACAACGATTTATAGTGGAAACCCCAGGAATTGGGGAGAAAACCAATTGACTAAGAGCGAATTAAACTCTTATCATGTTCACTAATCAAACAATCCATTACAGAATACAACAGAGGTTTAAAGAAAATGATAGGGAATAAGAAAGAAGTAAGAACTTCAGCAGGGTAACGGCTTGTTCTTACGCGTCCAAAGGGTCATGCTATTTCCGTCGTTGTGATCTGTATTTATAGAGTTAATAGCGTGTGTAATTCACGCTCTGTAACTGCATCTGACAGGTTTGTTAGAGGTTTTTTTCGCGCGATGTAAAACGAGGTCGGGACCGAGGCGTGGTCTACGTGATCAGGCCCGAGGCGTGGTAAACGTGTGAAGGCCCGAATCGTGGAAAGCGTGGGTTTGTAACCGTTTGGACCGAACCACTGAGCCAGTTGTCAGAAAACGTTTTATTTCGCCAAGGTTATCTTCGGTCCTCTCGCAAAACATCGGGCCATTTTACCTTAAGTATACTAATGGGCTGCACAAGTTCGCTTCCACCATATGGATCGGCCCAATCGTTACTGGGCCTCATCCATTGTAGGGTGTCCGCTCCTAGAATTCTCATCACGCGCGCTGTCCTCTTTTGGTCCCAGACCGACTCATTTATCCTCAAACCACCGGAGATAACATAGATATCTCCGGCTACTTCCCTGGGTGCCACCTCATTTTGAGGAGGTTGGGCACCTGTTTCAGCAGGTGGAGGAGCGACATGCTCCTGTCTTCCACCCTCGTTTTGCGGGGCTCTGCTGCCACGGCCCCGCCATCTTCTTTTTCGGCCCTGACCACGGTTCTCTCGACCGTGTTGGCCTCTGTCTTGCTCTGGAGGAGGAGACCGTCGGTCCTCCGTCCGATCATTATAATTTCGGGGTTGTCCCCGATTATCCCTTCCCCACGGCCTGTGACGATCGTCACCCGGATGGCCCTTTTGGAGGGATTCAGCTCGCTTGCCCTTCTGACCGTTCCGGTCGGGCCTCTCTTTATTCATCACCGCTACTGTTTCTTTCAACAGCAGGCACTTCAGGGTCGGGTGATTGCGGTTATTATGTAATTCGCAATACACCCAATTGTCCTCCTGCTTCGGGGGGACCTCTTTTTCAGCTACAGTCTCTATTTCTTGCGGCTGCTTCTTAGGGTAGGAAACCCTATGATCACTTGCGGGCTCAGAATTCCCGCTTGGCTTCCGGTAGCCTAGCCCCAGTGCTTCATCCACATTAATATACTTGTTGATTTTCTGAAGAAGTTTTCCCAAGGTGGATGGTGGCCTTTTTACGAAACTGGCCGAAAGGCCACACGGTCCCAAGACCTGCTGTAGAATATCAATCTTGTCCCGGAGCTCAAGCTGGATGCCCCGGGCTGTCCTATTGAATTTCTCCATGAAGGACCGAAGATTCATTTTTGCCGGGATGTATTTCAGTTGATATAGTTCATGCCTGCTTCGAGGCGGTCCTACATTTGGAGCGAACTGCTAAGAGAATGACAAAATAAATATGCCATATGACTGTATGAATCGGGCCGGCAAATTTTTGAACTAAGTTCGGGCGTCGCCTTGTAATCCAGCCGCGAAAATGCGGCACTTCAGTGAATATGAGGCCCGAACCGTTCCCATGCGTAACTCAAAATCAGCAACGTGATCGATCAGATCACCGTCACCGCGAAACATTGGCAACCCCTCGGGGTTGCGATAATGCCGATCTGGGACTACCGCCCAGATCTCTTCTGAAAAGGGGAGCATCAAATCTCCCAAGACGGCGGACACACCTTCAGATTGTTGGGATGACATCTAGACAGCATGCAAATTATGCCACCAGTCATCATCCTTATTTCGCCTGATTAGGGCCTCCATAGCCCTGTTGAATAAACCAGGATTGCGCCCTAGATTATGTTCGCAATCCTTCAGCATACGCATGCTCTCCAACTCCTTAGTGAGCTCGTCAATTCCTCACTGCATCTGCTCCTGGTCATTCCAAGGAGCGGGAGTTAGAGCCCTGGCCGGGGGAGGAGGAGTAGATCGATACCTCGGCCTCCTCATTGTTACACCGCGCCTGATGATTTCCTCATCATCAGTGCTACGCTCGTCAGGGTCGCTCTCATACCCTCTACTTCTTGGAACAGAGCTTGAAACAGCCGGTGGTTCTGTTCCACTTCTCTCCGACGTAATTTCCAGTACCACATTCCTGAAAACAGCTTCCAGATCCTGTAAAGTGAATGTTGGTGCTGGGAGACTATCGGGAAGCACGTCACTGTCATTCATCGAAGTTCCAGTCGCCATGCCTTTAATTATCCTTTCCCTAGTAGAAACCTCAAATGGGATTAGAGAGTCGTCCCCACGGAAGGCGCCAAACTGTTATGGTCCCTTTTTAAGGGGTACCAACAGTCATCCGGTTCGTTAAGAAACGAACTCGGTTTTGATTTATTTTATGTTAGAGAACGATTAAGAAACTGTAAATAATAGCGAGGCAAGGCGATTATAGTGGAATCCCCAAGAATTAGGGAAAAACCATTTGACTAAGAGCGAGATAAGCTCTTAGCCTGTTCACTAATCGAATGATTCATTACAGAATACATCAAAGGCTTTAAGAAGATAACAGGGTATAAGAACTCCGGCAGGGTAACGGCATGTTCTTATGCGTCCAGAAGGTCCTCCTTTTTCCGTCGTTGTGCTCTGTATTTATAGAGTTGAAGGCTTGTGTAATTCACGCTCTGTAACTGCCTTTGACAGGTTTGTTAGAGGTTGTTGTCGCGCGATGTAAAACGAGGCCGGGACCGAGGTGTGGTCTGCGTGATCTGGCCCCAGGCGTAGTAAACGTGTGAAGGCCCGAAGCGTGGAACGCGTGGGTTTGTAATTGTTTGGACCGAACCATAGAGCCAGCTGTCAGAAACCGTTTTATTTCGCCTAAGGTTATCTTCGGTCTCATCGCGGAACATCGGGTCATTTTATCTTAAGTATGCTACTGGGTTGTACAAGTTCGCTTTTACCACATGAATCGACCCAATCGTTATTGGGCATCATCCATTACAGGGTACCTGGTTTTAGAGTTCTCATCAACCCGTTTAAAAAATAAAGGTGATGTATCCTTCGCTATTTGCCATTTCCATATCTTGCAACATTTTCAATTTAAGGTGATAAATAGCTCACCAAATTTATTATTATTGAATACTTTTTGAAGAACCAAAAAATTACTTATTTCATCTTCGAGCAAAATGTTGTGCAAAATATATCGTGTATGAAAATTTTCTAGAAGATGCATTCCTCATTCATGTGATGCCGATAATGTGGTTAATATACACTGTAATATGACATTGAATTCCATTGCTCGTGATAAAGTTCAATATAATTGGAACACATGATGTGTGTCATGGGCTCAACGATCAACACAGTAGTCGATGAGTTCTTTTTGGGACTTGATGAGCCTGTAGAAAGGGGGATCGGTGAGACATTCGTCTACTGGTATGAACATGTGTACTCTCTCCAAATGTATGAATTGTGGGAATAGTAAACTTTTCTCTTTATATCCATCATCAACCTTGTAATAGCTTTCCATTGTTGGATAGGCAAAAAAATTGTTTAAACTTTCTCCAAAGTCTTGATGTTGTAAAACAATTTGTGTCGATGAGCTGTGAAGAGTCTCATCGAAATGATTCGCCATTTGTGGTGCTTTAGCAGCTGCCAGTTCTAAAACATGAATTTCAACAACAATATATGCTAAAGATTTTTGGGAACGTGAAGGTGAACGTTTTTTGGAAGAATCATCTTTGAATGAAAGGTAGGTCGACATAAGTGTCGATTGATAATGATAAGAAAGTTAGGTTAATCGGCAAAAAGATTTTACCTAGCTTTATTGGCCTTGATTTTTGCTAAAACTCTTTCAAGTTTTCTCTTCATCCTTGCTGAGAAGGATGCAGTCTATGAAGCAGCTGCATGAAGAACGTCAATTTTAAGTAAACGCAAATGTAAAGAGACGAATAACAAACATAAATGATAAATACATACTTTCGGATGATGCATGTACCAACAGAAAATGCACTCTGCTTCAGGGTCCATGAGACGACCACATATTTGCAACCGAAGGAGGCTTTCCTTGGCATACACTATCTTTAAGGCTAGACGATTGTCTTTACCAAGGAAGTTGGCCATGATAGCCTCAAGCCTTGCTTGCTAGTCGACCTCGACAGTGAAGAAGTCATCGTTGATCAAAATCCTCCCGATAATCTTAGATACTATTTGTGTATAATAAAAGCCTTCGCCTTCGGGAAGTCCAACCCATACAAAGGAATTGTATCAATGCGTTGCGAATACGATCGATCGATAAGGTCATGATCTTTGTTCTGTTAAATAAAGTACAACAATTTGCGTGTGGCGAGCGCCCTTGTTTCGGTTCACCATATCACTTTATAGATATGCCATGACGGTGGTCGTGATTGTAGAAGCATCGCATTAGTTGATTTACGCAATGATCACCAAGTAGCTCTTTTGCAGCAAGGCAAATATGGCATTACCAAAGCCCACATGAGTTCCATGAAGGGGTGAAATGGGAAACAAAGGCCATTCCTGAGTGATGACAAAGTGACCAACACAACGTGGCATAGTAACGATCGTTCCTTATTGACAAAATAGGCGAGATCGGTGTTAGGAGCCATACTGCAAAATAAGTGAAAAAGGCGAGTAAAAAATTTCGGAAATTGAGGTTGGGCGGCGAAACCACGACTTTTGAGTCGTGATTTTGAAATTTAAACGTATATTTTGTGAATTTATGGTGGGAAAATTTCCCATATTGGGTTTAATCGGGTCAAGTTTTAGTATGAATATGGGAGGAGGCACTCACTAGAAGAAAACCTTGAACCAAAGCGAATGTCGGAGTAAGTAGTCCCCAGAAATCGCCTGAGTATTTAGAGAGCAAGAGAAGTATGTTCGCGTGAGGAAGAACGTGAATAAAGCTTGTTAATATTCTGACATCTCGGCCGCATGATTTTGACACACGTGGACAACCAATATGGAGCATTGTTTGAAATCCCACATGGGAATCGAGGTGCGATGTGGGCAATGGCAGGATTACCTCAAGCTACGCAAGAATATGAAAAGGCATGTGTCGATCAGTACGAAATATGAAGAGATGCATATCGATTGATAGTGGCATTGGATGTCAGTCAAATGAAATTCAGGAGGTAATATTCAAACATGAAATGTGTGGATCAACATATTATCTAAACCCCAAATCAAACATGGGAATGAAGGTGTGACTTTGGTGCTACAAAGTTTTGTTTCTTGGCTCGGAAACATCATCGTTATATGGGTGAAGATTTGATGGAAATAAAATATAGACAATGTTCTCTATAAACACTATGGGAGAAGGGCCACATTACACATTGTGAATATAACATTATTGGGTTAGTGTTGTATGTAGCTTTCATTCTCTTTTTAGTGAAAAAATATGTGTCAATTAGTTCGGAATATGAAGAGATGCATTCCAATTAGATAGTGGTATTGAATGTCGATCGAATGAAATTGATGATCTAATATTCATGCATGAAATGTGTGGGTTGACATATTACCTAAACGATAAATCAAACATGAGAATCAAGGTGTGATGTGGGTGCGACAAGACTTTGGTACTAAAAAAATCTTGGTGACTCGAGAAAGAGCGTCATGACATAAGTGAAGATTTGATGGAAATAAACTATATGTAAGGATCTCTAGAAACACTAATGGAGAAGGGTCACTAAACATATTTTGAAGTTAGTATTATTGGGTTAGTGTTATATGTACCTTTCATCCTCATTTCTAGTGGAATTTACTTAGGTTTGATATCCGTGGGTTTTTCTTTCAAATTTCTGTTTTTGCACTAAAAAAATATTATTTTATCACTGATCCACAAACACAAACGAACTTAATATTATGGGACCATATTTCCACCGTAAATCGAACGTTCCGGTGTTAGTTAATGAAAAATGTAAATGAAAACCGATTAACCGAATTACTAAGGATTGGTAAAACGGTAAACCAACTACTTTTTCACCGTTTGTTAATTATGCTAAATTATTAAGTGATACTTTAAGGATATTTAATTTGAATAGTATTAATTAATAATAGATTAAAATACACATAAAATTCACTATTTACAGTTTAACTTTTTTTACCCCTATTTATTTCAAGAGGTAATGAGTTTGTTTGGGATAGCGATAGAAAGTAAAGTGAGTTGAACGTAATTTTTAAAAACGTGATTTTTTAAATATAAGAAAAATCGCTTTGTATTCAACCTTATTTTTTTGCGTTTTCGCCACCTATGCGAATAACAGTTGTCATGCTAACGCGATTTTGTAAAAGACTAAAATACTCTTATTAATCTTACATATTACTTAGAGTTTTCATTTTATCACATTTATCGCATGTTGTTATATAAATCGGTATACCGATCGGTTCCATCCGTTATCATGTTTTAGGGCCGGATCCCGAGTTTTCGGCCAACCCTAATAAAATATTATTATTTTAAATTGTAGAAAACAAATATTATTATTTTAAATTTTGGTATCGATCGATAGTTCTGATAAGTATGAAAACATTGCATTTATCTAATTACGAAAAAATATCTCGTTTTGAAAAACTTTTCAGACGAGATTATCCTTATCTTCTATATTTTTCAGTTGTGTAAGTAAGATTTTTGGTTTTTCATGCATAATTCAAAAAATATCGATTTTATTTGTACTTTGACATTGATGTAAAATTGATGGAATTTTGAATGTTAAGAAATATAAATTGATTAATTTGAGTAAATTATATTTCTAACGTTAAATATGTATTTTTACTAAAATTAAGTTCATCACACGTATGTTTTTTACTAAATAGTTTTTAAAATCATGTTACAATAATTGTATTTAATTCACCACATTTTATCCCACCACATCTTACCACACCTCTATTTTTCCACCACAGTACCAAATAAGCCCAATATATTTGCATTTACTTCCTTTCTGAACCCTCTACTATATAAACACCATCCCTACCTCCACCAGATTCCACCCACAAAAAAAAATCACAGAAAACCATGTCCAAGCCGTGGATCTTCTTTCTACTGTTACTCCTAATCTGCTTGCCTTCATCCTCCCGTATCCTCCACACCAACACCGCCGGCAACCAGGTCAGTCAATGTTGAATATGAAGGAATTATCATATGAAGGAATCTAGATGTGGATTTAATTGGTTTATAAGAGAGAATGTAGAGTATAGTAAATAACTTTGTTTAAATCTTTTAGGGGTTGTTCTCTATCTCGTATACCTTATATTCGATTACACTCTCTACGTAAATTGATCGACTCTAGAAATTTAACATGATATTGAAGTGAGTT
Organism: Utricularia reniformis; assembly: GCA_009725065.1. Taxonomy (NCBI): domain Eukaryota; kingdom Viridiplantae; phylum Streptophyta; class Magnoliopsida; order Lamiales; family Lentibulariaceae; genus Utricularia; species Utricularia reniformis. Next base: position 441,683 of record RWGZ01001036.1, on the reverse strand, counting down.
GAAAAATTCGGAGTGACCTTGTATGGATTAGTCTGGTTTAATGAAATTGATCATTTGGTAATCTACAAATTTAAATTGTCAAATCTAACTTATCAGTTCGTTGGATTTAAGTGGTGTGTGTTGAATATGAAAGAATTGTCATACATCAAAATTTAGAGATGGATTTGATTGATTTATAAGAGGAAATGTGAAACATAAATGATTTGTTAAAGCTTTTTAGTGATTATTCTCTTCCATCGTATACATTATATTCAATCAAACTCCCAACTTAAATGGTACAACTCTAGAAATTTAACACTCATTTATTAAATCAAAACCCATATGAGAACTGGGGCTTTTTTTCCTGCGCAACAGGTGACCACAGAGGAAACCGCCACCGCGGACAATGACTGCCGGGGAATAGTCATTGAAGATGAGTGTATGATAAAAGCAACATTTGATGCTCATACCGATTATATTTATACTGATTCTAATCCCAAACCCTAAAACAATTAATGGAAAAATGATTCAGTGTGTATATTTGTTCATTTTTGTTGGACTTTGCTGATTATGGACTGGTTTGTAATGGGGTTAACCCAAATCTATTAATATTTAAATATTGTGCAAGGTTATGTAATGTAACTTAGAGTTTCATAATTCAAAAATTTAAATTTAGTTGTTGTGGTTCAAGGTGGTCTCATAGATTCACAAGTGCCTATACGTTTTTTGGTATGCTATTGAATCTTTAGGTAAAATATTGTTCAACATTTCTAAACTATCTTAAATCGAGGTTTTGGATCGGAAGCTTCAAAAGACTTAAAATTTAATGGGTTTCTAATTCTACCAATTTTCGTCTATCAATGTTTATAAAATGAGAAAATTGATAAGTATACCATCTAATGGTACGATATGAATAATTTGATTTTAATACATGGATCCTTACGTGTGAATTTACCTTATGAATTAAGTGTCCAATCTTTACTAAAAAATAGAGGCATTGGCATTATGATAATTAATGTTCAATAATTGCTAATTCTATTATTAATTACTAGGCATTATTACTATTATAATAATTAAATTTGGTTTATCTATATTTTCAACCTTAATAACTACAATATAATTGTACCGACTAGTATAATACTCTAGGCTAGTTATGCAAAAGCATTGAGCCGAGTAGATAAAATCTAGAGTTTGATGTCTATTATTTCGAATATAGAAAAGCTCGAGGCAAACAAACTAGAGCCCAAACTAGTTTAATTTTTAAAAATATAGTTTTCCAAGGTTTGGATGTTTAAAAATGTTTGTTGAATATGTCTATTATTTCGAATAAAAATGTTTAATTTGATTGTAATACTCGTTAATATTTCGAATAAAAATCTCGAGTTGGATGGTTATTCGAATAAAATGAACTAGAGCCAAAACCTCGAATAAAATATATATTATTTCGAATAAAAATCTCGAGTTGGATGGTTAAAAATCTCGAGTCGATAAAAATGTTTCCAAGGAAAATTATATTCGAACTAGAGCCGAGTTGATAAAATTTTTAAAAATCTAGTTTAATTTTTAACCATCCAAACCTTGGAAAATTATAAATTTATTCGAGGCAAACGAACTAGAGCCCAAACCAAATGTAAATCGAATTGAAACTTGAATTTCGATTTTTTTAGTCAATTTTGTATTGAAGTTGAATATTGAAAACCTCGAATAAAACCGCCGGCAAACGAACTAGAGCCCAATCCTCAAATATGTCTATTATTTCGAATATAATTTTCCAAGGTTTGGATGGTTAAAAATTGACTTAAAATTATAAATTTATTCGAGGCAAACGAACTAGAGCCCAAACCAAATGTAAATCGAATTGAAACTTGAATTTCGATTTTTTTAGTCAATTTTGTATTGAAGTTGAATATTGAAAACCTCGAATAAAACCGCCGGCAAACGAACTAGAGCCCAATCCTCAAATATGTCTATTATTTCGAATATAATTTTCCAAGGTTTGGATGGTTAAAAATTGACTTAAAATTATAAATTTATTCGAGGCAAACGAACTAGAGCCCAAACCAAATGTAAATCGAATTGAAACTTGAATTTCGATTTTTTTAGTCAATTTTGTATTGAAGTTGAATATTGAAAACCTCGAATAAAACCGCCGGCAAACGAACTAGAGCCCAATCCTCAAATATGTCTATTATTTCGAATATAATTTTCCAAGGTTTGGATGGTTAAAAATTGACTTAAAATTATAAATTTATTCGAGGCAAACGAACTAGAGCCCAAACCAAATGTAAATCGAATTGAAACTTGAATTTCGATTTTTTTAGTCAATTTTGTATTGAAGTTGAATATTGAAAAACCCTCAAGTTTTTATAATTATTTTACCAGTTTTTTGTAAATATTTCGGGTTTTAAAAATAGATGATTGGTTCAAAAGGTCAGATTGTGGTTCATGATTAATAGTATTAGTCACGGCTAAGTTTCTTTAATTTATTATTATTATTATTATTGTTGTTGTTGTTGTGGTTATTATTATTATCATTTTCTGGATTATTTTACACCTGTAGAATGTACTAGTACATAAAAGGGAAAAAAATCAGGCTGGTGTTTTATTGAAGTTGAAACTCTTAATAGATTAGTCATCACGCTTTATAATGAACGGTTTGATTAGTAGATCGATTAAGGGCATTTCTAACTCTTAGTCAAGTGGTTTTTTGCCCATCTTTCAGGGGTTTTCCACTCTAAATTTGCCGTGTCCTTTTCTGTTTCATTCATAATCGTTTCCCCCATACTAAACAAATTAAAACCGAGTTCGTCTTGCAATGAACCGGACGACTGTTGATACCCCCAGTTTTTAGACCACAACAAATTGTATTTAACATCACAATCTTAAAAATATGTAATGATTATGTCTATAAACTTTGAAGAATTAAAAAAACACATAAATTGTTAAAATTACTTACAAGAAAAAGACGGAAAATCGCTACTATTAACTCAAAGATCATTCTTGAACGATTTTGAAACTTGAAGGACTTTACATGACAAACTTTGAGGAAACACATTTACATTGTTTTAAACATTAGAGATCCCACGGTGTAATTTTCTATTTTATGACATATCTTTTGAGCAAAAATATGCATTTGTAGCACTCCAATTTCAATTAATTGCACATAAGACATCTCAAGATCTCAATATCGTTTATCATTGGCTCTCTAAAGAACTTCTTAATATTTTATATTTTATGTACGATTCTCTAAAATCAGGAGTCAATTTTGTTTAATTTTTCAAATGAGTCTTATTTGCGTATCTTGAGGATCACTCATCCTAACGGAAAAAAGTTTGTCAGTTTAACGAAAAATCGAGTGCTAGAATGTTATAAGTAAAATACAAAGGGTATCGATAACTTTAGTTGATTTTCTTGAAATTTCGTAAATTGAGAGGTATGAACTTTACTTAGTTAAAGTACTACTTGTGCAATTTTCTAAAGAATATATATTTAAAGCTTCCAATAAATATATAACATATTTAGATACCATAAATTGTCCACACTAAATTACAAATCTATACTTCACTTGCTCAAGTTCTTCATAATAAATACTCCCTAAACATCTCATCTCCAAAATGACCAAGTCATTAGCCTTTCTCCTTATGTTGCTTCTCCTCTTCTTCTCGTTCTTCACCTTCTCCCTTGGTCTCTCGATGACGAAGGTCAAACACTTTAAAATATGTTTATTTACTGAGTTTTTTTATCATTCATCGACTTCTTGACAAAGTCGTTTGGGAATTTCCATCGATCGATCTTCTTGATCTAATATCGTATTTTTATTCGATAGGTGATGGAAGAGGAAGCCGCGTTAGATAACGATTGTATAGGTATCGACGAAAATAAGTGCTTGATGAGAAGAATGTTAAATGATGAGCATGGAAAGGATTACATCTATTCAGACTCAATTTCAACGCCATAGAAGAAGAAGAAATTTGACTACTCTTGTTGTTAAATTATAAACTTTTTATGTTGTTAAAGATATATGTACAATTAGTGTTGAAAACTATTCGATAAAAATCAATATTGATGTTTTTACTGCAATAAAACTGAAATTTGAAAATTGATTCAATATTTGATTTTTAAATTTTGGTAATTGTTGTTCGTAGTTTTTGAAATCAGATTGGAATGGACTGGTCCAAACTATTTATACGATCTTCCCCCAAAATTTTTAACTCTTTTGATATACAAAGCCATTTAAAATGATGAATCAAATAAGTTAACAAAGCACCAATCTAGTTTCTTATGTAGATGATTACTAATAATATCACTTTCTTCGAAAATATGAAATTGGAACTTTTACTTTTTTGTTTTCCATGTTAAAATTTGCTCGGATTGAGAAAACGTGGTATGATTCCTAGTGGAATAAATTTATTTTGATTAACACTGAAGTCTTGAACTATCTTGGTGCGTGAACAAATTGTCAACACATGTATATTAATGCTCATACATCCCAGGAATTAAAATGTATTTATTATTTCAACTTTTTATTATTATTATAATTCCTACTATATTAGTGTGTTAAAGTTGGCTTTTGTGTTGCTTGTTCCATTGACTTTCTTCAATAAATAGTAACAATGTTTGAGATAGTTACTCAAATGTGACACAAATCTAAAATTGTGTAAAAATTATAACAAACAAATATTTAGCCTTGATGTTTTAAAATCATTTAAGTGAACATTAGTGATTTTCTATTAATTTTTCCTTGAACTGTTTGGACAACTTGTATGTAATTTTTTGATGTTTTAATGTTTAAATGTATAGTTATTACATTAAAAAGTTACAACCTCAATGAAAGAAAGAAGAATGAATTCTATTCAATTACATATTATCCTTGGATTCATGGCTCTATATAATGGATTAAGGAATAAAATGAACCAATAGATAATTTAGAAAATCAAAAGAGAATTAGAAAGTTGGTTGTGATTTGTGGCTTAATTAACACAATTTTCGTTGAAGAGCAAACATTGCTTATCTTCACATTATTTCCAACTTAACACTCCCCTTAAAGTGGGTGCATGCAAATTTCAAATGTACGATTTGCTTATAAGATGATAGAATTGAATGTTTCCCAAACACTATCAACATATATGCAAGTTGATTTTTAATATTGACATGCTTGAGAATCATTTCTTTTTATGCTACCAAATTTCGTTCGAAGTAATAAATTGACAATCAACTTCGATGTGCTTAGTATGCTCATGGAACACCTGATTTGTTGCTATGTGAATTGTTGATTGATTGTAACACAAAAACCACATCGGTCGTGTATGTTCCACTCCTATGTCTACCAACAATCGTTTCTACCATCTCAGCTGGTAACTAACGACAGTCCTTACTCTATATTCAACTTAGCAGGGGATCTAGATATTAGCTTTGTTTCTTAGTTTTCCATAATATAAAAAATGATCATAGGAAGACAAGATAACCATTGATTTGATGTGTCCTCCAAAATCGAGCTTGCTTGATGGCAAGCTCGGTCATCAACTCCTACACTCAAGCACAATCAGGGTTTTCATGAGCAGTTTATTGTCAAGTAGGCATTTCAACCCAGTTTGAGGTTCATGGTAGACACTCATGCTCCTCCTCATCAAGAATTTTTTCAAGTAGTGCAGAAATATGCAGGTCGTCATTTTCTACTATGGGAACTTCTGTTTTGAAATGAGTTTGGATGACCGACCTCTGTCTATAAGCAAGATTGTCGAATGTCGTCCACCATTTCTTCCCTCATCTTTCAAATGGATTGAGGGTCAATAGTGACAATCTCGCACCTAGAAACATTGTTGTTAGACTCCTAATGTGTTTGTGTATCTATTGCTTCAATTGAATATCTAATTTCCATGAAATGGCAGGTTTCTAGCTCCAACCTAAATGTTATGGGTGGAATATATTAATCCCGTAAGATTAATATATGCAAGGATCGCTATTAATCAATTTACCTATCATAAGAAGATATTATTTTTATGTGGGAAATCCAGGAATCGGGAAAAAAACTCATGGAGACAAAACTTATGTAAATTCCACTAAGATGTAGAAATACATGCAGCAAAACAATACTCATATATTAAGAGATGAGGATGTAGATAAAATCATTGTGTTCTCTAGCTCTCCTCTATTTATAGGAAAATATATAACTAATTTTATTCTCAAAATCTACTTATATATTGGTGATGTTCATCGAGCCACAAAACAAAATTTTTGCACATCTTAAAGTTGTGTCAACATCGAGACACGCCATAGATTTGGGCAAAATATTCAAATATTGGCTACCAACCTCCCTCCAATACACAAAAAAGTGTTATGTGCTGTAGATATGGCAATCATCTGTCAAAACTCATCATCAATTGTATACTAACATTGAAAGGAGTCGACCGAGCTCCATATGCCAGCCTAGAGTCAAGTGTTGACATTTCAATTGCACACTCAATTGTCAATCATCATCTGCGTATGTCGGGTAGTTTGTATCCCGACATTACTCGACCTGAGATTTTCGATCAGCACATTCTATGTCTTAACAATAATGGTCCCCATTGATCAGTAGCAAATTTGGTTTATTAATTTTTTAAGATTATTTTTAATTTTGAATTTTGAATTTTTTTGACCAGGAATGAAAGCCTAGAAAATCAACTCTTACTATTCATTTTAAAAATATACAAATATGACAACATTCATCTTGGAAATTTAAAACTACTCTCAAATTTCTATCAAGTGAATATTGATTTTCACACTTTACACACATTGTCAATAATGGACCGTGATGTTTGTTATTTTGTATATGTAGTAGAAATAACAATCATTATCTCAATGCAATTTTGTAACATACTAAAATGGTTTTATTAATTCTAGATATCATTTAAAATTTTCATTATATCACATTTATCGCATGTTGTTATACCGACCGTTACACCAGGGAATACCGATAGGTACCGTCCGATGTCACATTTCAGGGTCGGATCTCTAGTTTTTTTGTCCAACCCTAAAAAATAATAAAATATTATTATTATGAATTTTTTAAGTAAAAAAAACATAATTTTGGTACCGATCGATATACCGTCTTAACTAGTATGAAAACATTGTATTTATCTCATAATGATAGAATATCTTACTCCCAAAAACTTTTTATGCGAGACTATCTTTATTCTATATTTTTCAATTGTGTCAGTATAATATTTGGTTTTTGGAGAATAACTCAAGAAGTATCGATTTTATCTATAATTTGATATTGATGTAATTCTGAATGTTAAAAAGTATAAATCTATTAATTTGAGTAAATTATATTTTTTATCCTAATGGTAAATATGTAATTTTACTAAAATCACGTTTATCATATTGATGTTTATTATAGAAAAGTTTTTAAAAAATGTGTTTTTATAAATGCATTCAGCTCATCTCAATTTATTTCATATCAAGCACTTTATTATTTATTATTGATGTACCTAACAAGCCCAGGATCTTTGAACCACTTATCATATATAAAAGTGGTATCACAACTAGGGATGTTACATGATGCGAACAATTCGTGAACAATATGTATTTGGCTCGTATGTGATCGTGTTCGCTCATTCGAATAAAAATATGAATATTGTTCGAACATTTTTTTTTTGTTTATAATTTGAACGAACACAAACATTTTCGTGAACAAATTCGAACGTTCATGAACAAATATATTATTTTAATATTTAAGTTTAAACACATTTGCAAAACTTTCTTATGTTGTTATTGAGTAGTTTTCTTATTTGTTTTGTGAAATATAATTGTTTGATTATTCTTCATTACATTTATTTTTTGTGATTTTATTTGTAAAACAACAAAATTTGATTTTTTTAGTGAAATTCGCATAAATAGCACAAACATGTTCGAACAAATTATACGAACAAGTCATTCAAACGAATATGAACAAATATGAACACATTCGAATAAAAATAACGTACTAGATTTATTTGGATCGAATAAGGGTCATAATCATAACATACTACACTATGCAGTCTAAATGGCAGAGAAAAACATGCCATCCGAATCCTAAAGCCCAGCCCAATATAAACTCTATTACCCCTAAAGAGTCTTTTTAAACAAACCGAAATAGCAGAAAACGCAATTCGTTTGGTTAGTTAAATTAAGAACAACGCACGCGGAGGCCCATCGTTTAGTTTCTCATCCCAAATTAACAAATTTTTTAATTCTTTACACAAACTAACACAATTGACCTCCTATACAAGATCATATTACTAGTTTTCATTTTTATTCACAAACCTCGAATTAATGAAATGTTTCGAGGTCTTATTCGTTGGGAATTCGAATTCGAATTCTATTGGAGTTTTACTCGTTTTGGTAAAAAAATGAGATCATACCATGGAAGTTATATCGATAGTATACCGTCCGGTATACCGATGATATCGGTAAATATCGATTATGAACGATATACCGATATTTCGTTATATCACTGATACATTAATGATATATTGAAAAAACCTTTCGTACCTATTATGATCGGTAAAGACCGATTCCTTGAATCAAAGTCAAACTTAACCAACCAAATTGAGTAATTGTGGGTATAATTTATTCTTTATTTAACCTATAACCTGTTAAACATATTACAATTTTGTTAGTTTTGGGAAAGAATTAAAAAGTGTGTTACTTTGGGAAGAGAAATTAAAATTCGGGTTAATTAGGGAATAAACCCACCCATCTGACTCATTTTCAGAGCCCTATATATCTAAATATAAAAGTCTAATGAAATTAAAATATTCAATATCAATTTTATTCTTCAATACTATTTTGGTATCAATATCCATATTCCAATATTATTTGGGTATCAAAACACCTCATTTTCTTTATCACATTCAAATTGTTTTCACATTTTTTATGCAATTTAGCATTTTATATCTTAAATAAAATTAATATTCAAAAATTTTATTCAAAAACCAAACATCAATCACATTTATTGTCACTTGGTTATAAATAAACTTCAATTCTATTGGATTTATTTCAATACAAGAGTAAAAAGTCCAAAATTTGAGAAGGTAAACATGAAAATGTTTATTACAAATTAAATGTGAAATAATATTAATTAATATACAAACTTCTCTACAATTTCAAATTTATTTTGTTCCTATGAATATTTTTCAATATCAACATAATGTGGTGCACAAAATCAAGTATAAATATTTTTAGTATAATTTATAATATTTATATATTTATAAAATAATTGAAAAATAATTATGTAGTCATATTTATTAATATATATATATATATATAACGAATTTTTATTGCACCAACTGTATAACATACCATATGTTATTAAGGTAGTTATATATGTTGAGTAGTTGATGAGTTCATCTATATTGGTGACTTATCTTAAAGAATATACACTAACGATTTCGGAGATTGGTGACAACCGTCTTTGTAATTCAGGAGGACCGGCGCTGCATGTTGAGAAACTTGTTATCAGGGATATGATTCACTTATGGGTATCAAATGCACGATCATGACAATTGAGGAGTTGAGATTTTTCCGGTGATATGAAAGATCATTTAGAAATTCAATTAGAAAATATGGTAGAGATTTGTTGGAGATCTTCCCGGATATTTGGTAATAAAATCAACCGAATATTAAAATTTTTTTATAAGTTTTGTAATTATTATACAAAACCCTCCCATGAGTATATGACATGTAATTCATTAGTTAGATTTCAGATCTCATTATTTATAGTTCTTCAAAGATAACATAATTGTAATTTTTCAAATAGTATACTTTGATTATATTCTTTGTTTTTTACCTATCTTGAGTTTTCTAGGTTAGTTTTTCATAATTCTGAATTACTAATCATAATCGATTTTACAAGTATTCAAACATTATAGAGTTAAATGTCAAAACAAATATTGAATATCAAATATCAAAATACCAATAAAAAAATAACCAAATATAGGGATCATATTCAATATGCCAAAATATTTGCTCTACCCAACCTAAAAAGGCCAAATAGGCGGTTTAAGGGGTGGTTTGAAGATTGAGTGACCCGACAATAAAGCCCTTCAAAACCGAGATTATTTACAGATAATATCGCCTGCAATTAACATGAATAAGGGTAAATGAGTACTTCCATCATCTTAGAGGTGATTTAGTCCACTGTTTTAGGTACAAATGGGCCCCTTCTTGTAATAGTAGATTACATATTGGCATTAAATGGATGTGTTAGTCAATCGATGAATTATTGGATTAGATTTCGTGGTGATCCAATAGGAACAAAGTTTAAGACTTCCTTGCTTGCCACATTAATACATTTTCCCATGTGAGATATTTTGCTCTACTTTGATAGAGTGAAAAAGAGTAAGTGTATTTGGTAAATGTAAATGATTTATTGTCAAATTATCGTCAAACATTTATGTTGTTAAATCTTTTTTAATACAATGAAGTTACAAATAAGAATAGTTGGTTCGATCATTAAGAGTCGAGATTCATTCTTATATAGGTCTTTATTTAGTTTGAAAAGTTACTTCAACGGACCAATTGACACATTCGTTGAAGTAATTAAACTTACGATTCAAACTAAATATTAAAACATATTATAAGTAATGTTTAAGATTCAAACATACGATTCAATTGGTCCATCAATTCAAACATGCGATTCAATGTTTTAAGATTCAACGGACCAATTGACAACATATTTCTTATATTAATTAATGTTTAATTAATAGGTCGATGATCAAACCAATCATTCATATGAATTTGTTGAATCTTAAAACATTACTTTGAAGTTTGAGAACTTCAATTAAGATATATAATATGTTAATATACATTTGATGGAACCCATGGACGGGATGCCATGGAATGGGCCTAACACTAGAGCCAAATTCAGTCAAAGACTCGATTCTTCCAAACTAAAGAAGATTGGATTCAAAATAGAATTGCGCACATGATTTGTCAAGTGCTAGAGTAGTCCTCTATGATCGATCATGGACGTTGCTTTGGATAAGATCGGGGTTGACGATATTGGAATGGTCATAACGTGTTCAACGAAACCACTAGTTTTAAGGCTAATCATTATGATAAGTGTACCTCATGGGGAAAGTTTCCTATATTAATGGCGGTGAAAAAGGAAGGGAAAATAGATGATCTAGTCCATACAATACTCTATAGATGTTGACTCTTTTCTTGGCCAAGGATCCTGACTTGGTCTCAAGATATGACTTTGGCTTTGGACTTTACTGCATTTTCCATATGAGATTTTAGGTTGCGTTCGCCTTTCTTTAAGATTTATTCCTTGTTTCCAGCCTATTTTCGTTATTACTTTGTTTCCTTATTCATCATCACCATAGTTTTTTTCTGTTGTTTAGGGTTTTCTACGTAAAATCCTGGTGTATTTCGTTTGTTTTCTCAGCATAAGTTGTCTTCACAACAACTATAAAGTAAAAATAGGATTCTAATTGATATTTTGATTACCCCATAAAAAGTTATCACAACAACATCAGATTTATTGTAAGTAATGTATATACTCCATTATATCACAAAAATACAAAATTTGTGTCGAAATAATAAAAATATATGGAAATCGTGTGCATAGTTTTATAAAAATAAAAGTTAAGTTTGTAACTTAAGTTCATCGGCCTAAACATGTAGGGTTTGTTTTGTATTAGAACTTATAAATAGCTTATTTTATAGTTTTCTATTTAATAGTAAGAGTCCTCACATGTTCTATGACGCAACTCTACCATTTTTCAATAGGGTTAGTTGGATTAGAGTCCAAGACCCTAATTCTATCCAATTAAAAATTAACTAAATTAATAGTTTATATAATAAATAACCACAAATAATAATAATAATATTATTATTATTATTATTATTATTGTTATTATAAAGTGTTTTACTATATTTATACTATTAAAATTTAAAGTGTGCAAACACACATGAATATTTAAGTATGGAATTTATTATATTTGACTAAGTAAAGTACATAAAACACTAGTCTCTCATTATTAATCTTTAAAATGATTTAATTCGATTAATATTGTATGTGTTTGCGAAAAATCTGATATGAGTTGTGTACCAGAAAGTGTAGCCCTAGGGATTAGGGTAACATTTGATTAGAGATTAACATTTAAGTACTCTATAAAATGTTTTAAATTAGGTTACGTTTTTATGTAGCTCTCCAACTTATATACTGTGTAAGCGATATATCATTCAAATTACTAAATTTCAAATATTATATATTATTTGAGCAAAAAATATGCATTTATAGACATAAAACTTCAATTAATTGCATGTAAAATAGCTCAATTTATCAATATTGTTTATCATTAATCGTTTAATGACGTCGTTAATGTTTTATATTTTTATCTACAATTCTCAAATTTTAAAGGTTAATACTGTATAATTAGGTCTTATTTGCATACGAACTTTGGGGGATAATTATGCTAATGGAAAAACATTTTTTCATATTAATAGAAAACAAAGTAGTACAGTGTTTCCGGTAAAAAACAAACAGCATTAATAATTTTTTGTCATTCTTATAATTTTGTAAGTTTTGGAGCATGAATTTTACAAATTTAATAACTTGAGTGACTATTTATGTAATTTTCTCGTTTTAAATTTTGAGAACCCATATATGATATATCTACTTTTTTTATTTTAGAATCATAAAATCTAAGAATCATTCTATTAAAGAAAACCTTACTGAATAACATAGTTTCACAAATTTCAACTGATTTTATTTCGTTCTTAACCAAATTTTCTAAAAATCCCAAAATTTTGCTCTGATGAAATTTAGAACCATACATGAAACCTAACTCATTTTTGAATTTTTATATTTTTAAAAATAGGCCCCTACACTAAAAAAGAAAACCAGACGGTCTACAATCCATTAAATTAAATATATAAAAATTTAATCGGACATTTTTAAGTATTTCCATGCTACATGACTCATTATTTTCTATTTCATCTTTTTTTCCAATTCAGAGCCTCATTTCCCCAGATTTCCCGTTCAATTTTATAGTATCAAATCTCCAGATTTCAATCCTAAAATCTTATTCTCGTCCCTATAAATTTAAGTTTTTGTTTTTCCGGCAGATAAAAAGTCAGAGACACCGTCGAGAATGGGGAATTGTCAGTCGGACGATGCCGAGACGGTTATAATTCAGCACGCCTCCGGTGGTACGTTTGACCGTATTTACTGGTCAATTAGAGCAAAAGAAGTGATGAACGCGAACCCTGGTCACTATGTGGCGTTGGTGATCGCCGGGCCGGAAACTGGATCACCGGCCGGTCGGCAACTGAAGCTTCTCAGGCCAGAAGATAGTCTTCTACTTGGAAATATCTATCGGCTAATCAGCTTTGAGGGTTTGATCTAAAATACTTTGAAAAATCTGTTCTAATTAATGGAATAGTGATTTGTTGATTTGTTTTATACAGATGTGTTGAAAGAATTTGGATCAAGAAAAAGCTCAAAGCTTGGGAAGCTCTTGGAAGAGACCCGAGCTATGAAGAAGCATGTCGATGATTCGAGCATCGGTTCAAACCCCGATTCAAAATCGGTATATTTCTAAAAATTAAGTAGAATTATATTTAATAAATTATCGAGATCATGTAAATTGTTTATCTCAGTGGGAGGATGGAGTTGGAGATGAGGATATTATCGTAATTGGACGACATCCCGGTAAAGTTCAGTGGAGACCTGCATTGTATACTATTCCGGAGCTTGGAGCATAGAGATCGGAATATAAGCTTGATGATCATTCATATAGGTTTTTATTAGTATTTGAGACTGCTTAATGTTTATTATATATTTTGGTAAATACGGGAAATATAAATAAAATTAAGGTGTAAAAATTAATTATGATTATTCTAATTTTCAGAATAATTAATACTTATTTATTTTAAAATTTAGTATAAATTGTGTTTTTGTGTCTTTGATTTACTTGGTTCAAATAGTTCATTTTACGTCTGTGGAGTACAAATTGGAACCAAATCAAATGATGAGTTCAAACCAATGTTTTTAAAAAAAGAATGTTCAATCGAAAAATGCATATGAGAGATTTGTTCATTTAGAGATTATATCATTTAAAAATCGGTAATGAAATTTTTATAAAGGCTAATATTAAAAAAATTATGCTAATTAAAAAAATAGACAAGCATGAATATATTATTTTTTTACATGATTAATGCATTTACAAATAACAGTGTACATAACAATTTACATTTTTGAACAATGCGATCATTGTATTGAACAATCTACAAATCTATAATTGCAAATGTTTATTTAGAGTTATTTTAAAACAAAGTATTGGTTTTTGTTGTTATAATTTTAATGCAATTTATTACCTATTATTTAATAAATAAATTCAAATCTCCTATAACTCAGATATTAGAATTTATTTTTGATCCACCACTGTATCGTATCGGTTTTAAAAATTGGTGGAAATATACTTTGAAGAAGTATAGTTATATGTGCTTCAATGTTCTTATGTTTATATAATAAAATTAGCATACAATACTATTATGTATATCTAATACATAAATCATATTATGAATATATAATTTAAGATGTCTTAAATTAAATACACATAATTAAATCATAGGTCGGAATGAGATTCATTTTTTTCTTTTTCAGAGAAATCAACATGAAAAATGATCCTCCCAATGGTCGATCACGAATTTCTTATTGTAAATTTATTAGTTTTTTAAATAGTAATTGTTTCTACGACAATTTGACTGATAAATTAGAAATTATAGAACAACATTAATTAGCTATAACATATCAAATCCAAATTTCAAAGTAAATAATACTTCTTAGTGGTGTAGCCGTGTAGGATATGATGTTAATTTAATACAGGGAAAAAATTATGCATAATTAAAACTCGAAATTGAATATGAGAGAGATCACAACAAATATTGACTTTTTTATATTTAATTTATCATTATCTAGAAGTTATTGGATAAATTCGAGACTTCACAATTACTTTATATCGAGTAATGACATTATTAAGCAAAAATGCAATATTTATTTTTGATCAGCCTCAAGCTTATATGTTTGAGGTGTGTTAATGGCGGTGAGATACATCGAAAAAATTTAACAATTAATGCAAATATAGCGAGATCAGACATGAGATGATTGAGCTTAGTACGCCGCAACATAATTTAGTAGCCTAACAAATAAATCAAACACCACTGGACAAGGTGAGATGCATGTTCGCCACTGTCAAATTACCGAAAAGATTATTGGGGGAGGCATTGGTGACTACTTACTATTTAAGGAACAAATCTCCATCGGTATCAATTGAATTTAAGATTCCAGATGAACTTTGGTTTGAAAAGAAACCAAAATATCATTATTTGAGAGTGTTCGGGGTGTAAAGTGACTCTTTTTCCGAATGGACTACTTTCAGATATTGATTTTGATCTGGAACCAACCATTGATAGTTGGAGTGCTCTTGAACTAATGAAGAAACCAACAAACGAAGTACGTGGATGTTTAGTTCCACTGGATAAGAGATGCTATGAGTGTTAAATTGTTTTTCAGTAAAAAAAATACATATAGAAGACAATACTACCGATTTGCTCACCAAGGTGGTGGTGATGAGGAAAAGTTAGTTATGTTCTAAACAAGTTGGGTTGTAACATTGGAAAGACCAAACACTAATATGGAAGATGCTCTGACTCGTTGATGAGATTGTTGGGACCAAACCCCGATCGACAAAGTATGAACAGAGCAGAAGGTGCCGATCGCCATGATGGGAACGAATGTCAGTGGACAATCTCTATGTATCGATCGGGTTTTTTTTTATCGGGAGGGGTGACGATCGGGATCCGATCAGTCACAAAGAATGTCGTACGCATGTCACTTGGGCATGGCGCATGGCGTTCGATACATGATCTTATCTAAGAGCAAATCAAATGTCGATGACGTGGTCTAACTGTCAATTGACCACTAGAAGAGGCAGAAGGCATCCACTACCGAAAGTGTAGAACATGCAGCGGAAAATTCGGCGCACAATTGGGACATGGTGGACTATCTGAGTTGCGAAACATGGTTAACTTTAGAGAAGATCCCAATAATAAATATATTGGTTGAAATAGATACTATTAGGGCAATTCAATGATGATAGTGAATTGATCTAGTTTGTTCAATTGTTTTCTCCAGATATTCGAGTTCTAAGACTTTTTTATTCTGCGTTTGGTTTTTTTAAGTTATTGGAAGGTAGAATCATAAAATGATTCAAATTTAAGACACCCAACCTCCAATACTTCTTATTAAGTGATTTTATTTACATTTATGCTTGTGTCCTAATTTCAATTGCTGAGATCTTTCTGGACTAAATCATTGGAGATTTCTACAAACTTGATAGTTGAGGCTTCGAACAATACTGTCAGAAATCGGGATATCTCACTATTTTCACCATCACTTGTTCAAAGTGATCGACTTACTACCTTAATCTATTTCAGTTGGCAATGTTTGTCTTTGTTCGACTGCTAATAATCGCATTTTGTTACTTGGTCGATCCGTATCGTCTCATCTGCTATAATTCTCCAGGTTTCGATTCTCTTCACATACAAGATCATTCAATTCATTTGTAATTTGTATGTAGTTAAGGCTCTCAGACTCATGTTAGCCAGTGAAGCAAATTGTAGTTAAGCCGATAAAGTGCTTCATTTGGTTATGACTCCAATTCACAATTTATTCCAAATCTCCAGTATTTCATAAGCTGAAAGACCACCCGATTCGTCACTTCCCTCGTATTTGGATGCCGTATGTACGCTATCGGAGTAAAACAACTCCGAGTGTAAATCTCCAGTATCAACTGAATCCAACTCCACAGGCATTTTGGTTACTAAACCATCATCTGAAGCTCCAAATGACACTAATTTCTTGTTTTTGTTTTCACTGGAACCATTTGTGCATGATATTGCTTCTTCTCCATTCTGATAACGAAACTCCATGGTTGAAGTAATGGAGCTTTTTGAGTTTAGTGCTACATCATCACAAGATTCAAGGGTAAAGTGCAATGCTTTCGAGAAGTTCAAAACAGTGGCTTCGTTCACCATGTTGCGATCCACGAGTTTCTTTCGTATTTCATTCATCGAGGTTTCGGATATCCTGTCCCTGTTATTCTCAAAGAATTCAACCCAATCCTGAAAACTCACCTGAAATGGAGCATACCCCATACCACTAATAGTCCTTAAAGCTTTCTCATAATCGTCTTTGATCATCGCTTGGCAAATGATTTCATTAAAAAACGACACATGAGGAATTCTTCCCTCTTCCAGCATCGCCTCGAATGCGTGTTCCAACAGATGCCACTGCAACAGAAAAAACACTTGCGACATGAATCGAGCATTCGGAACAAATAATCATAACTAACTTACCTTCCCTGCTCTAGAAGCTTTGATTAGCAGAGAGCAATGTTTATGTGGATAAATATCATAACCAGAGAGAGTCATTTCCTTGTAAACATATTCGAAATACTCCCATTGTAAAGCAGCAACAGAAGCCTCGAGCATTGAACGAAAAGTATATGCGTCTGCTCTAAGGAAAGAATCACATTTGATAGACTCCTCGAATAACTCTTTAGCTTCATTGAACATATCATTCTTTCCATAAACCTTCAGCATTGCATTTACGAGACCGATGTCAGGGGCAATTTGGNTTTTAAATTAAATAGTTTTTTTAATAAAATATATTGTTTATTTTAAAAATTATAATTATTATTATCGATAGTTTTTAAATTTATTTTTTTCGGATCGGGTCTGTCGGGTCGGGTTTGCGGGTTCAAACCGGTGACCGCGATACCGGTCAAAATATCGAAAAAAAACTATTTTATGTTTTTTTAAAATTAAATATTTTTAAAAAATAATAAATTTTTATTTTTTAAAAAATATATTGTTTTTTTTAAATTAATTTTTTAAAAAATTTAATTAACCTGCGTCATTCGCGTCGAGTCGAGTCGAGTCGGGTTTCGGGCTTGACCCTAACCGTAAAATTAACGGCGTTAGGGTTAAGTGGGGACCGATTTTACCCAAATTTCAAAACTTTGGAGATCATACTTGTTACTGTGTGTAAACTTTGGGGACCGGTATTGCCAACTTTAAAGTTTGGGGAGTGGTATTGTCTTAATGTTAAAAATTTGATGTTATAATTTGTCAAATTGTTGAACTTTGGGAATTCAATTTGCAAAATTAATCAAACTTTAAGGACTAATTTTGCCCTTTAAAACGTTGGGAGACCAATTTTACCAAATTATCTAAACTTTGAGGACCTAACACACTATTTTCTCATATTCTCATGCTATGGACCACTCCTAGATGTCTATATTCCACAGAAAGTAACTAAGGTTGGAAAGCCTTTTGGTTTTGTGAAATTTAAAAGAATGCAACATCCATAGATTTTTTTACAGAATATTGGTAAGGTGAGTTTTAAGGAGGTCCAAATTACTATTGAGTTGAGCCGTTTTATGTGTCGTCGGTTGCCTAGAAATGCTATAAGATCAAGAACACTACAAAATCATGTGCCAACGCTCCCTGAAGCACCCCCAGTAAAAATAAAGGGTTCCCTTGCAGGCCATGTACCATCTATATCATACATATAAAAGGAATCTGAACTTAGTTGGCTTCGTAAATGTTTAATTGGAGTCTTGATTTTTGTGGATATGATAGAGGGTTTACATCACATTGCTTCTGAGGAGTTCAATTCAGTTTTTACCCCGAAACCCATGGGGTAAAGAGGTTTTATTAGAATTTTCATATGAAGAGGCTTGTGTGTTATTTATATCTCAAGAATCATCAAGGATTTCTCAGTATTTTGAAAGCTTAAATCCGTGGTTTGCCTCAAAATCGTCTCCAGGGACAAGATATGTATGATTAGCAATGGATGTATCCCACTAGTTGCGTGGAGTGTGGAGTTTTTTACTCTTATTGTGAATCAATTTGGAATTCTTATAGATATTGATCAGACTACCCTTTCTAAACAATAATTACGATTTGGAAGAATTCTTGTGTCAATGAAGATTATGGATGTGATTTCTTGAACTCTTCAAATTTGTTTTGATGGATCAACTATATCTATTCGGGTGTCTGAAAAGACCCCTGCTGATGTGGTGGTTGTCGATGTGTAGAATCAAACACTCTCTCCGAGCTAGACAACAACAATTGTAGTATAATTGGATCCGAGCTGCCTAATGACTCTGATGATGATAGGGAGGCAATATTAAGGTTAGAAATGGGTAACTCAGTGTTAGAGCCATCAGTCTTTGTACCAACTCATGAAATTTGCCCTTTGGAAGAGGAGACTAATAACATTACAGAATGTAGCTAGCCTCAAAATAAGACAATAAGAGAGATGGATGTTGATGATGACAAAACTCGAGCTATCAAAAACATTGAACTTCCTATTGTAGAAAGATCAAATGAGGGCTCTGAAAAACAATTAAAGAATGTGGATGAGGATCAAGTAGGGAATGTCCTAGTGGATCGTTGGCGTTTAATCGGGTACGATGATATACTAGGAGATGTTGTTGAATCACTACACTACAAACAAGGGGAACCCATATCTTTGCCATCCCCTTATGATATTTCCCGAATAAATGAGCGCCATAAGTCTGAGGAGATTTTCGATAGAGGAATAATGAACACTTTAACAGAAAATCTTGGAGTCAAAATTAGTGAAAATAAGAAGAATGACTCGGAACCCCTCAATTGCGGTACAAAGCGAGTGATTGATGGTCTTTTATGACGATAAATCTATGAACTTTAAACATACGGGGAATTGTTTCTAGTCATAAGAGGGAGTCACTTCGTGGTATTCTTGAAAAGGAGGATGTGGACTTTATATTTTTGCAGGAAATGAAAACTTCTAATATTCCCCGAAAGTATGTGAAATCTTTTTGGCGTAAATCATCTTTTGATTTTTTGGAACATCCCTCCTCTGGGCTTTCCGGTGTCAGTCTGATCGTATGGAATACGGGGTTATTGGACACGGTGACCACTTTCGAGGGACATCATTTTATAGGGATTTCTGGAATTCTGAAATCAATTCAACAACCACTGAATTTAGTGAATGTTTATACACCACAAGATTTGGCGGGGAAAAGAGACCCATGGAAGGAATTATTAAGTATCATGCTCAACAAACTTGGAAGATGGATTATCGGGGGTGATTTTAATTATGTACTTAGAGCCAAGGAACGTAAAGGTAGTATTTTCTCTTATCGGAATTCAGAACCACTTAATACATTCATCCGAGAATCTAGCCTCATCGATCTTCCAATCTGTGGTCGAAAGTATACATGGTCAAATAAATCATGTTCGAAATTGAGCCGATTAGATCGAGTGTTAGTCTCATCATAACTATGTGATTTATGAATTCTCTAATTTTACAAGGTTTACCACGTATTCTGTTGGATCATTCCCCACTATTATTAGTAGGTCGACGTAGTGACTGGGGTCCCACTCCATTCCGCTTCATCAATGCATGGTGTACACATATAGGTTTTGTTGAGCGTCTTAAGCAATATTGGTCATCTAACCATACGGAGGGTACATCAGGCTTTATTTGAAAAGCTAAACTACATCGGTTGAAGTTTATGTTGAAGGAATGGAACAAATTATCTTTTGGAAATTTTCAACAAAAAATATTAGATGGAAGAGAGAATCTATCTTATTGAGACCATCAAGCAGAGATACGTGACCTATCCCCTATAGAGCAAAAGCTACGTACTCTTGGGACTTATTACTTCGACAGAAGTCCAGACAGCTATGGGTGAAAGATGGAGATGAAAATATGAAATTTTTTCACCGGTCATCGCTCAGCGTCAGGCCCAAAATAATATCCAAGCAATCAGGACTGATGATGGGTATCTGGATATGCAAGGCATCCCTACTATATCAAATAACGATAAGATAAAGTTGGATGTCAGAATCTCAGAACAAGAAGTGTATGAAGCAGTTTTTTCTAGTCATCCCGAAAAAGCACCGGGGCCAGATGGAATCTCATTTCGGTTCTTTCAATCTTGTTGGCACATTATTAAAGCTAATCTTTTGGCATTTCTTGATGAATTTTTTCACACCGCTAAGATGGAAAAGGGTTTGAATCATGTTTTTCTATGTCTATTACAGAAAGTAGCTCTCTCGGAAGAATTCTCACAGTTTCGGCCGATTAGTCTGATGAATTCTAGTTATAAGATTATCACCAAGATTCTTGCCAATCGACTCATATCGGTGACGCCTACTCTAGTGGATGAATGTCAAATGGCATTCTTAAAAGGTCGATCTATTCTTGATGGAGCTCTCATTGTAGACGAAGCTATACATTATGCTCAAAGCAAACGGAAGCCGTTGGCCGTATTGAAATTTGATATCGCTAAGGCATATGATAAGGTGTCTTGGTCTTTCCTTTTCTCAATTCTTAAGGGGATGAATTTTAGCACCAAATGGATATCCTGGATTCAAGTTTGTTTGAAATCCTCAAGAGTATCAGTGTTGATCAATGACAGACCATCTATGGAATTCCAACCTTTATGTGGCTTGAAACAAGGCGATCCTATGGCACCATATCTCTATTTACTTGCATCAGAATGATTAAATTTATTAATACATAGGACAATTCAAAATGAGTCTCTTCAACGTTTCAAAATTGGAGAAATTTACTCTCAATTTCCCACTTACAATATGCTGATGATACCATTTTTTTAGCCCTTAGGAACGTGATAATATTATCTTAATTCGACGTATTCTGAAGTGTTTTGAAGTTGTATCTGGACTTGGTGTTACTATGGCAAAATCTAGCTTATTAGGCATAAATGTTCCAGCTTTTGAAGTGCAACGACTTGCTTCCATTCTCGGATGTAGGACTGAAAAACTCCTTATCATGTATCTTGGATTTATGATAGGACAACGATCATAAAAAAAGCAATTTGGCAACCAATTGTGGACAAGTTTCAAAAAGTTCTGGCACCATGGAAATCTCAGTTATTAACTATAGGCGCCCGGCTAACGTTGTGTAAATCGATGTTATCTAGCTTGCCTCTTTATTGGTTCTCTCTTTACAAAGCACCAAAAAGCGTGATTCAAAAATTGGAACAACTTAAACGACGATTCTTTTGGTCAAATAAACAAGACTCCAAGGGTATGACATGGATATCATGGTCTAAGATACAACAACCTAAAGAACACGGTGGTTTAGGGTCATAGATCTAGGATTGCAAAATGATTGTTAATTATCGAAATAGTGGTGGCGGTTTTTTAATGAACTAACAGCGTTGTGGCATAAAATAATAGTGGCGATTTATGAACAAATTGGAGGTCGTCATGTGTTAGAAAATATTAAACTTCCAACCATCCAATGGGAAAGAATATTGGAATGTTTCAAGACCATGTGTGATAGGGGGTAAATCTATTTACATGATTCAAGCGGATTCTTGGAAACGGAGCAACAGTCTTATTCTGGAAAGAACTTTGGGCTTATAGTTTGCCTCTCCAAGAACTCTTTCCAATTCTATACTCAAGGACATCCTCGCCTTGGGGTATTATTCAAGATTTTGGGTATTTTGAAGGCACAATATGAAGATGGAATCTTGAATGGAGAGAAACTATTCCACCTAAGGATCAACATGAATTATGGCTGCTAAATACGATACTTCAATCTTTTAGCTCAAATATTGACCTCTATGATGGTGCTACCTATGCTTCTATTCCAAATAATATTCCGATTTCAAAATTTCTTCGACATAGAGTAAATCACTTGCAACAGGTATGCCCAAATTTACCGTCACCTCCAACTTGGAATTCTCACACTCCCCTCAAAGTTCAAATCCTTGTATGGAGAGTCTTGAATAATACGCTGCCTACCAAGGATCGATTGAAGCATCGAGGCATTCAACTAACTTCTAATTATTGTGCATTATGTCATCAAGAGAGTGAGACGGTTATCCATTTATTCCTCTTATGTCTTTTTGCTCGGGTAATATGGAAAGAAGTATTTTTATGGTGGCAATGCTATAAAGGTGTATCAACTATGCCACATTTCTTACCATGGATTTATCCAACGAAAACGATACGTGGTCACACAAAATTGCATGGCTAACATTATCCTACACGATATTATGGGCTCTATGGAAAACCCGTAATAATGTTATTTTTCGAGATATCACGGCAACAACATCTGAAGTGGTGGAAGAAGTTAGAATACAAAGCTTTACATGGTTGCATTGTCGGTTGAAACTAACAAAACTTAATTTGTATGAATGGTTTCGAGAACTTACCTTAGCTATAAGAAATGCATTGTCGTAATATTTGAACTCTTTTGTACATTCTTTTTGTTTCTATGAAAAATTTGGCCGATAAAAAAAAAAATATAATTTGTTTCTTCTTCTTTTTCCGGTTAAATGGCTTTCTTGTGATTGTTTCCTATACTCTTGTTGTACACTCTTGTAATTTTCTCTTTCATTCTTATGATATGAATAGATAATGTTCCAACATTCTAATATTTCCCCTAATTTATCCCAACATATATTTATTTGTATACTTCTCTAATTCTATATATATTGATAATATTTAGACCCTTTAGTGTATCTTATTTTAAAAAATTAATGATATTTAGACTACTTTATGTTATGGTTTCTTTGTAGTGGTACTAACCGTCAACGAATTCTGATCATAATAAATGATTAAAGACTCGGTTTTTATTTTTGTGTTGTTTGTGGGACAACATAGGATTAGGATCTAATACGAGACACATGTGTTTTAACGTGGAAAACCCTAAAAAGAATGGGAGAAAAACCATGGTATCGATAAGAAAACCTCTACGGCCAATTCACTAAATGATGAAATAAACTGCACCAGAGTAACCAGGGCAACAAGAGAAGAACAATAAAGAAAATGGTAAGGAAAATGAACAATAACAGGTTAGAATGATAAAAAATTGGCATATATTCGATCTCCAAATCTTCACATTTATATACAGATGACAAGAATGCAATTATTTCCTTAAGATATGATCAACGCCCATGTGGCTTGACCGATCCGAAGTCTCTAACACGGATCTAACACTTAACTTTTTTAGCAGTCCTGATTTCCTCCTAGTGATGGTCAAATCGAGCCTCAACCTCAACTCTGTGAATATATCTCTCCATGGGCTATGGTCTTCTCGCATATCCAGTCTTGTGGTTCTATCACTTCACTTTTTATAAACTTAAATATAGATCTAAAAAATATATTTCTTATTTCAAAATAGTTTTTGTTCATATGTAAAATAAATACATTTGACAAAGTTATAAGGTAGAATTAAAACGTATTTATTAAAAAAGAATGATGATATAGAAAAAGAATTTGGATAGATTAACATGAAGTTGAAGAGTTTGGTGAAAACGGGCGGCAAGAATGCAGCAGGTAGACTACTTTTCAGGAAGCTTTGAACAGAAGAAAGTCGATGATTCCATTACATTACATTCCCCACTAAATTCTCTTGTTCTTTTTCTTTTTAACATATATTTCTCCATTAAGACAAGCACCCATGAAACTCAAACTAAAACGATATATTTCTTGTCCACAATCCTATTTGTCTCTCATTACTTATAAAACCAATGAAACTTTATCCCGACAATAAAGCAACTTGTAATTTATTCACACATTACTTATATTAAAATATTAGAGTTTAATTGGGAGTGGAAAATGAAAACATAATAATCAGCTTTTATTGTATTTTGGAGAAATGGTAAAAGTGCAAGTGGGGAATGTAATTCTTTACTTTACTTTTTTTCTTTGTGTTTTGTGGCAGAGTTTGGACAGGAATTGGGGAGCATAGATTGTGAGTGGAATCTCATTTGTCTTGGTGGAGGTATAGACTTGATGTTGATCATCTTTTTTTTTCACTTGAATTTAATATCATTCATTTTTTGCTATTGTTATTAAATATGAACTTTAACTTACCACTTTAATTATATTATAAATATAAAATATAATATGTGAATATTTGGAATGATTTTTTTATATTTATAAAGATCAAATTTGGCATTAGTAGTAAGTTAGATTATTTATTTCATAAAGGTGAATATTATAAATTATTAATTTAGAAAAATTGAATGATTAGAAATAAAATTTATTATTTAAAAAACGAGAAAATTGAACAAGTAATCTCTCAACTTACAAGTTGTATAAATGTCATGCTCCCAACTTACGAAATTACGAGAATGACACCTAAAGCTATCAATATCATTTATTTTTTACACATGATAAAGTATAATTTGGTTTTCCGTCAACTTGACAAATGATTTTTTGTTAGCATGATTGACTCTTAAAGTTCTCAAAGTATGTAAATAAGATTCTTATAATTTGAAAAATTATACAAAATTAACTATAAAATTTGAGAATTGTGCATAAGATTATAAAATATTAACAACATCGTTAAATGGTTAATAATAAATTATATTAGTAATTTAAGATATATTACATATATTTAATTGAAGTTAAAGGATTATAAATATATTCTTTTACTCAAATAATGTATATTTTTAATTTCTTAACTTTCAATAAAGTTCACTTATTTACAAATTTGTCTTAATTTGAATATTGGTTTTTGTACTTTAAATTTAAAAATTGTAAAGAAATTAAAGTTGAGGCTTTTGTTTTTAAATTGAGGAAAGAAGATGCTGGAAGGAGAGGGTGGCTTGGCTATGGCTATGGCCACTCATTCTCACCCATAAAGAAAAGTGTTCTTTACCCTTTCAAAGTATTAGCAAATCCATCTAACTTTCCCTCAAAGAATTCTCCAACAAGAAAAAAATGGATACAGTTTTCAGATTGGTAACTCTACAATCTTCAGATCAATCGTTTAATTCCAGCAGAACATCAAGCAGTTCCAGATCGCATCACCGTCATCACGAAGAAGACGAAGAAGAATGCTTCAATATTTTCATGGATGATGAAGATTTCTCCTCCTCTTCTTCTAAACACTACAATCCTTACCAAAATCCAGCTACTCCCACAACTACAGGAAGCGCCGTTGCAACTCCCCCTCCCGTCCACCACCATCCTTACTATGGTTCTGCTGATCAATTCTCGTTCTCACCGGCAGGTGACCTGAGTATGGAATTCTCCTCGGCGGTTTCAGGACAAAACGGCAAATGGGCGACAGAGATTCTTATTGAAACGGCGAAAGCTATGGTGGAGAGGAACAGCGGTCGGCTTCAACATCTGATTTGGATGCTAAATGAGATGAGTTCGCCTTACGGTGATGTTGATCAGAAACTGGCTTCTTACTTTCTGCAGGCGTTGTTCTGTCGGATGACGGATTCTGGTGAGCGAACTTACAGAACCCTAATTTCTGCTTCTGATAAGAATTTTTCCTTTGAATCAACTCGTAAAATGGTGTTGAGATTTCAAGAAGTTAGTCCTTGGACCATGTTTGGACATGTCGCTTGTAATGGCGCGATTATGGAAGCTTTTGAAGGTGAAAGTAAGCTTCATATAATCGATATCAGCAACACATTTTGTACTCAATGGCCAACATTATTAGAAGCAATCGCCACCCGCTCAGACGAGACTCCTCATCTGAAACTCACCGTCGTTGTCTCCGGCGGAGGTGCAGCCCAGAAAGTTATGAAAGAAATTGGTAGCAGAATGGAGAA
Source organism: Utricularia reniformis (assembly GCA_009725065.1). Lineage (NCBI taxonomy): Eukaryota > Viridiplantae > Streptophyta > Magnoliopsida > Lamiales > Lentibulariaceae > Utricularia > Utricularia reniformis. The sequence goes on along the minus strand of RWGZ01001036.1, from coordinate 415,062 downwards.
ATTCGCTAGACTTATGGGTGTACCGTTCAAATTTAACGTGATTCATCACAACGGTGATCTTTCATCTCTCAATTTCTCAGAATTGGGGGTTAATGATGATGAAGTTTTAGCCATTAACTGCGTCGGAGCTTTGCATTCGGTCACAGCGGTGGGTAGCCGGAGAGATTTTCTGCTCTCAACTTTTCGAAGGTTACGGCCAAAAGTGGTCACAATTGTTGAAGAAGAGGCTGATCTAAATCTGAGTTTCGATGGGCCGGAATTTCTGAGAGGATTTCAAGAATGTTTAAGATGGTTTAGGGTTTACTTTGAAGCACTGGATAACAGTTTTCCAAGAACAAGTAACGAACGTTTGATGCTCGAACGCACTGCTGGACGCGTCATCGTTGATCTTATTTCTTGCCCACCGGAGGAATCTGTTGAGCGGCGGGAGATGGCGGTGCAATGGCAACAGCGGTTGCATGGTGGTGGTTTCAGCCCATTTTTCTTCAACGATGAAGTCTGCGATGATGTCCGTTCATTGCTGAGAAGGTATAAGGAGGGATGGACGATGACTCATTGCCAAGATTCTTCCGGAATATTCCTTTCTTGGAAAGATCAAGCCGTTGTTTGGGCCAGCGCATGGAAACCCTAATAAGTAAAATATGTTTTTTTGCCTTTAAAAATAGTAAAGGAAAATGGTTTGATTGTTTTTGTTACTATTTGTTTATCCTTTTTTTATTTGGATTTCAAAGATTTGGAGTTTGTGTATTTAGTGAACAATTTTAAGTATATTATTACTTAATTGTACCAATCACATTGTTTTTTCAAGCATAATCTCATAAATATTTGTTTGGATTATAACTGATATTCTCAAATCATATTTGTTCATTGATCCTATTTTTACAAAGTTATGAAAATGTTGTTAGATTGTCTTCCAACAATGCTAAAGTTAAACCGCTATTAAATTATTTTTTAAAAAATGAAATTATAAAAAAGGAAAATGTATTTATAATTTCATTTTTAAAAAAATAATTTAATAGCGGTTTAACTTTAGCATTGTTGGAAGACAATCTAACAACATTTTCATATTTCTTAAATTACATCTGAGTTTAAATACACTTAAAAAATGAGATTTTTGGAAGAAAAATGTTGTTAGATAGTCATTTAAGTGACACAATTTTTTTAAAAAAAAAGATTGAGCTCTACCGGATCCATTGATATATGGACCGATCGATAATGTGCATACAAATTCGGTATGAGGGGTTTTTTGATATGCCAATTATATATTGAAATATCATATAATGATCATGATCGATTTTTATGGATATAACTAACATATATGATGTTATACCACATTTCTTTGATAAAATAGATACTTTGTCATTTAAAATAAAGTATTGGATGCTTTTAAAAGTAGTTGAGCTTGGGAATAACCTTTTTTAAAAGGTGTTATCCTTTTTAGAATTTTGCATCATTGTGTTTGAGCATCCTTAATTTGAACCAATTGAACATACATATAACTTAATAATTAATTGGATATGTAAAACATAAGGTTTAAAAGTATATGAAAAAGATGAGAGAATGATCAAGTTATTTAGCATTATATCACTATCTAAAAAATTCTAATAATAAATTATTAGTGATATATTACTTATAAAGTAAAATTTAATATTGAACATAAAGTCGTCATATTTAGAAATGAGAAAATTGCGTAATTAACCTCTAATGTTTAAAATAGTGTAAATGTGATGTCCTCAAAGTTTGTAAATTACGTGAGAAGCCTCCGAAATTTCAAAACCGTTCAAGAATGACCCTCGAGTGAATAGTAGCAGTTTTCGTCTTTTTTCGTATAAGTGGTTTTGATAATTTATGTCTTATTTAAAATTTTGAAAGTTTTGAGATATAGTTATAACATCTTTTCAAGGTTTATGGGTCAAATACAAACTCTCGGAACGTTTAAAATATTAACTAGTATAAGGGTCAAATATAAACGATTTTGGAAGTTCGGGGGCCAACTACGCAATTGTTAAACTTTAAGGGCACGGTTTTTACAACATTTAAAAGTTTGAGGGCCAACCTTGCACATTATATTAACTTTGAGGGTTTTGTATGTAATTTATAAACTTTAGAGCATCACATTTACACTATTATAAAGTTTATGAGTCAATGACAAACATCACTCATTTACAAATAGAATCAAAAAGCACATATTTGGAAGCTCGTAATTTAATATAATCAACATGAATTAATGTTAATATAATTAATATTTATCCATTTGGTCAAGCGCGTGCTTTTGGAGTTTTGGTCCACAGAGACAACGAGAATTATTATTGAATATTAAATTAAATATTATATATTATTGGGGTTAGTGGGAACTTCTTTTAAGGGTATTACTTTCTAGTGATGAGACTTGTCTCCTCTACCTTTCCACTTTTAACCTGTGCAAATTCACCTTCAGATAACCAAGGCTACTTTGTCCGAATAATATTAATATTGTTCCAAAATCCATTACTATATATTTATATTTTAAATGCGTAAATGATATGTTTTTCAAAACAAAATGAGTTTCTTTGGTAAGGTGGTGGAAATGTACGGTGACATGTGATAAGGTGTGATGAGATAAACTGTGGTGTGTTGAATGCAATTATTGTAATGTGATTTTAAAAATTGTTTTGTAAAAAACAACGATGTGATGAACGTGACTTTAATAAAAGTACATATTTACCGTTAGAAATATAATTTACGCAAATTAATCAATATATATTTCTTAACATTCAAAATTGCATCAATTTTACATCAATGTCATACTACAGATAAAATCGATATTTCTTAAATTATACATGAAAAACCAAAAATCTTACTTAGATAACTGAAAAATATAGAAGATAAAGATAATCTTGTCTGAAAAGTCTTTCAAAACGAGATATTTTGTCGTAATGAGATAAATGTAATGTTTTCATACTGATCAGAACTATCGATCGATACCAAAATTTTAATAATAATATTTGTTTTTTTACAATTTAAAATAATAATATTTTATTTTATTAGGTTTGGACGAAAACTCGTGATCCGACCCTAAAACATGATAACGGAACTGATCAATATACCGCCGGTATACCGATTGATATAACAACATACGATAAATGTGATAAAATAAAAACCATAAGTAATATGTAGGATTAATAAAGGTATTTTTGTCTTTTATAAAATCACGTTGGGATGACAGATGCTATTAGCAATATAACAACATGCGATAAATGTGATAAAATAAAAAGTCTAAGTAATATGTATGATTAATAATGATATTTTAGTCATTTACAAAATCGCGTTGGGATGACAGCTGCTATTAGCAGCGGTGGCGAAAACGCAAAAAAATAAGGTTGAACGCAACGAGATTTTTCTTATGTTTTAGGAAATCACGTTCAACTCACTTTACTTTCCACCGCTATCCCAAACAAACCCAATGAGTGTTCTCTAAAATATCAATTACTTTAATTTGTTATTCATAGTTCTCTTAGTTTGATTATTATGAAAAAACAAGTTCACATGTTTCCAAATTTGCATAATTCTATCCTCGTATGTTAAATTAGTCCCCAAATTTGAGGATTAGTTTATCAGACACATTAAACTTTGAAAATTAAATTTACAAAAATTTAAGAAGTATAATACTAGTTTTGCCGAAAAATAAAAATTCGAATACTAGTTCTCTTAAGAAAAACTATAATAACTAAATTTTCCAAAATTGGTAAACCCTATGAACCAAATTTGTCAAAAAGATTAAACTTTAGGGATATTAAATTATATCCACCCATTTTAATTATTTATTATTTGGATGAGAAACTATGTTAACTTTGTCCACCTAACATTACTTTGATGCAATGAATTTCGACTAGATTTTTTGAAAAAATAATATATTTAGTGACAAACTTTATATCTTGTCACAAATTTAGTCTATATTGTTTTTTCTTAATTTGCAATCCTCAAACTTGATTTTTTCACTACTTATCCCCAAAAGTTTATAAAATTTTGAATAACACAAAACTAGTCCTCAAGAATTTATCTAATTTTGAATAACACAACACTAGTACTTTACTCGTGGTATCAATCCTCAAATTTATTAATTTGATAAATTTAATATTCTATATTTAACGGCTTCAAGTGACACCGTTAAAAAGTTTGACATTTAAGTCGGGTTGCTTGCAACTCGATTTCTTTTGGGTGGAATGGTAGTGACTTTTAGGGGTGAGAAAACAATCGGCTAACATATTAATTGACCGAACTGAATTAAAAAATTGAAAATAACTTAATTTTTATGATTTTTAATAAGTTTTTTTCAAAACCCATAAAAACACAAAAATGATTAAATTAAATAGATACAAACAGACTTCTAAAATTTTAGTTTTTGGTAAGAAAAAATCTATACAAAAATTGATTAACATAGCTAGTTAGAAAACTTACTATTTTCACATTCCTAGGGATCCGAAAATTTGGGACCGACAACCTATTACAGTGAGGTACTAAATACAATGATTATGTTTAATTATAGTTTTCATACTAATTTCACCCTACAAACATTGAGGATTTAAATTCATACTTAGAGTACTACTAAAGACATTATAACTTACGGCCAAATATGTATTCTTTTGTATGGGAGTTCAATTTCCATAATTGAAAACATTTGAGACGAGATTTGCATATACAATAAAGATTGATAAGTGATTTTTCAAATTATGTAATTTACGAGTATTTATTTTTACACCAAAACTTTGAGAATAACAATTAACAAAATCATGCAATTTCGAGGATAAAAATAATGAAAATGTGGACACATTTTCACCGATTATGAAGAGGCTTAGACTTTTAGTTGAGGTAGAATCGTACTTGCAAACCTCTATTAAGAGGTATATAAAGAATTGATATCTTGAGTCACTCTAGGCATAGTATTTCAACTAGTTCATGATCTATTTTTTTATTTACGTTTAGTTTAAGTGAACAATCAAAATAAAAATTTACTTAATTTTATGATAGATTTAGATATGTGTTATGATAAATGTTTTCATACCGGATTTGATCAGTATTTTTTTTCGTACCACCCGATATCGGATATAATGATCGATTTCTGGTTTATTTCAGATCTGACTCTATAAAACTAATTAAATATATTTTTAAAAAAAAATAAAATAATAACCGACCTATATACTGTTTGATCGCTTATATCGGTTTGGATTGATACCGAATTCCAAACCTATATGAAAACACTGGTTATGATGTGCATCCTTTATTCATTCACATATCAATTTACATAAATTAAAATAGTGCTTTAAAATAATTTAGTGCTTTAAAATAACTAATTATTTATTTATAAATTTACATAAATTAAAATAGTGAACTATCACATCATATCAATTTTGTGTGGATACAATAGTATACAACCATAAACGACAACAAAAGTAATCTATATCTTAAACAACAAGTCACATAAAGTAAAGAAATCAATTAATATACAAATATAGGCTGGAGTTTTTAGACTTTTCAATATTCATAGGATGGGTTTTGTGACTTTACAAAGTGTCGGTTGAATCATCGATTCGAAAGACGATGCCTAGTGATATAACACATATATATTGATAATATTCACACGAATATGCATGGTATGAGTTGTAGGGATGCAAACCAATGGAGTGAATTCGTGAATATTTCAAAACTAGGCAGTGAAGTTTCGAGATTGAATTTCAAATGAATAGAATCTTGAATCAAAGTGAGATGGTTCGTGAGCCAATAACATTATAATTATCAAAAAATATATTATTTTTAATTATGATTTCAATCTCGAATCAAATCATGATTTCAATCAATTGAAGAGAGTCTCAAATAATAGATGTTTAGTTTCTTAATCCGAAACGAATCTTATCTATTTCAAGTCGAACGAAACCTTAAAAACTTATGTTCACTTAGATTTGTTTCAATTGCATCCCTTGACATTTAATCATTGACATTAATATTATATAAGTGTGTGGCAAAAATAGTACAAAAAATTTGTACTATTTGACAATTTTGGTCCAAAATGTTTTTTCTCATTTGGTTCAAAAAGTTTTAAAATGAGAATTTGGTCCAAAACATATAACGTATTTGGTAAAATTGATGTCGAAAAATGTTAAATGTGACAATTAATTCAAAAATATAGAGATGACAAATTTAGTATGATCCCTTAAATCCAATGGCAAAAATAGTCTAAAAATATCCAAAATTTACCAATTTTCAACCAATACATTTGGGAATTTGGCAAAAATAGTCCAAATGTATTTTCAAAAGAATTTGACCTTGTGCCTCATGAACTTCTTCAATTAAAACTAAATTAAATATGATAAATTAGAAATATGGCAATTCATATCGAAATTCGGTAATCATTTTATTTTTCCGACGTATTCATTCTTTTAATGATTTTCAAAGTAGGATAAGCCGGTCTATAAAGAACGGTTAACGGTTTGCGATCGAATCGGTTGATTCAATCTAGGTTTGAAAACATAGTATAATAGATCATGGTTTGACATATTTTGAAATTTTTAATTATATCAAATAATTAAATAAATATAAACCAGAGAAATAATTATATAAAAATTCAGAGAAAATAATAAAGTAAACTAACACAAAATGTGTAAAGAGTAAATTTATTTTATGATTTTTCTCTTGACATATACTTCATCAAAATATCATGAATTTTGCCTATTCAACTAGGATTGATATTTTTTAAAGTTTTGGCCGAAACACTAATATATCATCATAGTGTCAAAATCGGTTAAATATGATACGTGAGATGAAATCATTGTTTCAAAAAATGAAACATTCGATAAAAATGGTGTTATATAAGTTCGCTCTTTTATAGATTACATCGTTTAAAAATTGATAATGAAAGATTTACAAAGGTTTAATATTAAAATTTATATTTTGTAATTAAATAATTTTAAAAAATTAAAAGTAGCATTTTCTTACAAAATTTTTGTTTACCGAACAAGTCATGTTTTTAAACGTTCCAAATGTTGTACTGAATCGTATTACCCTTTCATTATTAATTATTTCTTAATAAACTTTAGTTATTGTCAATCTTAATTATTATAAAGCATTTCATATTAAAAAAATGTTATGATGTATATTAGAGTTATATACCTGTATTATAACCTTCTCTTGTTAAAAGAAATGAAAAATATATTTATTAGATTAATATTTTTTATAAAATTATAATTATTTTCCATTGTTTTTAAGAACTATTTAATATATATTAGCATATTTATTTTGACTTATTATTTTCTCTATCTCAATTGAATGAGTTATTGGTGATGTTTGGAAACCCAATCCACCGCCCCATGCGTTGAACGTACCGTAGTCGTATTCTATTTTTACCAAACATCATTAATAACTGCGTTCGTGTGACCGCAGAAAATAGCGGTGAGTTCACAGCTGGGTTAACCCAAAGGCCATCAGAACGCACCTGCCAAATGTCAATTTTACCCTTAATAAATTATAGTTAATTTTTTTTAAAAAATAATTTTGATCAATAACTTCTTATATTCTATCAATTACGTGTTCAAACTATAAAAATATATATAACAATTTAAAAATGTAGTTTTGAAATAACGAATTTATCATAAAATAATATGAAATATAATTTTTAAGTTATAAACAATTATTTAAAAATAAGTATAAAAAAGTCATTTTATGACATCACGATCACTGTACCGTTGTTTCAAAAAAAGTTTTTTAAAATCACGATAAGTTCACTTCATAGCACAATACAATCATATCACATCACCGCTATTTGTCAAACGCTGTTCTAAACGTACCCATTATAATTTACTATTTTAAAATATTTAAGTATATGTCCTGTTATTAATTTAAGTTTTTTAAAGTAAGTGTTATTCGTTATTTAATTACTCTCTGATAATGTTAACAAATTAAAAAGATACGTATTAAACACATTTAGAATTTTGATAAAGAAACTCATTTAAATCACGTTTCCGAAAAATATCATCAATCTTGTTTTGAGAAAAATAGCTTTTTAGAAATTAATTATGGAATATAATATAAATCGTTTTAGGTTTAAAAGTTTGTACATTCGCAAAAATTATATTTTTCTCTGATTAATATTCTCATTGTAAATCAGTAAATGTTTTTAAAAAAATTATAATTATTGTTTCCATTGTTTTTTAAGAACTTACATTTTTATTAAATAAATAGTAACTTAAAATAAGTAGCATTTTACATATTTATTTTTTCAATTTCATATTGAAAGAGCTATTTTAATTTATTATTTTATAATATTTAAGTATTTGTCAATTACTACTATATTAATAAAGTAAAAATTATCATTTTTTTATTAGTTTAAAGTTTTTTAAAGTAATTGTTTTTCGTAATTTAATTACTATACTAATAAAGTAAAAATATTTGCATTAAACACATTTAGAATCTTGATAAAAAAACCACAAAAGTTTTTGAGAAAAATAGTTTTTTTAGAATTCGATTATGAAAAAATAAAAATAAATTGTTTTAGGTTAAACGAGTTAATTAACTTATAAAACATCTAACTTTTTCAACTCAATTCTAGTAGCTAATATTCTAACTTGAAACAAAAATAACCAACAATAAATAAACATCAAACTCCATGTTTCTTTTTATTTTCAAATCAAACAAAGCGGATCCAATATAATTATGTTGAAATATCAAATGTTCAACGTTGAATTTGTGATGAAATTTGGAATAATTTATATGAGAAAATGAGTATCAAAATACTTAATTTGTTTAAATATTTTACAGTATGATATATTATCCTATATTTTATATCCGTGCATACTCATGATAATTTCGACCAGATTCTATAATTTAAACATGGTATCAGAGTTGATTTGCTAAAAAATCATGATTATTAATATTGGGAAAGTCTAATTCATTTCGATTCGTAAGTCCAAATTTTTCAGATTGTTGGACTTGAGGTGATGTGTTGAAATATCAAATGTCCCACATTGGATTTGGGATAGAATTTGAAATGATTTATAAGATAAAAGAGGTATCATAATAATTGATTTGTTCAATTCTTTCACGATGTAGTCTACCCTCCTTACATCTCATCTTCGTGCACACTCCCATCATAATTTCGGTAAGATTCTATAATTCCAACAAATTCGACCAGATAGAAGCACACACACCAATCAATAATTAGTTTATCTAATGAACAAAATCGGATGACCAAAATACGAGAAATTTAAAAGAATGCCTCGAATGACATGCTCTTGTGCTATCCAATTAATGAAGCAATGCACATAGAATCCAATTCTGCTGCAGTCATAACCTCTTGCTGCAACATATAACTAATAAGTCCTTTCTTCTCTTAAATTCAATTACTTTAAAGTTTTGGAGAACCTGAAGCAATGTTGTGATCCTTCCAGGACAAACCTGATACCAAATACACAATATAATTCATATCACTTCATCATCACTTATTCACACTACATTTTCAAACCTCGAACTGTCTCTTCGTCCACGAAATCTCCTCCCACGAATTCATTTCTATAGAATTCCACACCTCGGGTGCTTGAACTGTCTCGACGGGTTGAAGTACTCGTAGACTATCTGTCATTATATCAAATGCAAATTTTAAGATGCAAAAACAGTAAAAAGTAGAAGTTTATAGTCTCACTAGTGATGAATGCCTCTAACCATAACTCACGGTTCGACCATGAGGGTGCGATTTCTCGAAAAGAGATCCCGAGTTTTAAACATGCTCTGTGTACACGAAACATATTTTTCGATACGCATTTAGAGAATATAAAAGTATGTAGTTCTTTGGAGTGACTCACTCTTTAAGTACTTGGCGTATGACTCCAGGGAGCACACCATCATGTATAGGAGCACTTTGAATTTCAATGTATCTCAAGTAATCAAACTTATTCGGATATTTATTATAAACATTACAATAATCCTCCTGACAAATAGTTCATTTTACACTTTGAAAAACATGAGAAAATCAAAATCTCAGTGATGAAGAAGATTAACTGGCTTACCTTAAAACAAATGACAAAAAAGTTAGTTAAACAGCCTTCGAGTATTCGATCACCATCACTCGATAATATAAGTTCTGTCACCGAAGGCGGCCTCAGCTTCTCCAAACACTTTCGCACCCTAAAACGAATAAAAACTAAGATTATCAACAAATACTATGAAGAGAATGTTGGACTTCCGGATCAAACTCAGCAACAATGTTGTTGTCGATAAACTCAGAATCAACACAGAAAGAATCTCAAAACAAGAAGTCAAAGTATTCTTGGATCCCCAATCACATAAGTTGGGTATCTATCACTATTTATCATCAATATTATACAACAGAGAAACCTAAATAAAGTATGATAAAAAAGACCCTTCCATCATTGAGGTAGGCTAAACGTGCTTCTGCTACATAATATCAAAAAAGTTGCTTGGTACAACTCTTAGCAAGAAATAACAATAAAGATTCAACAAAAAAGATGTGTTTTTTACCTTACCCAATCAGAATACTTAGCATTTGCAAAACTTCTTCCTCGACCCACAACAGCTAAACGTGCTGAATTCTCTTTACCACCAAAAATAGGTGGAGTATAGCCACTTAAATGCACATACACATCCAAATAATTGGAAATGCTTGCTTCCTTAACAAGGGTATTTAAATTATCCACCTTACTTAAATTTCCACTAAGAAGAACAGTGATTGCAAATTCCTCATCTAATTTCCTAAACTTAACAATAAAAGGAACCAATTTTCTTATAGAATCATCAACCAGAGAATGAACTAGAGAATCCCACATAATTTCTTCGCTCAATGGTTTAGAAAATCTAGGAAAAGTATTGTCATTTTTGTAGAATAAAAGCTTTGGGTTTTCCATAAGCAACAGCTTCAATGAATTCGACAGTCTCTTCATATGTCTTTCCCAAAATAAGATAACAGAGCCATTGTTGTGCGTCCGTGTAGTTGTATAAGCACCTGAGTATTTAATCAACAAAGTCACGGAGTCCCTATTGGAGAAAAAATAGAAATAAAAGTGTACCAGGATAAGTTTCAAGAAGAGATGTAACCGAAGGGGATTCAGCTGCTGATGAAAAAGTGCCGTTCTTGAGTAGAAATCTGTAATCCATTAGATACTAAGGCTGGCTGTAACCGTATACGGTTTTGTCCACGGTAACGTCCACCAGAAGGGCGCCCATGCTTACATGGGCGTCTTCCATGGCCGCGGAAATACTAATGGCGGACAAGGGGTTGGGCACCCTTGTCCACGACCAACTGTTTTTTTATTGTTTTTATTATTTTATTTTGTTTTATTTATATAATATAATAAAATACTTATATTCGAATAAATATTCTAGATATGAGTAAATACTAATAAATCAATGTTTTAAATACCGATACCTCCTGGTATATTGGAGAAGTTCATTGGATCGGTATACTAGATATATTTCGGGTATATTATATATATACCAGATCCGTACCGGAATATTAAAATAAATTAAATTATAAAATATTTATATTTTATTTTTTAAATATAAAATCCGATCCAACCTGCAAAACCCCGACCCGAAAAACCCGTACCGACCGGTATTTTGCCAAAATATCGGCCAAATTCGGTATTTAGATGTAATACCGACTTCGGTTAATTATTATTATTCGATAATAATGTAATAAATTATTATTATTATTCGATAATTTAAATATGTACTTTTATAAAAATTTTGATTATTTCAAAATGTAAATATTAAGAGAAATAAAAAAGAAATATAATCGAAACATTAAAATACAATACAAATTAATAAATAACGTTTAATCGTCGAGATCATTGAAATTAAAAATATTAAAATAAAAACGTAATATTTATTGATAAATTGAATAATAAATAAATAAAATTGAAGAGATAGAAATATAAAATGAAATTTGGAGAGATAAGATGATATGGATGAAAGAGAAATAAATAATGATGTGGATGAGTTAGAAATTTTAGAAGTGGAAATAAAATATGATGTTGATGTAGATGTGAGAGAATGATGATGTGTAGAGACATTTATACGGTGTAAATGGTTTTGGGCACAGACAAGATTACAAAGAACCTAAGGAAGACGTATTTACTAAACAACCAAAGGGTATTCAACGATGAAATGATGCCATTGTTGAATACTAATATGATTTCCCTTTCTTTAGTTTTAGTTGTAGTAACCTATATATTTGATAAAATATGATATTATGATTAAAAATCTTAATATATCATTATATATAAAAAATAATTAATGGGCGGAAGGTAGTTTTGGTTCCCAAAGTTTGAAATTTTTGGCAAATTGGTCCCCAAACTTTCCAATTTTGCCAAAACCAGCCCCCAAAGTTTCATATACGCAAAACCGGTCCCCAAAGTTTGCGAATTTTGGCAAAACCAGTCCCCAAAGTTATGTGTGTGTGGCATAATTGGTCCCCAAAGTTGTAATTTATGGCAAATTAGGTCCCCGGACGAAAATTACGCAAATTTGGTCCTCAAAGTTGTGGGTTTTTGGCAAATTTGGTCCTTAACGCCGTTAATGGTCCCCAAAGTTTGTAAAATATGGCAATTTTAGTCCCCAAACTTTTGAATAGCAAATTTGGTCCCCAAAGTTTACAAAATTTGACAAATTTAGTCCCCAGCGAAAGAATATTATAATTTTAAGACAAATATGGGGAAATTTTATTTTCTCGTTGCGTCTTAGTGTATATGAATTCAAAAACTAATTTTTGGGAAGTCTGGGAGTCCCGTAGTTGTGTCGGACACAAACTAATTAATGCGAACAATTGTGTTTTTGTTGAAGTTTCGATATCCTTGATTTTCATAACTTCAAATTTGTATAATTTTTTCGAATGTCGCACGTTGAAGTTTATTAATAATTGATGAAATTTATTTGCCGACCCTCGTCACGATCGTTATTTAATAGCTTCCACCATGTTCCGTGGCAAAAAGAGCACCAAAGAAGTTGATGAACAAATGATCAATGTTCAGAACAAGAATTCATCTTACTTTGTTGAATGGATTCCAAATAATGTGAAGTCCAGCGTTTGTGACATTCCTCCTACAGGTCTTAAAATGGCATCAACTTCCGAAATTAATATGAATGATTTGGTGGCTGAGTATCAATAATCTCAGGATGCAACTACAGAACAGATGAGTATGAGGAGGAAGGAGGAAGAAGAAGTTCCAAATGTAATTGCCAAAAAAACAAATATATGCCGAATGTAAGTAGTTCAAAATTTTGAATCCGAACATGTTCATAACACATTGTTTGAAATGAGAATGATTAACGTAGTTGAAATTCATAGTTTCCTTCTCGTTGCATATTTCCTTTTAAGGGTCGAATCACTCGAAGTGGGGATGTACGTCTTTGCATAAGCTGTAATCTCTGAAACCGTAAACCAATTAGGAGTCATCTGCACAAACAATATAATTAGTGTAATTGTAGTGGCAATGTACGAGTTTACGTAAACACTTACAAATAACAGATATCCTTTTGGGTCGTACACATTCGGTGCTTGTTGTAGGAATCGGAATGCGTAATACAAAACATATATTCCACATTCCGATGCCCCTGTTTGCGCTGGGACATCCGGCCATTGAATGGGTATATTACGAACGATAGAATCCGCATCCACCCCCTTTTTAATCTCGTAAACATCTTTTACAAACCTATTCATCATAATTAGGACATATACGTGAATAATGGATGCATGTAAGTAAGTAATAATACATATACACCTCCGGCTCAATGGACGATTGACGCATTGTACCCATCGAATCCAACATAATCATTGTCCGTTTTTCTTGATCCCCAAAACCACAGAAAACCAGCAAAGACCAATGACCCCTGTCACGTTATACCATCATGTGAACCCATCAAATATGGTAAGCAAGTAATTGAAAAAAANTCAATATTATACAATAGAGAAACCTAAATAAAGTATGATAAAAAAGACCCTTCCATCATTGAGGTGGGCTGAACGTGCTTCTGCTACATAATATCAAAAAAGTTGCTTGGTACAACTCTTAGCAAGAAATAACAATAAAGATTCAACAAAAAAGATGTGTTTTTTACCTTACCCAATCAGAATACTTAGCATTTGCAAAACTTCTTCCTCGACCCACAACAGCTAAACGTGCTGAATTCTCTTTACCACCAAAAATAGGTGGAGTATAGCCACTTAAATGCACATACACATCCAAATAATTGGAAATGCTTGCTTCCTTAACAAGGGTATTTAAATTATCCACCTTACTTAAATTTCCACTAAGAAGAACAGTGATTGCAAATTCCTCATCTAATTTCCTAAACTTAACAATAAATGGAACCAATTTTCTTATAGAATCATCAACTAGAGAATGAACTAGAGAATCCCACATAATTTCTTCGCTAAATGGTTTAGAAAATCTAGGAAAGGTATTGTCATTTTTGTAGAATAAAAGCTTTGGGTTTTCCATAAGCAACAGCTTCAATGAATTCGACAGTCTCTTCATATGTCTTTCCCAAAATAAGAGCACAGAGCCATTGTTGTGCGTCCGTGTAGTTGTATAAGCACCTGAGTAATTAATCAACAAAGTCACGGATTCCCTATTGGTGAAAAAATAGAAATAAAAGTGTACCAGGATAAGTTTCAAGAAGAGATGTAACCGAAGGGGATTCAGCTGTTGATGAAAAAGTGCCGTTCTTGAGTAGAAATCTGTAATCCATTAGATATTAAGGGAGACGTATTCACTAAACAGCCAATTGGTATTCAGCGATGAAATGATGCCATTGTTGAATACTAATATGCTTTCCCTTTCTTCAGTTTTTGTTGTAGTAATCTATATATTTGATAAAATATGATATTATGATTAAAAATTTTAATATATCATTATATATAAAAAATAATAAATATAATAATATTATAATTATTAGAAATAAGATAAATTAGTTATTTTTCTTAAATCACATGATTTAATTGTTTTAATTAAATCATTATTTTTTAACTATAAATATACCACAAATTTACTATAAAAAAAGAAGTATCATTTTCGCCAAATCACATAGCAATATATTTAGTTTTGGAAATTTCATTTGTTTTTATTGTGCTTTAAGAATTCATGATTTGAGCATCGTGGAGGACCCATCATCGTATTCGTTGGCAATCTAATCAATGTAGATGATAAATTATTTAATGACATAAAAGCAAATAATATTGTTATATTATTAGTATTTTAATTTAAATTAAATGATATTTTCATCGTACTTACAACTATAAGTCTTATTTCATTATGAAACTCAATATATAACTTACAAAACACTCAACACATTCTTTATATGTAATCATATTATTAAAATTCATTCTGCAATCGCATTCTCTGTATTTTGGTTATCAAAATTCATTTTAGATGGCTTAACAAAACAATCATACGATATACATTCTGATTTTAATGGTAATGCATCAAATACATTCTCAAATATACACATGAATGCAAAATTAACTTGTAATGTCATTTTAAAATTTTATTGCGGATATGCTCTGAATGCGTTATGAAAATGCATAATAGATTATCATAAATGAATTGTAAATGAAATGAATGTTAGTTAGAAAATAATATTGTGAATATATTATAGATAATAAAAGATATTATTATCCTTTAAATGGTAATATGATAAAGATACATATGGATCTTATCATTTATATTTATTAATTTAATTATTATTTAGTATATCATAACCTAAATTACAATAAATATCAACTAAATTCAAATTATGAATAATTTGATAAAAATTAAAATACATTAAAATATCATTTTCTTCTCTTATATGATTGTGGAGTATAATAATTCGATAGTTTTTGTTAGTTTTTAAATATAAATTAAATATTAATTTATATTATTTTTTAAAAAAAATTAATAATTAATATATACTATTTCCATTGTTCAATTGAACGTATCGGTCATACTGATACGCAACGGAATGAAATTTTGTCAAATTAAAATTGTAGGTCTAAATCAGATCGAGATTCATACTGGTTCCGATTTGAACCTGGTGAACGGACAAAACCAACCCAATTTTAGAACATAGCTAGCAAGTGATCGGCCAGTAAAAAATGAAAATTAAAAAAATATATTATTTGAAAAATAAGGTGAAATTTAAAAAGGTTTATTGTCATTATATATTTGTTATGGTCCCTTTTTAGGGGTGCCAACAGTCGTCCGGTTCGTTTAACGAACGAACTCGGTTCTGATTTATTTTCGATGTGGAAGACAATTAAAAGCTGGAAATAAGTAAATGCACAGCGATGTATAGTGGAAACCCCAGGAATTGGGGTGAAAACCACTTGGCTAAAAGCATATTATGCTCTTAGCCTGTTCACTAATCGAATAGTTCATAATCAATACAGCAGAGGCTAAAGAAAATGACAAGAAAAAGAAAGCGGTAAGAATTCCGGCAGGGTAATGGCCTGTTCTTCCGCGTCCAAAGGGTCCTGCTATTTCCGTCGTCTTGCCCTGTATTTATAGAGTTCATAGCGTGTGTAAATCACGCTCCGTAACCGCCACTGACAGGTTTGTTAGAGGTTGTTATCGCGGGATGTAAAACGAGGTTGGGACCGAGGCGTGGTCTGCGTGATCGGGCCCGAAGCGTGGTAAACGTGGGAAGGCCCGAAGCGTGGAAAACGTGAGTTGTGACCGTTCTGTAACCGTTCGGACCGAACCCAGGTGCCAGCTGGCAGAAAACGCTTTATTTCGTTAAGGTTATTTTCGGTTCTCTCGTTGAACATCGGGCCGCTCTTTCTTACGTGTGTAAATGGGCTGTAGGGGTTCGTTTTCACTATTTGAATCGGCCCAACGGTTGTTGGGTCTCACCCATCATAAGGTACCCGATTTTAAAGTTCTCATCACTAGCCCCTCGGGCTTGATTGCCAATCGCAGAGGTGATACAAGGCCGATCACATGATGTTTGCACATTGATGAGAACGATGGACCGTACATGTAGATAGTGAGAGTCCAGGGGACTGATCTTTGCCTTAGTGTATGAGCTAATTACATTTGAAACTCAATAACGTATATTCAAGTTATATTTTTAGCTTTGTTATTCTTTAAATATTAATATCTCGGCCCGCGCCTCTTCACATTCGACAGTTCAAGAGGCGTGATGAGTGCGCCCCGTACAGTCGCTGTTTTGGGCAGTATTACGTGGCGGCTCACCATTGGCTGGGAGATTAATATTTAAATAAGGATTCTGGGCACTGTTTCTCTTCACCGTCATTATCGCGAATGAGAAATTGCAGCAAGTTCTTTGTGCCCTCAATCGATTTTTCTTCCAACCCTTTTTCAACCTGTTTTTCCTAAGGTATACACTTATGGCTCCCCCTAAAATGCGTTACCCTTCTATGTCTGAGTTGGACATTGATGAGTTTAGGTTTAAGTTTTCAATTCCGGCACATTACTCTATCTGGAAGGGACGGGAAGATATTCCATGTTTCCTTCCGGCGGAAATGAATGTGCCGGCATCGGCCATTCCGGTCAGTTACGCCTCTCTTAAGTGCGGGCTTCGTTTTCCGCTACATCCCTTTGTAGCGGCCGTGCTTAAGGAGATCCACTGCCCCACTTTTGCGTTGTTCCCGGGCAGTTATGTGTATATAGTAGCATTTATTTTTTATTGTTACCAACAGAATCGGGCCCCTACCCTAGAACACTTTTTTAATTTGTTCTTGGTGGGATCCCGAAAGTGGAAGGGTCTGTTGGGTTGCCGTAAGATATACTATATAGCGGTGCGCACCAAAGAGTGCGCAATTGTAGATAAAGAGGAATCTCTTCATGCGTGGGAGGTCTGCTACGTGTGGATAACAGTCCCCAAAGAGGATCTGTTGAAAGTATGGCCGCTCCTCACCCACCCACGCATAGGTCAGTTGGACCGAAGCAGGTTCATCCCCTCCCGCACGGACACCGCAAACACGCTTGCGATGTTCCCCCCTCCCGAAGCACGCCTTAGGCGAATAGATCTGCTTCGGGAGAAAAGATTGATAAAAATAGATGTTGCGGGTAGGACCGGAGCCCCAGCCCCGAAGGGGGTTTTTTCTAGTTCAGATCCATCAGAAGGATCGGGTATGATGTAGTGTTTATATTTTAATCTTTCCTGATCCTTATGTATTTGTTTTGCAGATTCAACTGAGACAATGCCGAGCTCGCGCTTTAAACGCATGGCAGCTGCTTCGATCCGTCCTTCTGAGGGACAAAGGGAAGCATCGGGCAGCGCTGAAGGAAGTGAATTAGCAACGGGGGGTACGCTGGTCCCTTCGGGGTCCGGGGACCCCCCGATCCAAACAACCGGCGCGGGCACACTGACCCTTCACTGCACAGGGCAGTCTTCATTTGGGGACGGGCATGCGTTTCGGGTATTTGGAGTGGTAGAGGAGGTGATAATGGCTCGGATTCGTTCTTTGAGCTTATCCAATCTCTATCAAATCGGTAATGCCTCCTTCATTAATGCTAAAACTATTGCTTTGTTGCTGCAGGGAGTCGTTCCCGTGGAGAAGGTTCTCCCCGGTCCTCAGCTCAAGGTGAACGTCTCCCTGCCGCCGGTCCCCTTAGGAAAAGGGAAAAGGGCGACCGAAGCGCAAGCCCCGCAGGAGCTGAAGAGGCTGAGGAAGGGGGACGGCGCTCCGGTCCCCACTAAGGGGATAGTTTTGAAGGAGCTTGGATCGGGCCCGAAGACCAACTCCGACTGGGGAGTTGCTCTGGGCCTGCTGGACAGGTTCAGCAAGGGGAGGAAGCTTACCTCATGGAGGACTGCTTTCCTAAAAGACTTCCGCCTTTATGGAGAGCAGAACCCAGAGAACGTCCAGGCGGACGTGACTGGGGAAGAAATCATGGAAGGCTTCCTCGACCTCACTACTAAGGTAATTTTCACTTGACATGAAGGCCCGAACTTTTACTTAAGAATATTTGTCTTATGCAGATGTTGAGGAAAGCTTTCACAACTGCTATCACCGTGGAGAAGAACCAGGGTGGTAGCGTTGTTTCCCAACAAGTCCAAGATCAACTTGACTTTGCAAAAAGGCAAGTTGAAATAAAATATACTGAGTTTGTCATGGTACGGGAGGACCGTGACCGACTTGACAATGAGTTGCTAAGAGCCGGGACGGAGGTCTCACTCTTAGCTGATAAGGTCTCTGAGCTAGAGAAGACGGGACAAACAGCTCAGGGACGTATTGCCGACCTGGAGGCCAAGCTGCGGGCCAAAGAAGCAGAAATCAACGAAGTCCAAGGTCGGGCCCATGAGAAGAGGAATAAGCTGAATGAGCTTCTTCTTCGGGCCCAGGAGGAGAAGAAGACCTTGGAGGAAGAGTTGACAAGGGCCCGCACTTCAGCCAAAAGTTCGGTTCGGGAAGCGGTTCTTGGGTTCGCTCAGTCCCCTTTGTTATTCGCTTTAGCGGATAACATACACGGGGTTTATACTGCAAAGTATCTGGACAACATGCGAGAGCAAGTTATCCAGACGTTCGGGCTTTCCCCTTCAGACGAGCGATGGAAGATGATCGAGCCACTTGAAAGAGATGGCAAGTTTCAGGTTATTCCAACCTTGGAAGAAGCTGTTCTAGAAAAAACCATTTCTTCTATCTCTTTGAAGAGATGGAGAAAGCGGTCAACCAGAAGGTGACCGATCAAGAAGAAGAATTGAAGCGGCTCGCGGCCCGGACCGAACCCCAGGAGCCCGAAGTGGAAGATAAAGAGAAATGGCAGATTAGTTAGATCTAGTCATTACTTTGTATCTACCTTACTCTTTATTCAATATAAAGTTTTTTCCTTCTTCAGCTCTGATTATTTTAATCACCAGAACGAAGTGACATAACTAACTTCTAAATAAACTAATAAGTTTTACTTTAACGAAGTTGTTTTTATCACTAAGTATAAGATCGGGGACACTCACAGGTGGTCAACCATCGGTCCCAGACGTTATGTTTGGTTTATTCATACCAATTCTGATTGGATCAGTCGTTTTACATTGTGTATGTGTCACTTTTATTCCGTCATTGGAATCAATACTTGATTGGATAGGCGTGGTCTGTGTTTAGCGTGAGTCTTTACAAGCTTCGGCCGAACCTTGGTTCTAATAAAGTCCCTTAGGTTTTGTTGGCCAAGCTTTGCTCATGATACGTCTTAAGTTAGGACCGATCTTATGTCTCGATATGCTGACTACCATTCCTATTATCGTAGCAGATGTCGTAGGTACAAAGGGTCATTCCTAAAGACTGAATGCCGTTGAAGGGAGCGTTTTAGTTCGTAATGAGTTTTGGGAGAATGACAACTCATCCATGGGGCTGGGCAAGTGCAGGAGCATCTGACTCGTCAGAGCGGTCACTACAACTTGGGAGCCTTGCGGACAAGAAGCTTCGGTCACCAGTCCAGATTCGTCCTACTCCACCCAACTTCAAGATCGGTCCATCATTCCATTAGAAATAGTTTGTATTTGTACTTACTTGTTTCTACTTACGTTTAAGAGAATGTATTTCATTGAGTCAAACATATTAATCGAAGATTCACAAGAAATATCGCCTTAAATTCATGAAATTCCAAGTTCGGGGGACCTCTATACCATCCAATGTTTCAAGTTTATACGCACATGATTCCAATTTCTTCGATATTCGATACGGTCCCTCCCAATTTATGTCCAGCTTTCCAACATTCCCCTGCACCTTAATGCCTCTGAGGACGAGATCGCCTTCAAAGAATTCCCTTGGGAGGACTCGTTTGTTTCGCTATCGAATCGGTCAATCCCTGAAACATCGTCCGGGGTCCATGCGAATATATCCACGTGGCTTCTCAGCAGGTGGATCAGTTCTTTTTCAAAGTCAGGGGCCAGATGTGCCCCGAAGCCAGTTGTCCTGGTTGAGTCATCCTCAACTAGGTTGATCAATTTGAACCCTTCGGATTCCATTGCTTGTCTCGGGTTCGGCAATTCTTCCACCAGATCCACCCGTGCCTTTTTAACCGGTGCCAAAGTTCGGCACGAGCTCATGTAGCATTGCCTATCTACTTTCTGATCCCCCTTAATAGAAATAACTCCATGAATGGAGGGGATTTTGAGCATCATGTGATAAGTAGAAGGGACCGCCTCAAACTTACTAAGGTCAGCCCGTCCAATGATAGTGTTGTAAGCCAAGTCGACTTCAACGATAATGAATTCCAGGTCTTCCGACCGGTCCTTGGATGGCTCTCCAAGAGTAACCGGGAATAACATCTTCCCGCACGGAATAAAGCTCCTTTGGTTGAACGACCAAAGAGTGATGTTAGCGATCGGGAGATCGTGAGCAGCCGCTCCCAACATCTCGGCGACCTCGCGCTTCATTAGATTGCACGAAGCCCCAGTATCCACTAAAATTCTGTGGACACGACGATTCCCGATGATCCCAGTGACGGTAAGGGGATCATCACATGGATCCATGATCCCTTCCCGATCAGCCAGGTTGAAAGTAATGTCCTCTCTGAAGAAAGAGGACCGTTCCATGGGATCATGTTTCACCAACGCCACAGACTCGGAGCTCTCAGCAGAGTCTCCGCGCGCAGTTCTCTTTCGGTCCCGGACCGATTCATTTATTCTCAAACCACCGGAGATAACATAAATATCTCCGGCCACTTCTCTGGGTACCGCCTCATTTCGAGGAGGTTTGGCACGAGTTTCCGCAGGTGGGGGAGCAGCCTGCTCCTGTCTCCCACCCTCATTCTACGGGGCTCTACCGCCGCGGCCCCGCCATCTTCTTCTTCGGCCATGACCACGGTTCTCACGACCGTGTTGGCCTCTTTCTTGTTCTGGCGGAGGAGACCTTCGGTCCTCCGTCCGATCGTAGTAATTCCCCGCGGCATGTGACGATCGTCAGCTTGGTGGCCCCTTCGGGGGGATTCTGCTCACTTGCCCTTCTGACCATTCCAGTCGGGCTTTGCTTTACTCATTGTCTCTACTGTCCCTTTCAACAGCGGGCACTTCAGGGTCGGGTGATCGCGATTATGATAAAGCTCGCAATACACCCGATTGTCCTCTTGCTTCGGGGGGACATCTTTTTCGCTTATAGTTGCTACTTCCCGCGACTGCTTCTTAGGGTAGGAAATCCTATGATCACCTGCGGGTTCAGAAATCCCGCTAGGTTTCCGATAATCCAGCCCCAGCGCTTTATCCACCTTAATATACTTGTTGATTTTCTGAAGAAGTTTCCCCAAGGTGGATGGTGGGCTCTTTACCAAACTGGCCGAAAGGCCGCACGGTCCTAGGACCTGCTGTAGAATATCGATTTTATCCCGGAGCTCGAGCTTGATACCCCGGGCGGTCCTGTTGAATTTCTCCATGAAGTACCCAAGGTTCATTTTTACCGGGATATATTTCAGCTGATATAGTTTCTGCCTGCTTCGGGGCGGTCCTACATTTGGAGCAAACTGCTCAGAGAAGGCCAAAATAAATCCGCCATACGACTGTATGGATCGGGCCGGCAAATTCTTGAACCACGTTCGGGCATCGCCTTGCAATCCTGCCGCAAAGATGCGACACTTTAGTGAATCTGAGGCCCGAACCGTTCCCATAGGTAGTTCGAAATCGGCAACGTGATCGATCGGATCACCATCACCACGAAATGTCGGCAACCCCTCGGGGTTGCGATAATGCCGATCTGGGACTGCTGCCCAGATCTCCTCAGAAAAAGGGAGCATCAAATCTCCCAAGGCGGCTGATACGCCTTCAGATTGATGAGACGATGCCTGGACCGCGTGCAAATTATGCCACCAGTCATCATCCTTATTTCTCCTGATAGGGGCCTCCATGGCCCTGTTAGATAAACCAGGATTGCGTCCCAGATTAGGTTCGCAATCCCTCAGCGCATGCATGCTTTCCAACTCCCTGGTGAGCTCATCAATTCGTCGCTGCATTTGCTCCTGGTCATTTCCAGAGCGGGAGTCAGAGCTCTGGCTGGGGGAGGAGGTGTAGACCGATATCTAGGCCTCCCCATTGTCACTCCACGCCTGATGATTTCTTATTCATCAGTACTGCGCTCGTCAGGATCACTCTCGTATCCTCTGCTTTTGGGATAGGGCTTGATACAGCCGGTGGTTCTGTTCCACTTTTCTCCGACGTAATTTCCAGTACCACTTTCCTGACGACAGCTTTCAGATCCTGTATAGTGAATGTTGGTGCTAGGAGACTGTCGGGAAGCACGCCACTATCATTTGTCGGAGTTCCAGTCGCCATGCCATTGATTATCCTATCCTTGGTAGAAAACTCAAATGGGATTAGAGAATCGTCCCCACGGACGGCGCCAAACTGTTATGGTCCCTTTTTAGGGGGTGCCAACAGTCGTCCGGTTCGTTTAACAAACGAACTCGGTTCTGATTTATTTTAGATGTGGAAGACGATTAAAAGCTGGAAATAAGTAAATGCACAGCGATGTATAGTGGAAACCCCAGGAATTGGGGTGAAAACCACTTGGCTAAGAGCATATTATGCTCTTAGCCTGTTCACTAATCGAATAGTTCATAATCAATACAGCAGAGGCTAAAGAAAATGACAAGAAAAAAAAAGCGGTAAGAATTCCGGCAGGGTAACGGCCTGTTATTCCGCGTCCAAAGGGTCCTGCTATTTCCGTCGTCTTGCCCTATATTTATAGAGTTCATAGCGTGTGTAAATCACGCTCAGTAACCGCCTCTGACATGTTTGTTAGAGGTTGTTATCGTGGGATGTAAAACGAGGTTGGGACCGAGGCGTGGTCTGCGTGATCGGGCCCGAAGCGTGGTAAACGTGGGAAGGCCCGAAGCATGGAAAACGTGAGTTGTGACCGTTCTGTAACCGTTCGGACCGAACCCAGGTGCCAGCTGGCAGAAAACGCTTTATTTCATTAAGGTTATCTTCGGTCCTCTCGTTGAACATCGGTCCGCTCTTTCTTACGTGTGTAAATGGGTTGTAGGGGTTCGTTTTCACTATTTGAATCGGCCCAACGGTTGTTTGGCCTCACCTATCACAAGGTACCCGATCCTAAAGTTCTCATCAATATTAATTAACGCAATTTGTAAAAAAAATGATGATTTATGTCATTTTGCATTTATGGACAAAAATAAGAATGCATTTAATGGTTTTACATTCTAATGAGAATGTAAAGTGAAGTGTTTTCTAACTATAATTAGAATGTATTATTTCATTGAAATATATTTTTAAAATGCATACAGAACACTAACGTAATATCGTATTTGCATTGACCAAGTTACTCATATCATCCCAATGTTTCAAATCTAGTATTTTTCATAACTCTTCCATCCATTTTCTCCAACCACTAAGTAGTCGTAGTTTAGAACTTCTTATCCATTGATGTTATTATTGCTCTTTTTTCGTTAAGTTTCATCAAAATATGTTATTTATTTTATCGAAATGTATTTTGTGTTCATTCTTAATTTTAATACAACTCTTTTGTGAAATAATTGTTTAAATTTTTATTTTTCTTGATAAAACATTCTTATTTTTTGGGTTTCTTGCTATAATATTCTCATTGTAGTAATAGTTTCAAAGCTTATTTTATCATGTTTTGTTACTTCTATCTTTATGTATATATCGCCGCGTATTTGCTTTGTTTTTAGCTTTTGATCGTCTTCCACATTTAAAAGAAATTAGAACCGAGTTCGTTTGTTGAACGAGCCGGACGACTGTTGGTACCCCTAAAAAGGGACCATAACAACCTCACTAAATATAGTCAATTAAGGTTGATTATTGAATTTGTTGGTATATTGAATTGTATGTTTTAGCATAATGTGTATTGTCCTAAATTACATCAATTGCTTATATTTAAATTTGTATAGTTCAATTGTTATCCATTATATAGTTTTGTAATTTACCAATATCTATAAGATATGAAATATGATCTATCAAAAAAATTAAAAAATGAACCATATAATCATATTTATCTTTGTATAAACAAGAAGAACAAGAGAATGAAGTCAATTTATTTATGTTAAATTTCTATAGTCTGATTAATTTTATGTAGGATTTGTGATCGGATATAATAATGTACAATAGGATGAGTCTACATTATAAAAATCTTGAACAAAATATTTACTATAGTTCACAGTTCCTTTTATAAACTAATCAAACTTACATCTCGTTTCCAATGTGGGACAATCTCCACATGCGAATGTGACATGAGAAAGATGTCATGAGATTCGCCTAGATAGGTAAGACTAACACCCCATGATACGAGATTATAAGCTAGAAAACTATTCATTCCAAGACAAAATATGTATATCATTCTTGTGAAGTGACAAGTGGAAGTAGTAACATACAGTAATATTCTCAAATATGAACTTAACAAGGTAATCCAAGCCTAACGAGCCATTAACAATTCTTCCATTAACATCATATGACTTTCCACCTTTAGGATCAACATCACCAATATTCGTCGAATTCTGAAGATTAATTTCGGGTACACAAAATGCGTCGTTGTCAATTACAATACAAAATTGTTCCAATAAAACTATTATCTAAAGCAAAATCATAAGCTGGTTGACTTGAATAAGGAAAAAGTCCTGAATATCCACCATTTGCCACAACCTCAGGCTTTCTCCCTACAAATACACACACATCAAAAGAGAAATCAACCAATTCCATAGACAAAGAAACCTGTAAGCGTTATCCATTTTGTAGGAACTTTCACTAGAGGAATTGCTGCAGCTTCAATGTATTGAAGCATTAAGATACAGATAAGGAGTCCACCAATCATCTTACTCCTCAAACTATTAAAATTATAGAACCACATTCATTCATTCATAAGAAAATTTGGGAAATTTGGAAATGAGAGAGGAGGAGACAAATAAGATTCTCCGAATCGGGATGGCAATGGAGCGGATATGGGGCGGTTACACCACTAACTGCTACCCGCCCCGTTTAACATATCATTTCCAAATCCGTCCCGCCATATCTCCTTCATAACCCGTCCACCAAATCGAATGGTTAACCGTTAGTTTATAAATTTGTTTTTTATAATTTATTAATATAAAAAATCAATATAATAATAGTTAAATATATTTCATACAAAACTCAAATTAATTATTTTAGAATAATAACTTTATCTTTATCGAAATTAATATCATAACTCAAATTAATATCTTTATCGAAATAACTATAGAATCTTAATATCAAATTAAAGAAATTTCACATATTAAATTTTTATATCGGATAATATTATAGATTTTTTTGAAATATTAATACATTAGAAAAATAAGGAATTAACATTATCAAATTTGATAAAATATGAGTTTATCAAACAACATGCATATTCGTAATAAAAATTATTCAATATCAAATGTAAAACTTGAGAAAACGTAAACTATAATTTTTTTCTATCTAATGTAGTTTTATAAGTATATATAATTAAATCTAAACGGGTAATTGGTTTTGTACGCGGGTAACCATTAAGGGTAGTTGAGCAGATAAATATAAAACCAATAACCGCCTCATTTAAGGCGGGTAAGCAATTTTAGAAAACCTCGCACATCAATAATAGTTTAACTATCCAAATATGCTCTAAACCGGACAATTATTCGACAGACAGCGGGCATATAACACAAATTGCCATCTCTATCCCCGATACAGATGCACAAAGGAAAATTTAAAGAACAATAGAAGAATTACTGTATATATTTTGACGCATTTCTCATAATATCCATCAAAATTAGAATATAACTCCATTATTTCAATCATATTTTAAATATGTTAAGTATAATTTCTATATATAATTTAGATGTGACTCACATCTTGTATATCTTGTACTTCAATCACATATATGTTTTTTAGTATTGATTTCAATAAAAATTATAGATATTTATTAAACATCTAGAGGTTGTTAGATTCTACGGTAGTCAATATGGTAAGGTGACTGCACCGCAATTTTATTTTCAAATATCAAACAATCCACACGATTACGGTGATCTTAACGGGATTTTTGGCTATCATATGGTCATATCTTAATACGTATGACCACACCGTGGATAAATTATAAAATTGCCATTCAAAATTATTTAATTTCTTTAAAATCAAACTATAACCAATTTTATTCTGATTTCATAAATATTACGCTAATTGTCCACATTGTTGTGGATATGCGTTTCTTAGTTTTTTTTTAAAGTTAGAGAATTCGTGAAACACTCGTAAAATTGATATCGACTCCCATCGGGGACGTTACCGCCGCTCATAATTGGTGAAAATTTGTAATATATTTTGTTTGAAATCACTATATATTTGTAAAATATTTTACTACAATTATAATTTATATTTGGTACTTCATTGTCAAATGAATTATTAAAAATTAGATATAGATATTAGTTTATTGTATATGTAATGAACGTTTTAAAATTTATTTGAATTATATTTATCTATAACAAATATATTAGTATAAAAGTTAAAATATACATTTTATTATAATCACAGTAAAATCACCTCTGTTTTTGCAAATTGTTTTATAAAATCTGATCATAATTATCACGTTTATCTCAAAGTACGGCACAATCATCACATCTTACCTTGATTTTGAAAAGTCAAACCAAAGAAGTATTAGTCTCGTTATGTGTACCAAGTGTACACAAGCATTGGTAGCAACTCGTTGGTGGGCAGTAATGATGCCATAATCTTTCTATGGTTACACAATTATGGCTTTAAAATTTATTTTATTTCTTAATTATACTTTAGTTTTTTTAAAAATTCGTTAGATATTTTCAAATTTCAATGTTCTAAAATTTCAATATACATGTTTGGTATATAAAATAAATACAAGATAGTATGAGAAGAGAGAATCTTCTATTGAGTTGGGGGAAATCTAATTTGGTTTCGTTAGTATTCGTAGTTATGGACATGAGAGTTATGACTTTACACGAATTAATATTTATAGGATTATTATTATATCAACTATATATGATTTTATTCTCTTTAATTAATCATATATTCTCTTTAATTATAATTTTTGTCGTGTTTAATCATTTTATTTTGGAAAAATACAAAAATGTAGGTTTTAAAACTAATGATATTTAATATATAATATATTTTATTAAAATAATTAAAACTATACATATTTCATAGTTAGAGTGATATATTGGATATATACAAGATATTCCAATGGATTGAATGCATCTGAAATGTTGATTTAAAATATTGGATGTTTTTATAAAATATCTAGAAAATCGTTTTTTTAAACCGGTATTAGCCAATAGAATGAACGAGCTCAATGATCGGTATATCAAATTTGTATAGATTATATTGGATATGTATATCAATAATAAAAATAAATTATATTATTAACTTAAAGAAAATACATAATTTTTAAATCATTTCAACCTCAATTTTTATTTTTCTTACTTCGAAAAAATAAGATTAAAAGATTTCTACAAATTTCATTTATCTTTGTTGTAGTCGTTAGGAACAGGGTATCAACAGTCATATATCTGACTTATTTGGAATATGTTTTTAGATTTGTATTGTTTGTGAGATAATTTAATATAACAAAGTAGAGCGAGAACAAGACGATTTAACGTGGAAAAACCCCAAA
This sequence comes from Utricularia reniformis, assembly GCA_009725065.1. Classification (NCBI taxonomy): domain Eukaryota; kingdom Viridiplantae; phylum Streptophyta; class Magnoliopsida; order Lamiales; family Lentibulariaceae; genus Utricularia; species Utricularia reniformis. The sequence goes on along the minus strand of RWGZ01001036.1, from coordinate 386,492 downwards.
TAATGGGAAAAAACCGCATGACTAAAAGTAAGAATATTCTTAGTTAATTTATTATCAAAACATATGCATACAATTTGCGCAGTTAAGAAAATAATAAAGAGAAAAGACAATAACGTGAACAGACGAGAGCTGCAGCTAACAAGGGCTTGCATGCTCGGAAAAGATAATCATAAACTTGTGAATTCATCTCTATTATATAGATGGAGATAAGTAATCGCCACAAAACTACTCTCACAGAATAACTGTTGCCCGTCTCATCAATTTCCGTCCTATCCTAATCGCTGACCTGATCGAATAGGTCGGTTTATTGGTCCCTTCTCCCCACCACAATGAGAGGATCGATCCATGCGTTCCTTTTGCAACTTCTTAAGCACACGCGGCCCCTCAAGCCAAGTCAATCCTTCTCGAAGAGCAGATCACTGCTAAATTACGGACCTGACTCACATAGGTTTGTTTTCTGTCACGTGAATCAGTCCAATGTGTCATGGGCCTCCACCGGTTCAGGGTATAGGGCCCCGAGGTTCTCATCAATCTTATTTTCCTAAATTAAACAAATTAGATTCAACTCAATCTGCCTTAAAACTAAACCGATCGAATTTTTGTTTAAATATGAATAAACCGATACACCTGAAATTTCAGGTATATTAGAAATTTAAAAAGATGAAAAAAATTCACTTATTCATCATAATTTGAAATTTTATAATTATAATATAACTTGTAATTAAAATGTTTATTAGCTCCATACATATAATATATTCATGTGCATTTAACCTAAGATGAAGGAATTTGTATCAACATTGCTCGGATTGGGAGGGGTGACAGTGTGACCGCGTTCATATGGCTCACGAGTTTGGGAATTAGATCAAACACAGGAAACTCCAGCTGATAGAAATTGGTGAACAGACTATTTCGGATCCACCTTATCTTTGATTCGGTGAAGAAGCGTACTGTAGGAATAGAGGGATGAGAAAAGAGATGAGTAGGAGATCAGTAACCTGTTTGCGATGTTGCCTCGTCATTTTCGCAGTGATTTCTGCACTATTTGTATCTGGGCCGGCGTTATTTTTCAAATTCAAGAAGGGTTTGAAATGGAAAGGGGCTTCGGCTTGTGCACCCTGCATTTGCGATTGTGCTCCTCGATCCCTATTTCAAATTGTGCCTGGTATAAATAACATTCTCTCATCTTGATCTGTCTCATGTTTCTTCATCTTTAGTTTCTGGTTTTGTTGTTGATGCAAATTGTGATGAGATTTATTTGGCTTTTATAATGATTATACCATGCCTTTTTAGCTAGCTGTGATTTTTAGTCCGAGACAAACAACTATTGCTTTGTTTTATCAATTTTGGAGCATTTCCCGTTTCATTTGATTTTGTACAGCACCCTTATATGCATTAATACAGATATGAATTTGGATAAATTAGGGTTCTTGAGAATTTGATCATATTTCATCAAGAAAAAATCGTCTTCTTTGAGATTTTGCATCAGGCTCTGTGGTTTTTTTGTATAAAAGTGAGAATCCATAGAATCAAAGCTCCATTGTACTCTTTTCATCACTTGTTACTTTCTTTTTCTTGGTTCGCTTTATCAATTCTTCCGATTCTTGCAGGTCTAGCTAATCTCACCATTACAGGTACACTAATCAGCTCTATCATTACATTTTTTGCAACTTACTCTCAAATTCATATTCATTTAATTTGCATTTGATATCCACAAATGAAATAGATTGTGGGAAAGAAGACCCTGAACTGAAAGAGGAGATGGAGAAGCATGTGGTGGATTTATTATCAGAAGAACTAAAGTTGCAAGAAATAATAGGAGAAGAACACACACAACATATGAATGTCACTTTAGGAGAAGCAAAAAGATTGGCTTCCCAGTACCAAGGGGAAGCTGACAAATGCATTATTGCTACAGAAACTTGTGAAGGAGCAAGAGAAAGAGCTGAATCATTGATCACCAAGGAGAAGAAGATAACTTCAATGTGGGAACAAAGAGCTCGTCAACTTGGCTGGGAAGAAGAATAGGGCTATTATTAAGCCCAAGCATTCAGAATTAATTACTACATTTTGAATAGCACAAAACTGGTTATCATAATTTATGTGCAGTGGCAATTTAATTGTCATAAAGTTTNATAAAATATCAATTTATGCATTTCAAGTACGTATGTCATATCAATTGTAGTCCACATTAGAAGGTTTTAAAATTTATGGACAAATATACCCTTACTACATATATGGGTTTAGTTTCTACAAATATATATTTACTATATATTTGGCCTTTGGCGGATGACTTGCCAGTACTATTACCACCAAGAGAAAAAAAGAGAGAATAGTCGTCCCAAAACATCTCGAAATAAAGAACCAGATGAAAAGAAAAGTCGTCACAAGAGAACTCAAAATATACAATCTAATGAACCTTCAAAAAAGTAATCAAATATGTGGAAAGAGAAAAAAAAAGATTCTAGGATACAAGATTTGTAAAGAAACTGGGCACAACAAAAGTAAATGTCCAACCGCAACTTCATCCTACACATACTTATGTGACTAACCAAATATTTTGTAAGCTCACTTTGCAATCTTTTTAAATTAGTTTTTATGTGAGCAACCAAATATTTTCTCTTTTTAAATTAATTTTCATACACTTTGTTTAGTTCATTTTATGTAAATATTAGACATATATCATTTGATATTTGTTTGTTTTATGACTATGATTATTGATATATTGTAATGTTAATTATTTTGTCAATCACTTTTGATGAGACTTTCGAAACCCGGTACCCCAAACCTAGTTAGGCCCAAGCATAGCCAAGCCAGCCCAAGTGACATAAGTCGAACTTGGAGGCCCAGATCCAGCTCATGCGAATAGACGGCCCGATCTTAGTGATCGGGACCGATCGACGGAATCATGCGTTCTACCCCTCATCGGGACCGATAGGTCCAGGACGCACAAACTACGCTTCGGGCCATCCGCACTCCTCAAACATGTGACGATAGACTCTGATGATCTTGTCAGATGCGTACCTGATAGAGTCGTACGAGCCTCCCCTAGTCTGGAGACAGCCGGCTAATAGCGCCGAAAGGTCTGGCGGCGTGCAGCCTGCTAGAGCTACGCTCGGCGGCTGTCCCGCCCGACACGAGCCGACCTAACCGCATGGGACAAGCACAAAACGACACAGTACTGTTCACACAGCAGGAAATGCCTATAAAAGAGACACTTGGGAACAAAAACAATATCTCTTTTCTTGGGTTTTCTGATATTTCCCTCAAGCTTTCCCTTCATTTGTTGTAGAGAACGAACATGGCATATGTAATGAACAGTTTTGTTATTGAATCGGCTAAGAGCATTTCTAGCTCTAAGTCAAGTGCTTTTTCCTGTTTTTCCATGGGTTTTCCACTCTAAAATTGTCTTGTCCTTTTCCATTTGATTCTAAATCGTTTTCCCCCTACAAAACAAATTAAAACCGAGTTCGTCTTGCAACGAACCAGACGACTGTTGACACCCCCGGTTTTCAGACCACAACAGTTTGGCGCAGTCCGTGGGGAAGATTTTCTAATACCATTTGAGGTCTTTACCTGGGATAGGATAATCAAATGCATGGCAACCGGAACTTCGACGAACGATAGTGATGCGCTTCCCAGAAGCCTTCCAGTGTCAACGTTCTCTCTGCAGGACCTGGAGGCTGTTGTCAAGAAAGTAATAATCGAATTAATGTCAGAGAGGAGTGGAACAGAACCACCGGCTATCACAAGCCATGTTCCAGCAATCAGAGGGTACAAAAGCGACCTTGACGAGCGAAGCTCCGATGAAGAGGAGATTATAAGGCGCAGAGTGACGATGAGGAGGCAGAGATACCAATCTACTCCACCTCCTCCAGTCAGAACCCCAACTCCCATTCCTAGGACTGATCAGGAACAGATGTAGAAATGCATCGACGAACTTACCAGGGTGTTGGAGACCCTGCGAACACAGATGGATTGCGGGCCCGATCTTGGGCGCAATCCTGGACTATTCGATTGGGCATGGATGCCCCGATCAGGCGGAGCAAGGATGATGACTGGTGGCATAATCTACATGTGGCCCAGAAATCATCCCAGCATTCTGGAGGTGTCTCTGCCGCACTGGGAGATCTGATGCTCCCTTTTTCTGAAGAGATCTGGGCGGTAGTCCCCGATCGATACTACCGCAACCCCGAAGGGTTGCCAATATTCCGAGGCGAGGGTGATCCGATCGATCACGTTGCGGATTTCGAATTGAGGATGGGGACCGTTCGGGCCTCTAACTCATTGAAGTGCTGCATCTTCACGGCCGGATTACAGGGCGATGCCTGGACCTGGTTCAAGAACTTGCCGGCCCGATCCATACAGTCGTTTGGTGGATTCATCCTGGCTTTCTCGGATCAGTTTGCTCCAAATGTAGGACCGCCTCGAAGTAGGCAGGAACTATACAGCTTGAAATATATCCCGACGAAGATGAGTCTCCGGTCTTTCATGGAGAAGTTCAACAGAACCGTTCGGGGTATCAAGCTGGAGCTTCGAGATAAGATCGAAATTCTGCAATAGGTCCTGGGACCATGCGGCCTTTCAGCCAGCCTTGTGAAGAGCCCACCGCTCAACTTGGGAAAACTCCTTCAGAAGATCAACAAGTACATCAAGGTGGACGAAGCGGTGGGAGCTGGTTATTGGAAGTCTAGCGGGAATTCTGAACCCGCAGGCGATCATAAGGTTTCATACCCTAAAAAGCAGTCGCGAGAAGTAGCGGCTGTGGCTGAGAAGGATGTCCCCCCGAAGAAGGAGGACAGTCGGGTATATTGCGAGTTGCATCACAACTGCTATCACCCGACGCTGAAATGCCCGTTGCTGCGAGAAACCATAGCAACGATGCATAAGGAGAAGCCCGATGGTCATAAGAGCAAGCGAGCGCAGTCTCTCCAAAGGGATTATCATGGTGACGATCGTCACCGGCCAAGGGGGAGAGATAATCGGGGCCAACCCCGACACTACAACGATCGGGAAGGGGATCGAAGGTCCCCCTAGCCCGAACAAGACATAGGCCAGCACGGCCAAGAAATCTGTGGCCAGGGCCGAAGGAGGAGATGGCTGGGCCCTGGCGGCAGAGCCCCGCAAAACGAAGATGGAAGACGGGAGCAGCCCGCTCCCTCACCCAAATGAGGTGGTGCCTAGGGATAAGGAGGTTGCCGGAGATATTTATGTTATCTACTGCGGAATAAGAATGAATGAGTTGGTCAGGGACCGAAAGAGAGCAGCGCGCGAGGAGTTTCCCGGAAGCTCCGAGTCTGTAGCGCTGGTCAAGTATGAATAAGCCGAGCAGTTCTCTACCTTAGAGGACGATATTACCTTCACCGCGGCCGATCGAGAAGGGGTTACCAATCCCTGTGATGATCCTCTCATCATCACATGAATCATCGCCGACCGACGGGTCCACAGGATTTTGGTGAACACCGGTGCTTCATGCAATCTAATGAAGTGTGAAGTGGCTGAAATGCTGGGAGCCCCGGCCCATGATCTCCCTATTGCCAACATAACCCTTTGGGCATTAGACCAAAGGAGCGTGATCTCGTGAGGGAAAATTCTCGTCCTGGTCACGTTGGGATAGACAAACAGGGACCGATCGGAAACCCTTGGAATTCATCGTTGTTGAAGTCGATCTGGCTTACAACGCGATTATTGGATGGGCCGGCCTCGGCAAGTTTGAGGCGGTCCCTTCCACGCACCACATGATGCTCAAGTTCCCCTCCACTCATGGAGTGATTTCTGTCAATGGGAACCAGAAAATAGCAAGACACTGCTACATGAGCTCATGCCGAACTCTGGCACCAATGAAGAGAGCCCGTGTGAATTTGCTCGAAGAGCCCCCGCACCCAAGGCAAGCTATGGAACCCGTTGGGTTCAAACTGATCAACTTGATTGAGGGCGATTCAACCAAGACTACCCGCATCGGGGTGCACTTGGCCCCGGCCTTTGAAGAGGAGCTGATCCACTGTTGAGAAGCAATGTGGACATATTCGCCTGGAGCCCGAGCGATGTGCCGGGAATTGACCGATCCGAGAGTGAGCATCAGATCAACACTAAGCCCGGAGCAAAGCCTATTAGGCAAAAGAGGAGGCGTTATTCTCCTGAGAAAATTGAGGTCATCCGAGCAGAGTTGAACAAGTTGTTGCGGTCAGGTTTCATTAGGGAGATTCACTACACTGAGTGGGTTGCGAACCCCGTAGTGGTCTCCAAGACAAATGGGAAATAGAGGATGTGTATCGACTTTACCAACGTCAACAAGAGCTGTGAGTCGGATCCTTTCCCGCTGCCACATATTGACCGATTGGTGGATGTTATAGCTGGCAGCACAGTGATGAGTACCATGGACGCTTACTCCAGGTACCATAAGATCTTCATTGCTAAGGAAGATCAGAAGAAGTCATCATTCATGACAGAAGACTGCGTTTATTGCTATGAGGTTATGCCTTTCGTCTTAAAGAACGCTGGAGCAACATACCAGAGGTTGGTCAACAAAATCTTTAGGGATTTGATAGGCCACGTTATGGAAGTGTATGTTGATGATATGATTGTCAAATCCATGAATGATAAAGACCATATTCCTTACTTGTCTCGTTGTTTCAAAGTTTGCCGTAAATATAAACTCAAACTAAATCCGAACAAGTATTTCTTCGGGATTCGAAGTGGCAAGTTCCTGGGATATTATGTTTCTAAGAAAGGTATAGAGGTTAATCCTGAGAAAGTCCATGCGATTATTGACATGAAACCTCCGAGAAACAAGCGAGATTTTCAGAGGCTGACTGGCCGATTGGCAGCGCTGAGCAGGTTTATCTCTAGCTCCATGGATCGGGTTTTACCTTTTTTCAGGGTGTTAAGGAAAGCCAGCCATTTTGGCTGGACCGAAGAGTGCGATAGGGCCTTCTCAGACCTGAAAACTTATCTGAGCACTCCTCCTGTAATGGTGAACCCGACCTGCCATGAACCTTTAGGGTTATGTCTGGTCGTATCAGAGGCCGCAGTCAGCGCAGCTTTAGTAACCATTGGGGATGACGTTCACCGACCTGTCTATTACGTGAGGCATTCCTTGGTACCAGTTGAAACCAGATACACTACATTGGAAAAATTCATGCTGGCCTTGCAGAAAGCTATATCCAAGTTTAAGCATTATTTTGAAGACCGAAAGGTTTATGTGTATACTGATCAGCCTCTGAAGGCAGTTTTGAGTCAGACGGACTCCAATGAAAGGTTGGCCAAGTGGAAAATCAATGTCATCTCCATGTATCTAGAATTCGTACCCTGAATGACGATCAAGGCTCAGGATCTTGCGGATTTCGTGGTCAAAATGACCCAATCATCTATTTTTCTGAACCAAGAGGACGAATGATGGGTCATTTATGTTGACGGATCAACCTTCGGAGGAAAGGGGGTAGACATCACCCTCACCACACTAGAATACGACGTTTTCCATTCCACAGTCAAGTTCTTATTCAGTGGAACGAACAACGTGGTGGAATACGAGGTCGTGCTGTCGGCGATGACCTTAGCCCGAAAGATGGGAGTTGCTAAAGTGCAAATGTTCTCGGACTCCAAGTTGGTGGTGGAACAATTCGCATGAAGACTCGAAACACATGAGTCAACCATGAAGCTATATTGTGCAAAGGTCCTGGAGTTGTCAAAGAAATTCAGTGAATTCTCACTTGACCATGTGCATTGAGAATAAAATATGGGGGTCGGTGCATTAGCCAGATTGGCTGCATGCCTACCTGACATTGGACCGGGCACCGTATCGGTCCATATTCAGGACCGACCTTCGGTCGAGATATCTGTGACCGAACAGTCACTTGACGAAATTGGGGTTTTGTGCCATGAACTTCAGGACCTGAAAGTAAACGTCATTGACGCACCAGGGGAACTCACATGGATGGACCCCTTTATCAAATATTACCAATGACCATCTACCAGAGAAGGCATCTGAGGCCAGGAAGATTGAGACCCGGGCCAAGCGATATGTGCTAAACGACGGACGGCTATTCAAGAGGAGTTTTGAAGGACCGCTTTTGCGATGTCTGTCCCCTGTTGAGGCTGAGGCCATCATGATTTATGCTCATGAGGGGATATGCGGTATACACTCTGGAGCCCGATCTCTATATCATCGCATTATTAGGGCCGGGTATTTTTGGCCGACGCTCCTCGAGGATGATAAAAACTACACGAAGCGCTGGGCTACTTGCCAACATCATGCTCCGGTCCCCCAACTACCAGGAGCACCCCTATCGATGACACCACTTCATTGTCTGTTCGATAGATGGAGAATTGATATCTTGGGACCGTTTCTCAGATCGATAAAGCAGCGGAAGTTCTGCATAGTGGCGGTTGAGTATTATACGAAGTGGATCGAGGCTGAAGCGGTAACTATTATTTCTGAAAAGGTGGTGAAACACTTCCTATGGAGGAACATCATATGCCCTTTCGGAGTGCCTCGAGCTTTTGTATTAGACAATGGACTTCAATTCTACGGTAAAGCCATTCGGGATCTTTGTGTTAGATTGGGTATTGCTCAGCATTTCTCGTCAGTAGCCCACCCCCAAACTAACGGATTGACGGAGGTCTCCAACAAAGTTATCCTGAAGGGATTGAAAACTAAGTTGGAAGATTTGGGAGGAAAGTGACCCGATCACATTTACGAAGTTCTATGGGCTTACCGGACCACACCCTACTCAACAACTCAGGAATCTCCATTTTCTTTGGTATACGGGTCCGAAGCGGTCAGTCCGGTGGAGGTTGCCATACGATCACCTCGAATCACCCAATATGATGAGCATTTGAATAATGAACGAATGTCTTTGGATTTGGAAATGATTAGGAAAAGCGGAACGCCATCTATGCGCGCATGTGTGCTTATCAGCGAACTATGAAGCGGGCTCATAACAAACGGGTCTTGCCCAGGGACTTCTCGGAAGGCGACCNGCTACCCCTTTTTCCACCCGGATCCGTTCTGCCCTCTTCGTACGTATCTTTTCCTCTTTGGAACTTATCGTTCCCTTCATCAGGCATGCCCTTCCTTTGGCGAATCGTGTACTAGGCACGATGCCGGGTTCGGTCGGACGGTCCATCCTTCCTCACCCCGAGTCTTATTATCTTTTATCTCGTTCGTTCGTATCCTTTCTTTCTTCCTTATTAACCCAATCTCATTCCCTAAGTCTGAACCTTCCCTTACTATATTGTGTTCACTCCGCTTACCGTTTGCTTTAGCCTGTTATAATCTTCCCGTGCTTCCCCTGCATTTCGTAATCGGTCTTAGTTATTCGAATTCTGACGTTATTATCTCATTGTTAACTATGTGATTACCGTAGACCTTACGTGTCCTTTTTCCTCCCACGATCCGACTTCGGGACGGAACGAAAACACTCGAACTTAGTATTTCCGCGACAATTCCACCTCTGCCCTGAAATCCGCGATAATAATACACTGGGATCAAAATCCGCGACAGTTTTGCATTGGGGATGAAATCCGCGATAATTTATGTCTTACTGAAAATCCCCGATAATTTTACTCTTCGTAATTTTCCGTGACAATTTTGCCCTTCAAAATTTCCGCGACAATTTTTGCCTTCCAAATTTCCGCGACAATTTGCCCTTCGTACTTTTTCGCGAAAATTTTTGCCCTTGGAAATTTTCGCGACAATTTCCTTCTTCGCGGCAATTTTCGAATTTTTGTGTCTTAATGATGATTAACTCGTTTTTGGGCCTCCTCACCCCTATTTATAGACATCCTAACTTTTCTAATTCACACTTTAACCCCTTCTTCCTTTGCTTTTGACCCCCTTTATATCTTTTTCCTTACTTTTCTATTTTTCGTTTCCTTTTACGTTCTTTCGTTCCTGTGTCCCTCATTATCTCTCGTCTAGACTTTACCGCTACGTTCCCTACTATTTGTTTCATTGTACATTTTTCTCGGCTATTACATACACTCTGGAGCCCAATCTCTATATCATCGCATTATTAGGGCCGGGTATTTTTGGCCGACGCTCCTCGAGGATGATAAAAACTACACGAAGCGCTGCGCTGCTTATCAACATCATGCTCCGGTCCCCCAACTACCAGGAGCACCCCTATCGATGACTCCACTTCCTTGTCTGTTCGATAGATGGGGAATTGATATCTTGGGACCGTTTCCCCGATCGATAAAGCAGCGGAAGTTCTGCATAGTGGCGGTTGAGTATTATACGAAGTGGATCGAGGCTGAAGCGGTAGCTATTATTTCTGAAAAGGTGGTGAAACACTTCCTATGGAGGAACATCATAAGCCGCTTCGGAGTACCTCGAGCTTTTGTATTAGACAATGGACTTCAATTCTACGGTAAAGCCATTCGGGATCTTTGTGTCAGATTGGGTATTGCTCATCATTTCTCGTCAGTGGCCCACCCCCAAACTAACGGATTGACGGAGGTCTCCAACAAAGTTATCCTGAAGGGATTGAAAACTAAGTTGGAAGATTTGGGAGGAAAGTGACCCGATCACATTTACGAAGTTCTATGGGCTTACTGGACCACACCCTGCTCAACGATTCAGGAATCTCCATTTTCTTTGGTATACGGGTCCGAAGCGGTCAGTTCGGTGGAGGTTGCCATACGATCACCTCGAATCACCCAATATGATGAGCATTTGAATAATGAACGAATGTCTTTGGATTTGGAAATGATTGAGGAGAAGCGGAACGCCATCTATGCGCGCATGTGTGCTTATCAGCGAACTATGAAGCGGGCTCATAACAAACGGGTCTTGCCCAGGGACTTCTCGGAAAGCGACCAAGTTCTCAGGAATGTGAGAGTTCAGAGACACGTTGGGAAGCTGGATAGGAATTAGGAAGGGCCCTATCGCGTCATGAAAAACTTAGGGGTTGGGGCTTATAAGTTATAGATGTTGGATGGAAACGGGATCCTCCGAACCTGGAATGTTATGAACCTAAGGCAGTATTTTATATAATACCTTTGACAATTATTTGGCGATTCTGAACTGTAAAATATTTCTCATATATGAATAAGTTACAATAGATGCAATATAAACTATTTCTAGCTAGGTGAGTGACCGATCTTGAAGTTTGATTTTCTTGACGAGTTTGGACTAGTGACTGTAGCAGTCCATCCACAAGGCTCTCAAGTAGTGTGACCGCTCTGACGAGTTAGTTGCTTCCACGCTTGCTGAGTACTTAGATGGATTGCAAAACTCCCAAAACTCACTACGAACTTGATTTCCTCTTCGATGGCACCCACTACCTTGAAACAGCTCTTGCTTCTTTGCACTTAGCCATGAACGAGATAACATGGACAGAGTTAGCCAGTCGAAGCGCAAGCCGAAGCTCGCCATGGGACTGTCCTCAGAACCGGGGCTTCGGTTTAAGCTTGCCATGTGACTTATAAAGAACCAAGGCAACGCCTCCAATATCATAACATTTTACAGAGACAGATTCAAGTGTGGTCTGTTGGCGCAGTTAAAATCCCCTAACTTATTAAGCCCAGCAAAACTCAAAGTTAAGTTGAGAGAACCGTTCGGTCCGGGTTCAACGTGAACCCCGATCTTATACTTAGCAGGAAAATATTCAATAAAAAGCTGGAGTTTAGAAAAGCAATGTACAGAAAGGAAGGGACTTGAAAATTGGAAATCTAGTCTATCTGTCATTCTTCCATGTCTGCTTCTCCAGACTTCTCCGTGATCAACGCCTTAAGATTTTCTATCTTTTTCCCCCTCTCTTCAACTATCTTGTCGACTGATCTCTCAATCAGGTCAAAGAGGGGATAGTTGGGATCGTTTTCCAATTGGGGTTCTTCTAACTCAGGGATCTCACGGAAGCTTCCATCTTTCGTTAGGGGGTCGATCTTCTCCCAACGCCCATCTTTGGGATCTAGACCAAATTTACTGATCATTTGGTCCTTCATGTTATCCATGTATTGGGAGACGCTCGGTCCATAAACGTTTGCCACTAAGGCAAACATCAGCGGTGATCGTGCAAAACCCAGAAGGGCTTCCCGGACCGCTTCCTCACTTGTTTCTTTGCCCCTAACCAATTCTTCATTTAAGGCATCACTTTCTTCCTGGGACCGAAGGAGAAGTCTGTTGCTCTCGTCAGATAATTCTTGGATCTGACGCTCCAGTTAAAAAACGCGGGCCGTTGCGGAGTTCGCAGATGCTTGGGCCTCTCTCGCCTTGGAGGCAGCTATTGAAAGCTCAGTGCCCGCTCCAAGCAGCTCTCCATTCAAGCGGTCCCGATCGGCCCGGACCGATTCCAACTCTTGTTGCTTGATCTCGACTTGCCGTTGAGCTAAGGCAAGTCGACTTTCTAGATCTTCAGAAGCCGAAGAGATGTTTCGGCTTAGCTGGATGGCAGAGGCAAGGTTCAGAGCCCTTCTATGTGCCTGCAAGAAACAGTCTTGATCAATAACAAAGTCCCGATTGGGCAACGAGAGTTGAAGATAACTTACCACGGCCTGAGACTCCAGATAGGATAGCACTAGGCCGGAGAGTGCGCCGTCGATACCGAGTGGGTTTTTTCTCCCCAAAAGCCGGTATTCTTCAAGAGTGGCGTTTTTCCATGAGGGGGGAACCCTTTTCGGTCCCAGGGCTTTGGAAACGGAGGCTACCATCTCCTGGATAGCCTCCCGAACAGACTCCGGGTTCGATGATGAGGGGACCAATCTCTCCCAAATGGTGATCCCTTTCGCCGGGATCGGGGCTGCAGGCCTGCTCACTGCTGACCGCAACCTCTTGAATTACCTCGGGGCTTCCTCTTCGGGACCCCGCTTGCTCGTGGACGCAGGGACAGGAGGCTTTGACACTCTGTCCCCTAAGCTGGAGGATGGGCGAACATCCTCCACCCGCATTGACCCCTACAGCAACAACCGCACGATGTTAAGACCTAGAGAGGAGTTATTTCCGATTCTGTACATGGCGGGAAGACCTAACGAGCAAATTCTTTTAGAAATCACCTCTTCCATCGATCGGGGATCCGCCCTCTGATTACTGGAGCTTCCAGCCGATCGCGAAGATCCAGCAACGGCGTTGAAGGTTGGCTTGGATGCTTGCATTTGGGCGTCTTTCTTGGCCTTTGCAGCAGCAGCCAACGCGGCAAGTCGGTTTCCAGACATCGTATATCTGGAATCTGCAAAAGAAGAATAATAAGGATCATGATATATGAACTAAAGCAAGCTAAACTCATACCCGATCCTTCTGGCTCCGACGAATTGGAGCTAGAGAATATCCCCTATGGGGCAGGGGCACCGGTCCTGCCTGCCACCCCTATCTCTAGCAACTTCTTCTCCCGAAGTATGTCTATTCATTTCAGACGCCTTTCGGGAGGAGGAAGCCTTTCCAAAGTGTTGGCGATATCCTGGTTGGACGGGTTGAACCGGGTTTGGTCCAACTTCCCGATGTCAGGATGGGAGGTTAGGAAGGTGACCTTCGACAGATCTTCCCTCGGGATGTCTATCCAGACATAGCAAGACTCTCATTCATGAAGAGAGTCTTCCTTGTCAACGATATGACAATCCTTTGTTCGGGTCGCTAGATAGTACAACTTACGACCTCCTAGCAACCTCCTTCCCCTCCAGGATCCCACCAAGAACAGGTTGAAAAAATCTCACAGGGTTGATTCTACCCTCTGTCTACGACAGTAAAAAATAAAGGCTACTATATAGACGTAACTGCCCGGAAAAGAGCGAAGGTTGGGCAGTGAATCTCCCGAAGTACGGCCGTGACGAAACAATGAAGGAGAAATCGCAGGCCGGACCTCAGGGAGGCATAGCTTACGGGTAAGGCCGTAGCAGGAACGTTCATCTCAGCGGGAGGAAGTAGGGAACGTCTTCCTTCCCCCTCTAGATGGGATAATGGGCAGGGATCGAGAATTTGACCCAAAATCCTTCGGGTCCATCTCGGAGATAATCGGATACCTAGCCCTACGGGGTGCCATGGATGGCTACCTTAGGATTTGAGAGGAAATCTGAGTTTGAAGACGGTCGAAGGAAATCGCCAGAGAACTCTAGGGCTCAGATTTTCTTTTCGAAAATTGCAGAAGTGGTTACACAGTGCCGAAATCCCGACTTTAATTGCCGTGCATTGACCACTCACAGGGTGACACATCACCCCTGCAGGCGGCTGCAGTCTGAAGGCCTGTCCCCCCTTTTGGAATACGGAAAGGCGCAGGCTATTATATAGCCCAGAATTACGCTTTTGCCCATGACCGTTACAGATTTCAAATTTAAAAATTGACACTTTGAAATTTCTTAAGTCAGGATCGATCCTCAAGGACGCTGTCATGCTCCGTTCGGGTACGGTCCTCCGTTGGTTCGATCAGGCACCCCCGCCTCAAACGCTCTCAATCTGATGGTCGAACTTACATCACCAACACGATGGTGATAAAGTCCGAGGGACTAGTGATGAGACCTTCGGAACCCGGTACCCCGAACCTGGTTAGACCCAAGTTTAGCCAAGCTAGCCCAAGTGACATAAGCCGAACTTGGAGGCCCATATCCAGATCACTCGAATAGACGGCCCGGCGAGAATAGTTGGGACCGAAAGCCCGATCTTCGTGATCGGGTCCGATCGACGGAATCATGCGTTCTCCCCCTCATCGGTACTGATCGGTCCAGGATGCACAAACTACGCTTCGGGCCATCCGCACTCCTCAAACATGTGACGATAGCCTCTAATGATCTTGTCAGAGGCGTGCCTGACAGAGTCGTACGAGCCTCCCTTGGTCTAGAGACAGCCGGCTAGTAGCGCCGAAAGGTATGACGCCGCGCAGCCGGCTAGAGCTACGCCCGGCGGTTGTCCCGCCCGACACGAACCGACCTAGCCGCATGGGACAAACACAAAACAACACCATACTGTTCACACAGTAGGTAATGCCTATAAAATGGACACTTAGGAACGAAAACAATCTATCTCTTCTTGGGTTTTCTGATATTTCCCTTTTGCTTTCCCTTCATTTGTCGTAGAGAACGAACATGGGCATGTGTAATGAACAACTATGTTATTGAATCGGCTAAGAGCATTTCTAACTCTTAGTCAAATGGTTTTTCCCCTTTTTCCAAGGGTTTTCCACTCTAAAATTGTCTTATCATTTTTCATTTGATTCTGAATCGTTTTCCCCCTACAAAAAAAATTAAAACCTAGTTCGTTTTGTAACGAACCAGACGACTGTTGACACCCCCGATTTTCAGACCACAACAACTTTTATGTGTTTGTTTTGAAAGTAAAAAATCAATAAAACACTTAATTACGAAAATATTTAATTGAGTTCATAACGTAATCATATTTTTATTTAGTTTTCTAAAGTAGAGAAAAACATTTGAAAAATATTTATGTAGGGGAATGAAAATTGATAATACAATTAATTGAGGGACGACTATTGAAATTTATTTGTATGGTTAACCATGGTCAAGATTCGATAATCACGTGCACATCACATGCAACAATTAAGGTTATTTTCGTCAATAAGGAGTATCCCTGATAATATCACATGTTTGAGGGATGTAAATTGATATTTTTTGAATTGGGTGATGTAAATTGATAAAATAGATCATTTGATGGATTAATATTGATATTTACCCATATTAATGGGAGGAACTTACTCAATTTTTTTACTAACGAATGTTATTTACAATATATTATTATTAATTGAAGTCTTAAAATAATTTCTCAAATTACAATATTAGATTTGTTATAAATATACTAAAATCATTATAAATATATTAAAATAATTCTTGAAAAAGTTCAAGAATATTAAAATAATTCTTGAAAAAGTTCAAGAATATATTACTACCGATGAGGGCTCCGGCACCGGGTACCCTCTGTTGGGTTAGGCCCAATCTAAGAGCCTAGCCCGAATGATTAAAGACGAACAAACGCGGCCCAAGATCGTCATTTTGGCCCATTTGGATTAACTAACCAGAAGGTCTATTAAGAAATCATGACCGAAGATGGAGTTGGTCGTAACAAGGAATTCACACGGACCGACCTAATGGATCGATCTAAACGGTTACAGTCACGCGTTCTAAGCTTCGGGCCTCTCCACGTGTTCCACGCTTCGGACCTTGTCACATTTTACACGCATCGGTCCCAGCCACGTTTTACAGCGTGCGATAATGACGTTCAACAGAATTATCAGAGGCGGTTACAGGGCGTGGATCTCAAACGCCATCAGCCCTATAAATACAGAACTTGACGACGGAATTAGCAGGATCCTTTGGATGCGAAGAATTGGCCGTTACTCTGTCGGGATTATTCTTATCGCTTTCTTATCCTCGTTATCTTCATAAGCCTATGTTCTTCTTGTATTTGAACTTTGATTTGATTAGTGAATCGACTGAGAGCACTCCCTGCTCTTGTTCAAGTGGTTTTTTCCCCATTTCTCGGGGTTTTCCACTATAAATTGCTTTGCCTCCTTACTGTTTTCAGTTTCTTAATAGTTCTCCCACCAAAAAAAATCATAACCGAGTTCTTTTCTTAACGAACCGGACGACTGTTGGTACCCCTAAAAAGGGACAATAACACCGCGTCATCAGAGCCGGATATTTTTGGCCGACGTTGCTCGAAGATGCTAAGAAATACACTAAACGTTGTGCCACATGTCAGTACCATGCTCCGATCCCACAGTTGCCTGGGGCTCCGTTATCGGGCAACCCATTGCCTTGTCCGTTTGACAGATGGGGGATTGATATTCTCGGACCTTTTCCTCGGTCAATAGGGCAAAATATATTTTGTATTGTGGCAGTTGAATATTACTCGAAGTGGATTGAAACAGAAGCAGTGGCCATCATCTCAGAGAAGGTCGTCAAACACTTCTTATGGAGAAATATTGTGAGCCGCTTCGGAGTTCCCCGAGCACTCATATCAGATAATGGGACCCAGTTCCGCGGAAAAAGCATATGGGANTGTTCAAGTGGTTTTTTCCCCATTTCTCGGGGTTTTCCACTATAAATTGCTTTGCCTCCTT
This sequence comes from Utricularia reniformis, assembly GCA_009725065.1. NCBI lineage: Eukaryota > Viridiplantae > Streptophyta > Magnoliopsida > Lamiales > Lentibulariaceae > Utricularia > Utricularia reniformis. The sequence goes on along the minus strand of RWGZ01001036.1, from coordinate 369,495 downwards.
ACTGTTTTCAGTTTCTTAATAGTTCTCCCACCAAAAACAAATCATAACCGAGTTCTTTTCTTAAAGAACCGGACGATTGTTGGTACCCCCTAAAAAGGGACCATAACAGTTTGGCGCCGTCCGTGGGGACGATTCTGTAATCCCATTTGAGGTTTATACCAGGGATAGGACAATCAAAGGCATGGCAACTGGAAATTCGACGAATGACAGTGACGTGCTTCCCGACAGTCTCCCAGCACCAATATTCACTTTACACTATCTGGAAGCTGTTGTCAGGAAGGTGGTACTGGAAATTACGTCTGAGAGAAGTGGGAAAGAACCACCGGCTGTTTCAAGCCCTGTTCCAAGAAGTAGAGGGTATGAGAGCGACCCTGATGAGCGTAGCACTGATGATGAGGAAATCATCAGACGCGGCGTAATGATGAGGAGGCCGAGGTATCGATCCACTCCTCCTCCCCCGGCCAGAGCTCCAACTCCCGCTCCTAGGAATGATCAGGAGCAGATGCAGCGACGAATCGATGAGCTCACTAAGGAGTTGGAGAGCATGCGTGCGCTGAAGGATTGCGAACCCAATCCGGGGCGCAATCCTGGTTTATTCTACAGGGCCATGGAGGCCCCGATTAGGCGGAATAAGGATGACGACTGGTGGCATAATCTGCACGCGGTCCAGGCCTCATCCCAACAATCTGAAGGCGTGTCTGCCGCCCTGGGAGATTTGATGCTCCCCTTTTCCGAAGAGATCTGGGTGGCAGTCACATATCGGCATTATTGCAAACCCGAGGGGTTGCCGACGTTTCGCGGCCACGGTGATCCGATCGATCATGTTGCTGATTTTGAGTTACGCATGGGAATGGTTTGGGCCTCAGATTCACTGAAGTGCCGCATCTTTGCGGCAGCATTACAAGGCGACGCCCGAACATGGTTCAAAAATTTGCAGGCCCGATCCATACAGTCGTATGACAGATTTATTTTGGCTTTCTCCGAGCAGTTCGCTCCAAATGTAGGATTGCCTCGAAGCAGGCAGGAACTATATCAGCTGAAATACATCCAGGCCAAAATGAGTCTTCGGTCCTTCATGGAGAAATTCAATAGGACCGCCCGGGGCATCAAGCTTGAGCTCCGGGATAAGATTGATATTCTGCAGCAGGTCTTGGGACCGGGCTCTTCACTAATTGCCTTTCGGCCAGTTTAGTGAAGAGTCTGCCATCCACCTTGGGAAAGCTTATTCAGAAAATCAACATGTATATTAAGGTGGATGAAGCGCTGGGGCTAGACTATTGGAAAACTAGCGGGAATTCTAAGCCCGCAGGTGATCATAGGGTTTCCTACCCTAAGAAGCAGTCGCTAGAAATAGCGGCTGTAGCTGAGAAAGACATCCCCTCGAAGAAGGAGGACGATCGGGTGTATTGCGAACTATATCATAACCGCGATCACCCGACTTTGAAGTGTCCGCTGTTGAAAGAGACAGTAGCGGCGATGAATAAAGAAAAGCCCGACTGGAATGGTCAAAAGGGCAAGCGAGCTGAATCCCCCCGAAAGGCCATCAGGGTGATGATCGTCACAGGCCGCGGGGAAGGGATAATCGGGGACAAACCCGAAACTATAATGATCGGATGGAGGACCGACGGTCTCCTCCTCCGGAACAAGACAGAGGCCAACACGATCGAGAAAACCGTGGTCAGGGCCGAAGAAGAAGATGGCATGGCCGTGGCGGTAGAGCCCCGCAAAACGAGGGTGGCAGACAGGAGCAGGTCGCCCCTCCACCCACTGAAACGGGTGCCCAACTTCCTCAAAACGAGGCGGCACCTAGGGAAGTAGCCGGAGATATTTATGTTATCTCCGATGGTTTAAGAATAAATGAATCGGTCTCGGAGCGAAAGAGGACAGCGCGCAGAGACTCCGCTGAGAGCTCCGAATCTGTGGCGCTGGTTGAATATGATCCAGCTGAGCGGTCCCCTTCCTTCGGGGAAGACATCACTTTCACTATGGCAGATCGAGAAGGGATTATCGATCCATGCGATGATCCCCTTACCATTACTGGAATCATTGGAAACCGTCGGGTCCACAGGATCTTAGTGGATACCGGTGCTTTGTGCAATTTGATGAAGCACGAAGTTGCTGAAATGTTGAGAGTTGATGCTCATGACCTCCTGATCGCTAATATAACTCTCTGGGCATTCGACAAGAGGAGCGTCATTCCATGTGGAAATATTATATTCCCAATTACCTTTGGAGAACCATCCTGGGACCGATCGGAGGATTTGGAATTCATTGTCATTGAAGTCGACTTGGCTTGCAACGCCATTATCGGACGGACCGGCCTTAGTAAGTTCGAGGCGGTTCCTTCTACTTTTCATATGATGCTCAAATTCTCCTCTATTCATGGAGTTATTTATGTAAAGGGGGATCAAAAAGTAGCTAGACAATGCTACATGAGCTCGTACCGAACTTATGCACCTGTTAAGAAGGCCCGGGTAGATTTGCTGGAAGAGTCGCAGCACCCGAGGCAGGCAATGGAACCCGTGGGGTTCAAACTGATTATTCGCCTGGTTGAGGATGACTCAACCAAAACTACTCGCATCGGGGCACACTTAACCCCGGCTTTTGAAAAGGAGTTGATCCACTTGCTGAGTAGCCATATGGATATATTCGCCTGGACCCCGGACGATGTTCCTGGGATTGACCTATCCGATAGTGAGCATCGGATCAACACTGAGCCTGGAACAAAGCCTGTTAGGCAGAAGATGAGACGTTATTCTCCTGCAAAAATCAAGATCATCCGGGCTGAGGTGAACAAACTGCTACGGTCAGAGTTTATCAGAGAGATCCACTATACTGAATGGGTTGCAAACCCGGTAGTGGTTTCCAAACCAGATGGGAAATGGCGGATGTGTATTGATTTCACCGATGTTAACAAAAGATGTGAGTCAGATCCATTTCCTCTGCCGCATATTGACCAACTAGTAGATGTTGTGTATGGCAGCACAATGATGAGTACCATGGATGCTTACTCTGGGTACCATCAAATCTTTCTGGCTGAGGAAGATCATAAGAAGTCATCATTCATGACCGAAGATGGCGTTTATTGCTACGTGGTCATGCCTTTCGGTCTGAAAACGCTGGAGCAACATATCAAAGGTTGGTCAACAAAATCTTTAGAGATCTGATTGGCCATATGATGGAAGTATATGTTGATGACATAATTGTTAAATCTATGAATGATGAAGATCATATTTCTTATTTGTCTCGTTGTTTCGAAGTATGCCGCAAATATAAGCTCAAACTAAATCCAAACAAATGCTGCTTCGGGATTCGAAGTGGAAAATTTCTAGGATATTACGTTTCAGAAAAAGGCATAGAGGATAACCCTGAGAAAGTGTAGGCTATCATTGATATGCAACCTCCAAGAAACAAAAGAGAATTTCATAGGCTTACTGGCCGACTCGCTACGCTAAGCAGATTTATTTCAAGATCCACAGACCATGCTCTATCTTTTTTCAGAGTGCTAAGAAAAGCAAGTCATCTAAACTGGACAGAAGAATGCGATCGGGCCTTTTAAGAGCTGAAGACTTATTTAAGCACTCCCCCGGTGATGGTGAGTCCAATGTGTGATGAACCTTTGGGGTTGTATCTCGCAGTATCAGAAGTTGCCGTCAGTGCAGCTCAAGTAACCATCCGAGATGTCTTTCACAAACCCGTTTATTATGTAAGTCATTCTCTGGTGTCTTCCGAAACCAGATACTCCACCTTGGAAAATTCATGATGGCTTTGAAGAAAGTTGTATCTAAGCTGAAGAATTATTTCCAAGGCCGAACGGTTTATGTTTATATGGACCAGCCTCTAAAAGTGGTCCTTAAACAACCGGATTTGAATGAGAGGTTAGGAAAATGAGTTATCAAACTCAGCGCTATGTATCTGGAATTCTTGCACCGAAGGGCGATCAATGCTCAGGTTCTAGCTGATTTTGTGGTTGAAATGACCTGATCGGCCATATATCTAAACCAAGAGGACGATCGTTGGACGGTCCATGTAGATGGGTCGACCTTCGGAGGAAGAGGGGCGGCATTACCCTCACAACGCTACAAGGTGATCTTATTCATTCCGCAGTTAAATTTTCCTCTGCTGGAACAAATAATGTGGTAGAATACGAAACTGTATTATCGGGAATGACCCTGGCCCGAAAGATGGGAGTTAGCAGAGTGCGAATGTTTTCAGACTCAAAGTTAGTAGTAGAACAGTTCACAGGGAGATTTGAAACTCATGATCCGACGATGAAATTATATTGCGCCAAAGTCCTCGAATTATCCAAAAAATTCAGTGAGTTTTCTCTTGACCATGTGCCACGGGAGTAGAATAAGGTTGCTGACGCACTTGCGAGGTTGACTGCGGGTATACCTCACATAGAGCCAAGCACTATTTCGGTCAATATCCAAGACCGACCTTCGGTCAAGATATCAATGACTGAACAGTCAGTTGAAGAAATTGGGGCTCTATGCCACGAACTCCAAGGCTTGAATATTGGCGCTACTGAATCTCCTGGAGAACCCAATTGGATGGACCCCTTTATTAAATATCTAACAAACGGCTATCTTCCTGAAGACAAGTCAGAAGCCAGAAAAATTGATGTCCGGGCTAAGAGATTTATCCTGATTGACGGACGATTGTTTAAAAAGAGTTTTGAGGGCCCGCTTTTGGGTTTCTTATCTCCTATTGAGGCTGAAGCCGTCATGATTTATGTTCATGAAGGGATATGCAGCATTCATTCAGGGGCTCGATCTTTATATCACCGCGTCATCAGAGCCGGATATTTTTGTCCGACGTTGCTTGGAGATGCTAAGAAATACACTAAACGTTGTGTCATATGTCAGTACCATGCTCCGATCCCACAACGGCCTGGGGCTCCGTTATCGGTCACCCCATTGCCTTGTCCGTTTGACAGATGGAGGATTGATATTCTCGGACCTTTTCCTCGGTCAATAGGGCAAAAGAACTTTTGTATTGTGGCAGTTGAATATTACTCGAAGTGGATTGAAGCAGAAACAGTGGCCATCATCTCAGAGAAGGTCGTCAAACACTTCTTATGGAGAAATATTGTGAGCCGCTTCGGAGTTCCCCGAGCACTCATATCAGATAATGGGACTCAGTTCCACGGAAAAAGCGTACGGGAGTTATGCATCAAGTTGGGCATCGCCCAGCATTTCTCATCAGTGGCTCATCCCCAAACTAATTGACTTACGGAGGTATCTAACAAAGTTATCATGAAAGCATTGAAGACCAAGTTAGAAGATTTTGGAGGAAAATGGTCTGAACATATCTATGAGGTCCTATGGGCATACCGAACTACATCTCGCTCAACGACCTAGGAATCACCCTTCTCATTAGTATATGGGTCCGAAGCAGTTAGCCCGATGGAGGTTGCAATCTGATCGCCCCGGATATCTCAGTATGATGAGCATATGAACGGCGAAAGGAGATTGTTGGATCTCGAGATGATAGAGGATAAGAGAGATGCGATTTACGCGAGGATGTACGCATATCAGCGAACTATGGAACGGGCTCATAACAAGCGAGTCCTCCCAAGGGAATTCTTTGAAGGTGACCTCGTCCTCATAAGCATAAAGGTGCAGAGGAATGTTGGAAAGCTAGACAGAAATTGGGAGGGACCTTATCGAATATCAAAGAAACTGGAATCTGATGCGTATAAACTTGAAACATTAGATTGTGACAAAATTCCCCAAACTTGGAATGTCATGAATCTAAGACGGTATTTCTTGTGAACTTTCGATTAAAAGGTTTGACTCAATAAACGTACATTCCTTTAAAATTAAGCAGAAAACAAGTAAGTACAAAACAAACTGTTTCTGATTGAGTGATGGACCGATCCTGGATTTGGATGACTTAGGACGAGTCTGGACTGGTGACTGAAGCCTCTTATCCACAAGGCTCCCAAGTCACAGTGATCGCTCTGACGAGTCAGATGCTCATGCACTTACCAAGTCCCATGGATGAGTTGCGATTCTCCCAGAACTCACTATGAACTAAGACACCCCCTTCAGCGGCTTTCATTCTTGGGAAACGGCCCTTGTACTTGCGAAATCCGCCACAAAAGAAGGATTGAAGGAGTCGGCATATCGAAACACAAGTTCAGCCCTGTCGTGGGACATATGTAGAACAAAAGCTTGGCCAATATAACCTACGGGACTTCAGTAGAACCAAGGTTTGGCCAAAGCTTGTTATGGACTCATAATGAACCTGGGCCGTGCCTTTCCAATTTAGCTATGATCCCAAGGACGGAATAAGAGTGATCCACACACAATATAAAACGACCAATCTAGTCTAAATTAATCCGAGTGAGCCAAGTGTAATGGTGGGGACCGATGAGTTAGCACCCTTTAAGCAGCCCCGATCTTACACTTGTCTAAACACACTCATTAATACGAAAATACTAGTTTACTTAAAAGGTCAGTTACATTAATTCATTCTAACGATTAAAAAGATGGAGTTGAGAGGGAAAGAAGCTTATATCAGGAGTAAGGAACAAAGCAGAGACAAAAATACAGTTTGAACCTAACTACCTTGCCCATCTTCATTATCCTCCGTTCTCTGCTCTTGCGGTTCGGTCCGGGATGCGAGCTGCCTCAACTCTTCTTCTTGATCGGCCACTTTCTGGTTAATCGCCCTCTCCATTTCTTAGAACAAATAGAAGAATGAATCATTCTCTAGAACAGGTTCTTCCAAGGATGGAATTACTTGAAAGTTTCCATCCTTCCTCAAAGGATCGATCATCTTCCATTTGTCATCCTCTGGGGAAAGCCCGAACTACTTCGTAACCTGGTCTCGCATGTTATCCAGATACTTAGCAATGTATACCCCGTGAATGTTATCCGCCAAAGCGAATAACAAGGGAGACTGAGCGAACCTCAAGATCGCTTCCCTTACCGAACTCTGAGCAGAAGCAAGGGCTTGAGTCAACTCCTCCTCCAAGCTCGATTTTTCTTCCTGGACCCGAAGCAGAAGATCGTTAAGTTTATTCCTCTTCTCTTGGGCCCGAGCTTGGGCTTGTTTGAACTCATCGTCCTTGGACTGTAGCTTGGCTTACATATCCTCTTGAGCTGCTTTCCCTTTCTTCTCTAGCTCAGAGATCTGACTTGTTAAGAGTGAGATTTCGGTCCCAGCTCTTAACAACTCATTATCCAACCGATCCCGGTCCTGTCGTATCGAAACCAGCTCGTCATGCTTGATCCCAACTTGCCTTTTCGCAAAGTCAAGTTGGTCTTGGACTTTCTGGGACACAACGTGATCACCCTGGTTCTTTTCCACGACGATCGCAGCGGTGAAGCATTTTCTCAACATCTGCATAGGATGCCAAGGTCAGAATATAAACCTTTGGGCCCTGAAATCGGGCAGGCTAACCTTAGTTGCGATGTCGAGGAAACCTTCAATCAATTCCTCCCCAGACACATATGGCTGAACGTTGTCTGGGTTCTGCTCCCCATATAGACGGAAATCTTCGTGGAAGGCGCTCCTCCAGGAAACCAACTTCTTCCCTCTCTTGAACCTGTCCAGTATGCCCAAAGCAACTCCCCAGTCGGAGTTGGTCTTAGGGCCCGAGGCAGGTTCCCTCAGAATGATCCCCTTGGTAGGGACCGAAGAATCGTCCCCCTTCTTCAGCCGTTTGACAATCTTCGGGGCTTTTGCTTCGGCCGTTCTCTTCCCTTTACCTAAGGGGACCGGTGGCAAGGAGACCTTGGCGTTTATACTGGGACTGGGGAGGACTTTCTCCACGGGAATAGCTCCCTGTAGTAACAAAGCAATTGTGTCAGCACCGATTGGGGAACTATTTCCAATTCGGTAAAGGCCGGATAGGCTCAAAGAGCGAATCCTAGCCGTTATCACCTCCTCTACCACTCCAAATACCCGAGGTGCCGACCCCTTTCCCGTTGAGGGCTGCCCTGTGCAACGCAGGGTTAGTGTGCATGCGCTGGTGGTCTGGATCGGGGGGTTCCCTCCAGTTGACGTCCTTGATGGATTCAGCGTACCACCCGTCGCTGATTCGGAGGGCTTCGCACTGCTGGTTGCTCCTTGGCATCCACCAGAAGGACGGGCCAAAGTTGCAACTATACGCTTAAGTCTGGAGCTTGACATCATTTCGGTTATCTGCAAAATAAATACGTAAGGATCAGGAATGACAACATAAGAATTAACTTCATACCCGATCCCTCCTCCCGAAGCAGGTCCACCCTCCTAAGACGTGCTTCGGGAGGAGGGAACATCGCCAGCGTAGCTGTGATATTTGAACGAGAGGGATTGAACCTAGTGCGGTCCAACCTACCTATGAGAGGATGTGATATATTTGACCACACCTTCAATAGGTCCTCCTTCGGGAATGTTATCCAAATATAACAAGATTCTCACTCATGTAAGGATTCTTCCTTATCTACTATCGCGCACTCTTTGGTGCGCATCGCAATATAATACAATTTGCGACACCCTAATAAGCCCTTACCCCTTCGAGACCCAACCAGAAACAAATTGAAAAAACTTTCTAAAGTTGGGCTACACCCTGTTCGTGGCAATAGAAGATAAACGCCACAATATATACTTAACTCCCCGAGAACAGGGCATAGGTAGGGCAATGAATCTCCCGAAGTACGGCCGCTACAAATGGATGTAGCGGAAAACGTAAACCGCACTTCAGGGAAGCATAACTAACGGGTAAGGCACTGGCCGGAATGTTCATTTCCGCTGGAAGGAAACAAGGGACCTCTTCCTTTCCCTTCCAGATGGAGTAATGAGCGGGAATTGAGAACTTAGATCTAAGCTCTTCAATATCTAACTCGGACATGGTTGGATACCTAGCCTTACGATGAGCTATGGTTGTTACCTTAAGAAAACTGGGTAAGAGTGGTCGAAAATGGGCAAAAGCGAGAATGTTGCGCGTCGGTTGTTGTGGCGACGATTTTTGCAATTAGGCGGTGGGGGTGAGCAGTCCCAGAAACCCTGATTTAAATAGTAAAATCCCGACGTATCAGGTGTTGCCACGTAGGATTACTACAAGCAATCGCAATCTGTACCCGCAGAGCACGCCTGTCAGTTAACTGAATACGTAAAGGCGCAAATCTGGATTTTATCATTTAAATAAAAATAACACGAAAAAAAGGCAACCGATACGCTCACTTGCAGTTCAAAATCAGTTTTCCAAATTTGCTCAAGTATGAGATCGGTCCCTAAGACGCTTTCCATCATCGGGAACGGTCCTGAAAGTGCCTGAGCCGTCATGTGATCGGCCTTATATCACATCTGCGATGTCACACAAGTCCGAGGGGCTAGTGATGAGGGTTACGGGACCGGGTACCCTCTGTTGGGTTAGGCCCAATCTAAGAGGCTAGCCCGAATGATTAAAGACGAACTAATGCAGCCCAAGATCGTCATTTTGGCCCATTTGGATTGACTAACTCGAAGGTCCATTAAGAAATCAGGACCGAAGATGGAGTTGGTCGTAACAAGGAATGCACACGGACCGACCTAATGGATCGGTCTAAACGGTTACAGTCACGCGTTCTAAGCCTCGGGTCTCTCCACGTGTTCCACGCTTCGGGCCTTGTCACATTTTCCACGCATCGATCCCAGCCACGTTTTACAGCGTGCGATAATGACGTTCAACAAAATTGTCAGAGGTAGTTACAGGGCGTGGATCTCAAATGCCATCAGCCCTATAAATACAGAACTTGACGACGGAATTAGCAAGATCCTTTGGATGCGAAGAATAGGCCGTTACTCTGTCGGGATTATTCTTATCGCTTTCTTATCCTCGTTATCTTCATAAGCCTCTGTTCTTCTTGTATTTGAACTTTGATTTGATTAGTGAATCGACTGAGAGCACTCCCTGCTCTTGATCAAGTGGTTTTTCCCCATTTCTCGGGGTTTTCCACTATAAATTGCTTTGTCTCCTTACTGTTTTCAGTTTCTTAATCGTTCTTCCACAAAAAACAAATCATAACCGAGTTCGTTTCTTAACGAACCGGACGACTGTTGGTACCCCTAAAAAGGGACCATAACAATTACTATGCGAAAATGTCATATTAAATTCAAAATATTATCCATATTACTTCAATATGAATATGAATGACATTAATCTACAATATTACAACAAGAATTACATTATATATTATTATTTATTGAAGTATTATAAAAATTTGTCACATTATAATGGACACGTTTGGAACAATGTTTGATAAATAAAGGTGAGATGATATGACTGTACTATGCTGTGAGGTGAATTGATCGTGATTTAAAAAAACTGTTTTGGAAACAGCGGTACACTGATCGTGATGTCATAAAATGACTTTTTTGCCCATATTTTTAAATAATTGTTTATAACTTAAAAATTATATTTCATATTATTTTATGATAAATTTGTTATGTCAAAACTATATTTTTAAATTGTTATACATATTTTTATAATTTGAACATGTAATTGATATAATATAAGAAGTTATTCATCAATATTATTTTTTTAACAAAATAAATTATAATTTACCAATGGTAAAATTGACATTTGACATGTGCCTTCTGGTGACCGTTGGGTTAAACCAACTGTAAACTCACCGTTGTTTTCTGCAGTCGTACGAACGTAGTTATTAATAATGTTTGATTAAAATATAATACAACTACGGTACGTTTACCGTACCGGACGGTGTATTGAGTTTCCAAACAATACCAATATTAGATCCCCATTGCCGTCCAACTTATGAAGTAAAGCTCATTTATAAAGCTCTTGGACAAATTGTTAATCAATGACACTCTCATAAATAGGCTTTTATATTTAAGAATATTATTAAATTGAGAATGGCATAAAGCTCTACTTTCATCGTCTTATGGAATTTGATTATTGTTAGGGCGAAGAATAAAAAGTAAGGGATTCTTCAATTCAGCGTTCTGGTTCAGGATCTGTGATTTTTCCATATGATTTATTTTTCTCGTGATACTTTGAATGAACCCTGAATCTCGATGTTTGAATTGCTCTTTCATGTTTCTTTCTGTTTGAGATCCGCTCTGAACATTTAATTTCTTGTTATTGTATGAAAATAAAACTTATTTTCATGCGTTAATTTCGATGGTGGATTTGGGCATGCATGAATTCTTTTAAAATTACGCATACCCGTCGGGGTTTTGCTACAAGTTGTAAATAAAACTTGCTTCAGTTTGACGCGTTGATTTCGTTGGCGGATTTGTGATTTTTAAAATCTGGATGAAATTGTTTTTTCAACTGCTTCTGTATTAATTATCTGAAATGAATTGACGTGAAGGTTATTTTGAACTGGGATCTCCCTTGCAGTTTTTATAGGGTATACAAGTTTCGTATCACAGAGATGCTAGAGCAATTACTCATATTTACACGGGGTGGTCTGATACTCTGGACTTGTAAGGAACTTGGAAATGCCCTTAAGGGCTCGCCAATTGACACTTTGATCAGGTCTTGCCTCTTGGAGGAAAGATCAGGCTCTTCATCTTATAATTATGATGCCCCAGGTGCATCATATACACTTAAATGGACATTTCACAATGAACTTGGGCTCGTATTTGTCGCAGTGTACCAGAGGATTCTTCATCTTCTTTATGTAGATGATTTGCTTGCCGTGGTTAAGAAAGAGTTCGGGGAGATATATGATCGGAATCGAACTACATACAATGATTTTGATCCCATATTTCTGCAGCTTAAGATGGAAGCAGAGGCTCGTGCTGGGGAAATGAAGAAATCAAAACAGGTGAACAAGTCTTCCAATAATCAGCTTGCTAGGAGGCTAGGGCAATCACACAAGGGCATTATGAATGGAGTAAATAAAAAAAAGAGTGTGGGTGAATCTGGAAATGATAGTGAAGATGGAGACAATGCAAAAAATTCCTTGCCTGTTGATGGATATTCGAAAAATAGTTTTGTTAGTAAAGATAACCTGGAATCGGTTAAGGTTAGAGAGAGTAAACTAAACAATAATGGAGCTTTTGATGTAAAAAAACTTCAGAAGCTTAGGTCCAAAGGTGTAAAGAAATCTGAAACTGCTGTAAATAAGGCTTATAAGGCAGAGCCTGCGAAGATCACTAAAAAGAACCGAGTTTGGGATGATGCACCAAAAGCAGGAAAGTTAGATTTCACTGATCCAGTGACTGAGAATGGGGAAGATAACATATCAGTTGTACCAACAAACATTGGAGAGAGTATGATGGATGAAGAGGAAATTTTTAGCAGCGAAAGTGAAGTTGATGAGGAAGATACAACAAAAAGTACAAAGGGTGATACAAAAAGCAAGGGATGGTTCTCATCCATGTTTCAAAGGTATCTTATTCGTGTTATACTACATGATTTTTTTAACAAATTATACTACATGATTGTAAAATTGTATTCATGTGTTATTTTCTTTTTGTATTTTGCACGACTTCATGGATGTAGTTTAAGATTTTTATATTTGTGCCATTTAATTCTCACGTACTGTAGGTAGTGCATATAGTTAATAATTTGATATTAGTCATATGTTAGCTCAAATAATATGATTCTTATAGATGTGACTATTTTGATATGGATTGTTATTTCATATATATTTTACCTTATAAATAAGGTATTCTTAAGGTACATAAACGAAAACCGCATGAGTGTATGATATTTATACAACTATGCTTTCTATGGCCTCAGAAGGGGCCCTAACCCATTGACTATCTTCAGTCTGTCTAGTTTTCCTCATTCCTTGATCCATTTATACGCCAATGTTTATATCCTTGTCACCATGTATTGGGATCTTGTTCTGGTAGAAAACCAATTGGTTCCTTCAAAGCATCCACAAGGTTATTACAACAGTGAGTCTCTATGCTCGTTTCTTCTGGTTTTTGGATGATTTCTTATGTATATCCTAGATAATTTGGTCCATGATTCTGGTGACCTGAATGTTTTGCTGCATGTCCACCATTTTATGATCTCTTCTCACGTAATTTTAGCCTCCTTGCATTCCCATAGGATTTGTTGTGCATTTTCTGCTCCTTCATACACATTAGACATGATGTTGTCCCCAAATGATTCCGTGTTGTGTGAAGAGCTCTGACCATCCAGAAGAATACACATATCTTTAGGGGATCCAAGATTCAACCCACTCATTCTTGATTTTGTGGCCATGTATTCTCACCAAAAGATATATTATATATCTCATTGCATGTGTTACCTCTGCCTTCTCTACCAATAAAAGAGCTTATGTCGTTGTGCAACCAATTGTACGGCTCCAAGCTCTCTCATAAGGTTGGCTCTTTTTTGTCTTGTGGCACCTCTGCTTCTCTCCTGGGATCATGTTCCATTTCCATGAGTTGTGTAGTTCTTTCATGTTAGCAACTAAGACATTGTTATTCTCGACCATATGAAATAGTCAATGGAATTTATGTTGTAATGCATCCACCACCATCCATCTATCCTTCCTGAATTTTTTGTGTTCTATTTCCCAATTTCCATATTATGGAGAGTTCAGTAGTAGGGTAGTTTCGTTGCATCTCATTAATTGCTGAGATGATGGAAAACCATATTCTATTCTTTTCTCTTGGTGGAGGATCCAAATATCCTCCTTGTATCTTGTATATGCTCTGTATTACTTGCTTTCAAAGAGCCCCATCATCTATTTGAAATTGTTAGTGTTCAGTATTTCAGGCCATTGACATTTTCGTAATTTTGTTCAGTATTTCAGGAAAAGCAAATTTGGAGAGGTCTGACCTGGAACCTCCTCTAAAGGCTCTTAAGGACAGGCTCATGACAAAGAATGTGGTAAAATATTTTGTTATTTTCCTAATTAAGGTTTTTTAACTATAGCATCAATAGTTTTTTACCCTACTGGTCTGCTTGTTTGAATAGGCTGAGGAGATAGCTGAAAAGCTTTGTCAATCAGTTGCAGCAAGACTTAAGGGAACAAGACAGGCCTCATTTTCAAGGATTTCTTCTATAGTTCAGGTACATAATAATCTTGCTTTGTGCTAGGACAGTGATGCAGAAAAATGAATTTGGGATTTGAACAATCATATTGATAATACCCAGTCTGCTATGGAAGATGCTCTTGTTCGCATTCTAACTCCCAAACGGTCCATTGACATTCTGAGGGATGTGCATATTGCAAAGGAACAAGGGAGACCATATGTTGTCGTTTTCATTGGTGTCAATGGAGTCGGGAAATCTACCAATCTTGCTAAGGTTCATTCTCGATTTAAGAACTTTGGTGTTTAGTGACTGCATACAGTTCCTAATGATTTTCTTTATCATTCCTTGTGCAGGTTGCTTACTGGCTTCTTCAACACAACATCAATGTTATGATGGCAGCTTGTGATACATTCAGGTCAGGCGCTGTTGAGCAGCTTCGCACCCATGCACGTAGACTTCAGGTATAGTGCATTGTTAAAAATGCATAATTCAAGAAATGTCCCGAACCTTAAATATGATCTAAAACTCTCAGATACCAATATTTGAGAAGGGTTATGAGAAAGATCCTGCTATGGTGGCAAGTGAAGCTATTCAAGAGGCTAAACGACTTGGTACAGATGTTGTTCTTGTTGATACGGCTGGTAGAATGCAGGTAATATTTCCCATTTCATTCTCAGGTTGTGAGATTTGCTCGATTCTCCTTTTTATTTCCATTACTAGTTATTGAATGCATCCTGATTTTTTTCTTTCAGTCGGCTAAAAAATATAACCGTTTCTATTTTTTTGGATTCCTACAATGAGAGAAAAAGAAGGGAATTTGTTTTTTTCTTTTCTCATGTTAGTTAACCTGTAAGAAAGAAGTTGGAACTGTCTTGAACATAGTCGAGAGCTGTTCATGCAAAATATCAGTTTCTCATGCCTGTACCTATTTTGTCGTTATGATGTAACGGTGGTTTTCAGGATAATGAACCTTTGATGAGAGCTCTGTCGAAGCTAATCCATGTTAACAATCCAGATTTGGTTCTGTTTGTGGGCGAGGCACTTGTGGGAAATGATGCTGTAGATCAGCTGTCAAAGTTCAATCAGGTTGGTTTTCATTGTGTATTGTGATGAAAAAACGGCGTGTTTGGTTCCCAAACTTTAATATGAGAAAATGGAGTATTGTAATTGATATTATTTTATTTTTAATGTGTAATGCAGAAACTAAGTGACTTCTCAGCCTCGACCACTCCAAGGCTGATTGATGGAATTCTTCTTACAAAGTTTGACACAATTGATGATAAGGTGATTTTATTTCACTTGGAAGTGATAAGGATGAGATATTTTGAGCTTCTTTTTATGTATCAGGTGGGAGCAGCTTTGTCGATGGTTTACATCTCTGGTGCACCGGTGATGTTCGTTGGATGCGGCCAGTCATATAAAGACTTGAAGAAGCTGAACGTCAAGTCTATTGTCAAGACACTCCTCAAATAAAAGGTTGGTTTGGTGCTGCTGCTTTTCCCCATTCAGTGCATTTTCCTTTTGATCTCACCACTATGAACTATGTGCTTTTCTAAAATGACCCTTCCAAATCATGTTTTGGATCATGATAGCTGAATTAGAGAAAATTGAATAAATAACCCCCTAGCTTAACTTATGAGCGGTATAAAAGTCATGTCTACGAAATTGCATGAATGATACATAAAGTTATCAATATTGTTTGTTTTTTTATCTAACGTACGGTTTTGGTTAGTATAATTGACCATCAAAGTTTACAAAGTGCGTATATAAGATCTTATAGTTTGAAAAATTATAAAAGTTTGACCTTTGAAATTCTAGAATTGTGCATAAAAATATAAAACATTAATGATAACGTGAGAGAATCAATGATAAATGTTATTAGTAACTTGAAGTGTTTTACGTACATTTAATTGAAGTTGGGGACTATAATTCCATATGTTTGCTCAAATAGTGTATCATATTTGTAATTTTGTAATTTGGAGAATATGTTCTTCACACATCTCTCGTCACCCAGCTGTATAAATAATTATTTGTTGGTACACTAGACGAGCTCAATAGTATAATGTATCTATAATGGATTTTTATCGGAATAATAAAATAAATTTACTTATTAATTTAGAGGAAATAAATTATTTTTTAATTTATATTGTTCATATCTTAAAAAAATCTATAAACTTCATATTTCTTTTTTCCTAAATAAAAAAATTATATTAGACTTAACCAACTTAAAACCATTACTGGTATTTTGTTTAAATTTAAAACTGTGGATGAGTNGCAAGTAGAACTGAAGTTTTCTCAACGGGAGAGGTACACTCGTACAGAGTCTCATGTGGTGTTGAAAGAACGATACATCCCTTTTCCATTTTTGTCGTGGTCTTCTTTGGGAAAGGGTTTTTGTCAAGCTGCCTACGCATCGGCCATCGAATTCGTCACTAATGTTCAAATGAGATTTATTTAGTTTCTATAAGACCCTTGTAAGGAATTAACCAAGTTGAGATGAGGAGGGCGTAAGGAATTGAGTTTCATATCCATTTTTCGAGACAATGAGATTTTTGTTTGTTTCCTCAAGCTGATAAATAGATCCCAGAGCTTTATTTGGTTGTGTTATTTACAAACCATGTTTTGATTTGCATTTGGTTGGATATGATGCTGATTGTTGTGACTTTGAAGTTTATCTATTTATATATGTTCTAGCAGATTTATAGCCCTCTGATCACAATTGAAAGTCTTCGATTTCATTTTCGTTCTTGTTTCTGTTATATGCCATGTTCCTGTTCTTTTTCGAAAGTTAGTGTTGCTATGAGTATGATGTATAAATCCCTGACTTGAGGAATCTATTTTGGCCATTGACCAGGAAATTGGATTGTTTAACAATGAAAAACAACAATGAAGAAGGAAAGGGTGCCAAGACTGAAAAATCACCCCCAACTCCTACTGTGAGCATATCTTTTTGCTGGTTTTATCAATTAAGAATGTTAGCCAGAGGAACAATAAATTATATTAATGCTATTTTTTGTTGGGTTCTTTTCTTCCTTGAAAGACTCCATTTTATCTATGTGATCATATGTTTTTATTTCTTCTCTACAATAAGTTTCTTTGTTTCAGACCATCATGAATAACTGCCATGTTTATCCTGATTGGGCATCTGTTCAGGTGATGCAGTCTACCTTCTTGCATTTTGCACATACATGAATTGGAGGCTTCTTTGTGAATGTTATGCTTATACTCTCTATAGAAACTCTTTTTTAGGCTTTTTATGGTCAACGGTTTGCAATGCCGACATACTCGAACACACCTTCTTCTCCTGCAACTTCCCATTATATGTGGGCACCGCCACAGGTTTGAACGTTTAGAGGCAGTATATTTTAGTCAAACTCTGATAATATTTGATTGCTCGTTGACAACAAAAGTGTCTTGCTTTTCAGTCTATGATTCCTCATTTTGGAGCTCCGTATACTGCATTTTATGCTCACTATGCACATCCTGGAGTTCCACTGGTAACTCGAGGGTCATTTTTAGTGTCATGGCTATCGAATCATGTTTACTTGATAGCTTATGCTATAATATTATGTTTCTTTATTAAGGTTGGTACTGCCCCTAGCGTGGAATCACCAGTTAAGTCAGCTGGAAATTCAGATGGAGGATTCTTGAAGAAACATAAAGACTTTGACGGCCTTGCGATTTCAATCGGAAATGGTAGTGTTGATAACAACGATATCGCAACTGAGCGTCGATCATCTGACAGGTTTATACGGCTTTAATGTCGCAGTGAAAATTTTATCATTTCATGTTCACTATAGTTCATTCTAGAAAATGGCGTGTTTGGTCCCAAAATTAGTGATTTTGGCAAATTTTGTTCCTATACTTTAATTTGGCTTACTTAGTCCCCACACTTTAAATGTTTTGGCAAAAGTAGTCCCCAAAGCTTCTAAATTTGGCAAATCTGGTCTCCATATTTTAGGGACTAGTTTTGCCAAGTATATTAAACTTTGAGGATTGCCAAAATTAAGAAACTTTGGAGACCAAATTTGTCAAATCATATAAACTTTGAGAACCTTAAATACGATCCACCCCTATAATTCTGATTAATGCTTGTAAACAGTGAGGCTACTGATGGTTCAAGCCATGGAAGCAGTAGAGCTTTGGAAGGGGTAAGTAGTATCTTTCTTCCTGTTAAATTTCCTAGAAACTCATGGTTCAAGCCATATTTTCTTATAAGCTTTGCTCGTCACTTTCTTTCGTTGTAATACACAGGCTTCTAAAGATCACAAGAAGAGAAGCCAACCGGGATCACCTTACAGAGGTAAGCTAACTTCATTATAGAAATAGGCACTTTATCTTTAAACTCTAACATAAAGTTTTAAATGCTTCAATATTGTAATGTTTATGTTCAGAAGAGGCCAAAGCTCTAAAGGGAATTGTGTTTTCTGCTAATGAACTTAGCCAAGAATACGATAAGTCTGTCGATGTGATTACTCATCCTGATTCACCTGTAAATAAGCCGGAAATCAAGTTTACTAGTTTGGATTTAAAAAAAGTGAAGTTAATTCCAAGTGATGTTGTGCAACCAATTCCATCTGAGACTTGTCTACAGGTTTGTTATGAATAATTCATAGTTTATTTTTCAAAACTCCAGCTCTTATTTTCATGTAATCATCAGCATGATCGAGAACAGAAACGGGAGAGGCGGAAGCAGTCAAACAGGGAATCCGCTCGAAGATCAAGATTACGAAAACAGGTACGTACTAGTGCTAGTACTACCTTGTAATATAAATGCTCAGCTTAGCCTTGTTTGTTGCATAGGCTGAGAGCGAGGAACTAAGTAAGAAAGTTGAAGGACTAATTTGTGAGAACATGAAGCTTAAATCGGAGATGAATAAGATGATTGAAAGATCAACAAAGCTCAAGTTTAGAAATGCTATGTTAATGGTATTTCACACTAGTTACTTACTTGTCTGAATTTATTTGAGGAGGGGAGTTATTTGGGGTAAATGCAGGGTAAACTCCAACTGAAGTTGGGACAAAGTGAGGATGAGGTTAGGCTTAAATGTAACCCTCCTTTAGCAACTGTGAACCTGCTAGAGAGAGTGAACAACGATGACGGGGAGGTGTTAGAGAGCAGATACTCTCCGGTGAAACTTCATCAGCTTCTTGATGGAAAATGAGTTAGTTATGTGAGTATGCTGCTGGTGGTGTTATATTTGTAGTTTCAGTGATTTAGGCGTAATTACAAGCCCAAAATTACTTCTAATTTTAATCATATCCCCGGTTGTCTTATGGGTTTAAATATGTACTATTATAGGCCAACGTGAAATAACTAATTCTGTAATTTTCGTTATTTTTATTACGATTGAGTTACATATATAGTAAATGAGATTTATCTAATAATTATATAGTATTATCCCGGGTATCATGTAATGAGACTAGGTGTAGACATTAATTTAGTCCAAGATTTGATCCGAAGGCGATAGAATTTTGTACACCAAGTGTTGGAGCGATCAACGGGGTCTGAATTTTAAAGGAAATGATTAACAGATCTGGCAAATATGTATCAAAGGAAAATGTTTCTTATTTTCATTGATCTTATAACGACTATAGATGATAAATAAGTAAAATGGAAAGGACGATAGAGCTCTACGACATCTTATTAATATTGACTCTTTCTCGGGGCCAAGGACGAAGTTTTGATCTTCGCTAGATTTTCGAGATCTAACTTTCACTTGTAGGCCTTTATGCATTTTCTAGATCAAATTTAAACTATAGTCGACTTTCCTTTGGGATTTAATCCATGTTCCTTGCTTTTTTTGTCACTACTTTACATCTTAATTCTTCTTAATTGTGCATCGATTGAGGATATTTTCCTCATCGACACTGTCCCATTCTTTTAGATTTTTCATATCAAATCATTGTGCTTTTATTTACTTCTCTCGTATAATTTGTCTCCCTAACAACTATAAATCTAAATCGGATTTGAATCATTAATTTAATATAATTCGTTGATTGTGAGCACTCGTAAAAAAGAACCACAACAGTTTGACGTCATATACAGTGACTTGTGGAGATCCATTAAGAATTTCTGATATGCTAGGATCGCAACGCAATGTATGCTCCGGGGATTCTGATGTTGTCAACAGACAAGTCTTGACGTAGATGAGGTTGACTACACCTCAGAGATTTGGACAGTTGACTACACTGTCCGGACTCAAAGGGAGGCACGATCTGTGCCTTAGAGGGTTTCTAACACCGATGTGGGCTACATTAATGATATTGATCCCCAAGTTTTGATGCGGATGAGATCTTCAAGCATGAGATTGGTCGAACGAAGGGTATCTTTAGACCCTGCAAATTCGCAGAGAGCCTACCTTGATATGGACAAACAAGAGTAGACACATGAACTGGAGGCTCTAAGAATGAAGCAGATCTTTGAATCCGATTTTGGGGAGAAACTCATATATTTTGTATCGGATCATGAAGGACCGATCCATCCGAATAGTTATAATGATCGGTGGCATAATGTGATTACCCCTTGCACCTCTTCACATAAGCTAGGGGTATCTCCGTGGGAGATCTTATGTTCACATTTTTTAAAGAGATCTAATCGCTAGTGCTAGATTGGTCCTATCCCATAAGTTCCGCATGGGTATCATTCGGGCATCTGGTGCCCTTAAATGCCAGATCTTTTCGTCGGATCTGCAAGGAGACACTCACACCTGGTTCAAGAACCCGCCTCTCCGATCGATTCAATCTTATGGCTGGTTTATACTAGCATTTTCCGAGCAATTTGCTCCTAACATGGGACCACCCCGAAGCCGCATGGAGTTGTATTAGTCGAGATACACTCATCCCAAGATGAGTCTTTGGTTTTTCATGCATAAGTTCAACAAGACGGCTTGAGGAATCAAATTGGAGCTTAATGATAAGATCGATATTCTACAACAAGTATTGTGTCGTGCAGTCTATCAGCAAATTTGGTGAAGAGCCCCCACCATTGGACAGTTGTTTAAAATATCAACAAATATATTAAGGTGGATAAGATTCTTGGAGTGGGATCCCCGAAGTCACTATGAAGCAATCACACCTTATAGGAACAAGAGCATAGCAGGAACGAAGGTTCATGCTCAATAAGAAACATCAGGTCGGAGCTATGAAAAATGATTGTGGCATTGAATCGGCAACTGTGAAAGATGATCGGAATGTGGTGACAGCCTAAGCAGAAAGGGAGTTATTGTGAGCTCCATCACAATACCAATCACCCCACATTCTCACTCCTTAGGAGATTATCCCCTTCTACTTTTGGGTTTCTTTCAGTTTCGTAGTAAGAATGTAGGACGATATTCTACCTATGATGAAGGAGGGGCCAGAGTATCACTCGTGTGGTGATGAACAGAAGGAAATGCCTTGTGAGGGGTTTTGGAATGAGAATCGGCACGGGTCGAAGGTGTTAAAGCAGAAGAAAGGAAATACAGGGAAGCAAGAATACTTAACTTTTTGTTTTTGCGTCGTCTGTCGCCTCTTCCTTTGATTGTGCAGGTTGAGCGTAGATGGAGAATGTCAAAGTTGAACGAAGGAACGCAGTCGCAAAAGGGAGCAACAACGCTGCCCTAGGAGAGAAAAAGGACGCAGAATGGGTCCTTTTCACTCAAGAGGGCAGATAGGCACAGATGGCAAAAGTCGCGTTAACGACTCTAATAAAACCGCTTTTGCAACTGCCCATAAAGACGTGTGTTTAAAAGACCGGCTGAGGCAGTGAAGAACACAGCGTGTGAAAAACAGAGCAAATCACAACCAGACTTCTGATTACAAATCAGAAATCAAGCACCAAAGGATCGTAGCGAGACATCAACCGGTATTGTGGGTGACAAACGCACTGATCGAAAGAGCCTTGAAGCAGCAAAGCAGGAAACAAAGGCACACAACAGGCAGCAAGAGGATCAAGATCAGAGTTCATATCAAAATATGTAATCTGTTCTGATTCTTGTAACGGCAAAACAGAATATAGTGGATTGGATCGAGATATCGATCCCGAGGTTTTTCTCCGGGTTTACTCCGGTTTCCTCGTAAAAGTAGCAGTGTTCATAACAAGCAAAATACGACGAATTAAAGAAATCAAGGAGCACTTATCTGTTGGCTCTCAAATCTGTGAATAAAAGAATCAGAGATTCTCTTCAGCGAGGGTTTTATCCTCCAACAGAAGGGTGCAATAATCGGAGCGCCCCTATAGTTATTATGAAGAGCAGGGGAACACATATCTTTTGAATTCTCAAACATGTAAAATCTGAATTTTTAATTTCATTGTCCATATCTATTCTCCTCGGTAAACTGGTATGTATATGTGGATTTTTTTTCAGATTCTAATTTTTTATTATGAAAATCTTCATTACCTCCATGTGCGATTTGTGGATTGAGACTTCCAAATAGTATGAGTTTTTATTTTGATATTCTTCTGCTTTTTGTTAGATGTACTAAGGTAGATTCATTTCCGGTGTCTTTGTACAATAATTTCATACTTATTTCTCTAGAAATTTATGATTTAATCGATCGGGAGAGTATCATGTAGCATAAGTGAATCATAAGTAAGGTGAATGATATCACAAGTAATCGAATTGATCCAAATATTTTCAATGTGATTCATTTATCTTATAAATTGGATTACATTATCCGGCCATTGAATCGTGAATTTCTATAATTTCTATTTGTAATATTTAACTCATTTCTAGCATAATTTTCACATCTGCATTTTGCTTCATCAAGATTACATCCATCTCGACTTAGTATAATCCTCTTTATGTTTGGATCGAATACTCTATAACCTTCATAGACATCATCGTTTCCCATAAATAATCTTTTAAGTTTATTTATTTTTTCTTCTCAAACATGTATGAAGGAGATGCATCCAAATATTTTTAGGTATTATATGTTTATATGTTTTAGTTCTTTGAGTAAATATACGTTGTATTTACAATTTCTCCCGAATAGGTAACTGTTATTTCTTTTCCATACAATTGATATTGAGTAATATCTATGATAGTTTTATTAGTTCTATTTTATTGTGAGATATATGGAATCATAAATTGATTAATGATTTCTTCTCTAGTACAAATTCCACACGTAAATGTTTCTTCTTTTATATGTTCTTAAGTATTTAATTTTTTCACCACACTGTATTAGATTTGATACAGTGTGTGATAAAAATATTGTATTAGATTTGTAGGATTATTTGTCACACATTAATGAGATTGATTGTATTATGTGATAAATTTATATATCACAACAAACGATGTATTATACATGATAAATTATGACATACCATTCAATTAGTATGTGTTCATGAAACCATATTATATGCATTTTAGAAATTGTTGAAACATAATAATATTCACTTTAAATTTAATTATAAATTTATTTTTAAACTATGTTACCACGACACGATTCAAAATGCGTAATTTTTTAGAGAATCATAATAATGATTTGTAAATTTTATAATTATAATAATTATTTTAGTTATATAATTTATAATTTTTTATAAGTTAAAATAATCATAATTATTGATAAAATATATTTTAATCATAATCAAATTATAAACATAATATATAATAAATAATTTATCATCAAACTAAAAATTTGTTAAAATTTTAAATTAATAAAATAATTAAAAATTGATAAATATTACATAACTTATAAAATTTATAACATAATAATTTAGATTTCTTATTTATTTTTTGAATTTTTTCAATTTTGCCTACTCATTTAACCCAGTTCGAGAATTGGAGAATCGAAAGAGAATCACGAATAATACAGAATCATATTCGTAAATTTATGTAAATATAAAGAATACTGATAACGTAGTTTTTAAACTATAATATATAATCAAGTTTAGACTTTACTTTGTATTCACTTTATGTATAATTAAATTTAAACTTTACTTTATATTCACTTTATCTATAATGCATAAATTCTGAAAAATGCATTATGCAATTCTTCATAAATTTAAATGTATAAACTTTTTACAAATCAATTTTTTGATTTATCATAGTGAATTTTCTCTTTTCTACCTCTTAGAATTTATATTTTTCATTTGTTATGTTTCTTTGACATCGTCTCAATATTTTTTTCTTTTTATTATATTATTTTTAATAAAATTATTCATTTTTTTATATTTACATAATATTTTTCCGTAGAACAATATTATATTTATCAATAATTGACTTGTCAAATTTTAGCTAACTTAAAATTTAGCTAAAAAATGGACTTGGCATATTTTAGTAAATATTCAAATTCTATATTTGCACATAACACTCCCCTATTTTCAAGTTAAACATATATTTTTAACAAATTCATTAACTTACAGATGTAATAATCTATGATCTCTAATTATTTATCCGTTTTTTTTGTTCACATGTTCTAAAGTATAATGTGAAAAATGTAATTATTTACAACACTAACGTACAGAATTCGTACATCGCCGCAAGAGAAAACCCTACCTAAACCCTGAAACCTGTCACTGAACCGCAATGGTGTCTTGGGCTTTCTCTGCTTGTTCTCCTAGAGAACGTGCAACTGCTAGTTTGGCACATTCGCAATTTTAGTACTTGATATCTATTGTGGGGAATTGCCAGAAATTATACATCTGGGGTTTTGGCTGCCCTTACCTATTCGGCTGTTGCCCATGATCGTGCATATGCAGATGGAAGCTTTAACTTTTATCCATTCTCTGGTTCTTCCAGTTCGAATTCGACAGCTTCTGAGCCTGAGGGGGATACTGCTGAACCCCGGGATGCGCCGATGGCTGATGAGAAGACACGTGTTCGTAATGATAATCCAAGGACGACATCGGCTAGGTTTGATCCGGAGGCATTGGAGAGGGGTGTGAAGGCTCTGAAGGAGATTACTAGTTCTTCACATGCTAAGAAGGTTCTGAAAATTTATCTTTTATTGATTCATTGCCGATTCTGTAGTGTTGTTTTTTATTTTCGATGAATATATTGGCTATTTATATAACTACATTTGCCTTAATGTTTTGTTGATGGGCTATTGGAATGCTAGTTTGAACTTCAAAGTTCTCGTTTCAATGTTTTTATGTGTAATATTTTTTATGGGGGTAGAAATTTATGATGTTAACTCGTGGGAATTTACTCTTCTGTTGTATTTAGGGAAAATGATTATTGCATCTCCCAGTTCTAAGAGGTGTACAACTGTTTCTTTTGATTTAGGCATTTGAAGTAATTAAAAAGAAAGAAGAAACAAGACAGCTTAATTTAAATTCTAAAGCAGCAGAATTCAAAGCAATGCAAGCGCNTTAAGAAAACTTTTAATATCAACTACTAAAACCAATCCAGAGTTCTTCCCTCGAAGATGCTCACTATCACAACATAAATAATTAATGAAAAAACGATGGCGCCCTAAAATAAATATCTGAAAATAATTACGTAAGAACCTCATATGGATTGGTTTGAATAAGCGGTCGGCCTAGACGCTTGGCAATCTCCTTCTTGTTCTCCAACGCCTTTTTAGCGGATTCCCGATTAGGGTCCAGATGCTTGAGTCCAACGACGAGGACCAAGCAACTAAGGGCGGCGCTCGCCGCATACAAAACAAGCTTCTGTACGAGTTCGGTTTCTCCTAAACCGCCCATTACTGAACGGATGCCGATCAAATTCCAGAAGCTGAGGGAAGAAGAACCGGCGCGTGGACTTTCGTAATGGGCTCAAGGAACCCAAATAAATAATTAAGATAATTTAAAAAAAGATGCAAGGGTAATCTCGTCAATGTCGTAGTGTTTGATAGAAGTTTTCATTTTGATTTGTAGAATGAGATATTGAATTAATGTGATTATTAAATTTACAATTACAAGTAAGAAATAATATAATTTTTTTTTAACTTTTACTTCCCAAAATTTAAAATTATTAATATATCATCTTCAATTCTTTCAATCTTTATTATTAGATAGAATATGAGAAAATGGCGTGTTAATTCCCAAAGTTTGGATAATTTTGTAAAATTGATCCCCAACATTTTAAAGTCCAAAATTAGTCCCCAAAATTTGATTAATTTGACAAATTGAATCCCCAAAGTTTAACAATTTGACAAATTAAGTTATCAAAGTTTTAACATTAAGGCAATAACACCCCCAAACTTTAAAGTTTACACAGCCGATCCCCAAAGTTTACATACAATAACAAGTATAGTCCCTAAAGTTTTGAAATTTGGGCAAAATCGGTTCCCACTTAACCATAACGCCGTTAATTTTACCGTTAAGATCAAACCCGGAAATATGAGCCGACCCGAAATAACCCGGGTTAATTAAATTTTTTTAAAAAAACAATACATATTTTAAAAAAATAAAAATTTATTATTTTTAAAAAATATTTAATTTTAAAAAACATAAAATAGTTTTTTCGATATTTTGACCGGTATCGCAGTCACCGGTTTGAACCCGGAAACCTTACCCGAACAGACCCGATCCGAAAAAATAATTTTTTAAAAAAAAATAATTATAATAATAACTTTTAAATAAACAATATATTTTTTAAAAAACTATTTAATTTAAAAAAACATTATTGTGGTCTGAAAACCGGAGGTGTCAACAGTCGTCCGGTTCGTTGCAAAATGAACTCGGTTTTTTAAAAATTTAGTGTGTGGAAGACGATTATGAATCAAACAAGAAGAGCACGGCAGTTTACAGTGGAAAACCCCTAAAAGGTGGGGAAAAAACCACTTGACTAAGAACTTGAAATGTTCTTGGTCGATCCAATAATCAAGCTGTTCATTACAAATACCATGTTTTTTTCCTATGAGGTCACACAGGAGGGAAACTTATCGAAAATAAATCGATAGCCGAAGAAGAGAAGAGAGTTATTTCCGTTTCACAAGTGTCTCTTTTATACAGCTCTCCTGCTGTATGCACAGTAGGGTGTCGTTTTGTGCCTGTCCCATGTGGTTAGGTCGGCTTGTGTCGGGCGGGACAACCGTCGGGCGTAGATCTATACGGCTGCGCGGCGCCAGGTCTTTTGGCGCTACTAGCCGGCTGTCTCTAGACCAAATGAGGCTCATACGACCCTGTGAGGCACGCCTCCGATAGAATTGTTAGAGGTTGTTATCACATATTGAGGAATGTGGATGGCCCAAAGCATAGTCTGTGCGATCTGGACCAATTGGTCCCGATAAGGAGGAGAACGCATGACTCTATCGATCGATCCCGATCAATAAGAACGGGCCTTCGGGCCCGCTTGTTCTCGTCGGGCCGTCCATTCACGTGAGCTGGATCTGGGCCTCCAAGTTCGGCTTATGTCACTTGGGCGGGCCTGGCTAAGCTTCGGCCTAACCAGGTTCGGGGTACCGGGTTCCTAAGGTCTCATCAAACATAAAATAGTTTTTCGATATTTTGACCGATATCGCGGATACCAAGCTTGATCCGAAAATTAAATATTTACAAATATACTATACAAATACTTAAATAGTCAATATGTAAATTGCCGAAAATCGATAATATATTTATATGAGTATATTGACAATCTATATACTCATACAAATATATTTCTCAATTTATAAATTTTCTAGAATTGATTACGGAATTTGTTGGAAATACCGTTAACCGTATTTGTATACTCATACAAATCGTCAATATATAAATTTTGAAAATCGATTAATTAACGAATTAGTCAATATATTTGTATGAGTATACAAATACAATTAATAATATTTCTATGATATTTTTGTGTTTCCGACAAGTTCCGACCTTAATAGTCATACTACACCGAAACGGTTTTCCAAACATCACTGGCGGGTACGGAAAAAAATTTGGCGCAACTGATATTTTGAACGTTATCGAAACTTATTCGTCAATATATAAATTGTTGGAAATTGTCAAAATAAATTTCTAGAAACAATTAAATGGAAACTTCAACAAATAAACTCATTAAATATTAATAAACTTCAAATATTGACATTCGCAATTTAAATTGATATCGTTGTCATATGTTCGGTCAAAAATTACAAATCAGATATAAGACTAATAATTTTTCATTTTATAAACACTAAAATGTATCGTAAAAATCATAAAAAACATCATATTCTTTCGTTGGGGACTAATTTTGTCAAATTATATAAACTTTGGGGACCAAATTAGCAATTCAAAAGTTTGGGGACTAAAATTGTCATGTTTTGCAAACTTTGATGACCAGTAACGGCATTATGGACCAATTTTTCCAAAAATATGAAACTTTGAGGACCAAATTTGCGTAATTTTTGTCCGGAGATCTTATTTGCCACAAATTACAATTTTGGGGACCAATTATGCCACACACATAAGTTTGAAGACTAATTTTGCCAAAATAATGATAGTTTGGGGACCGATTTTACATACATCAAAACTTTAGGGATGATTTTGCCAAAATTAGAAAATTTAAGGACCAAAATTGACAAAAAATCAAAATTATAGGGACCAAAAATGCCTTCCGTCCATAGAATATGTATGAGATGGATGAGAGCAATCGAACCTGTAACTTAACACATTTAAATATATATAGATCTTAGTTAAAAATATTGTATTAGAGATCTAATCAGTCAACTTGATTAGATTATCTCTTCTAGTTTGTGGTTTGAGTGTACTCGTGTGAGGCCGGCAATGTATGAGTTTACGTATTCAGAAAAATAAAGTTCTACATGGGTACATTATAATATCATTCACATAATACGATATGGATCTTCGAATGTCAAAAAAATGGTAGCAGGAAACCCGAACAAAAAAAATGAATACTAAGAACCGGGTTGAAAATTCCAAAGTCGGAACAGGCCAAATTCACTAGAAATTTAGCCTTACTCGCAAAAAATTGTGCAAATTCGCCATGAGTCGTATGTAATTTTTCGCGACAAAGGTATGTTTCAGTGGAACTTTGAAATTCGTTGCGACTCTAATGTAATTCCTCGCGACACATGTCAAATTCCTAATGATATTTTCTGTGGTTTTCTCCAAAAAAAAATGTAAATTCTTCACCAAGTCAATGTAATTCGTCTTGAGTTTCGAGACTTTGAGCCTTTTATAGGGACATGTGCCAAAATGCAAACTTTTTATTTTATTTTTCAAGCATATATTTATAGAAAGAGAACACAATACAATAATACATGCCAAAATCCACTTAAACACATTTGACCCTTGAAAACATCTTTCGAATTCGGATAGCCTTCAGATCACCTTGGGGGTGCCTCATGAAATGTCCCAAACAACCTTTGGTATCGTAAAATTACGATCAAACCTGATAAAGAATATGTGGGTTTTGATTCATTGGGTTTTCATCAAGTTTTTTGTTGAGCAAGTTCTAAAATAATATGTTTATAGCTATAGATGAAGACTTGTTGCCAACAAACTATATGTCTCCAGCTATGACATAAAAATTTGAGAAGAGAAAATGTGTTTTTTGATTATGTGTTTGTTATGCATAAACTCATATTCATCTAGAGACCCATTGGATCTAAACCCGACCCAATTGAATCAAGTATGTCACATTTGTTATATATCCTAAATATTAGGCAAAAGTTTAACAACAAAATATTTTTATTGAAATATATATAAGGATATAATTTACGTTTAGTATAATAGCTATTTTGCACCAATATTGGTGCGAGGTGAGAGATTAATTATTTTTTTACAAATCTGATTAGGGTGCTTTAATGATTCATTGATTAAAATAATATAAATATATATATATTTTTCAATTTACATAATAATACAATAATATTTCAAATCATTTCGATTACTAATATGATGGATTCTATAAAATTTTATACAAATTAATTAAAATTTAGTTTTTTTTAAAAAAAAAAATTACGCACCCTATGTACCCCCACCCGGTGTGCATCGATTGCGCTAGGTTACACAAGTACGAACAAATCGTGCAACCTAGTATAATAGGTTACCATTTTATTCTACAATATAATACTCATTTATTTTTGTATATTATTTCTAAATTATTAAAGAACATCTTATAATTATGTTTTATTTTTATTTATCTTTCTACATATATTGCTTTCCACAAATGCTCATATTCGGGGATTCATTAATATTATTTATTTATAAAAATTAAAGTATACCTGAATGTGAAAAAATATATTTCTTATAAAAATATGTCACCTATGGCTATAAGCCGTTGAGTTTGAAAGGAGGGGACCTCTTTCTGGACATTCCCATCCTCTTCATTAATGCTTTAATATAATAATTCCAATATCTATTTATTACAATGAAATTGAAACAGCTTATAATTAGTCTTCATAATGATAGATACTTAATTCATGGAATAAAATTAAATACATTTTAAAAATATATATTTAATTTACAAAATATATAAAAACAGATAATATTTCCCTCTATATAAAAATTCTACAAATTCATATTGACATTTGTCCGTAGGAAGGACCACGTGTCAATTGTGAATACTAGAGGGGAAGGAAAAGGCATGATAAGACCAATTTTGATGTTTGTTCTTTAAACTTCACAAAAATCAAACTTGGTGGGCTGGTGACTAGTTATGGGCGATGGAATCCAAAGCTACGGTGGAAACTGGAAACCCGATGAGAATCTGATTTGGGGATTTGATGGGGACAGTGAGCTCCAAATTCCTTCGGTGAATTGTTGTTTAATAATTTTCATGATTCTCAATTACTTTCTTTTGACTGGTTTTCCCGTGGAGAATTGGGAAAATTCCATAGCGACCACAGCTTTCTGTATGCCTACGATTCATCATTATACATCGTGTTTTACTTTGTGGGAAGTAAATGAATCGAAGGAAAATTTGATTCAATCTTCATATATAAACTTCAAAATACTTACTTGCATACCTACAGTAATTAGAGTTTTTATAGTCTTTAAAACTGTCATTTGGCATGGGGTTTTGTTGAGATAAACTCTTGGTTTCTAATTTATGGGATTTTGTCGCTATTTGAAGAGAGGTTCACACTTTATACTGGTAATAACTCGTTCCTTATCATGAAATAATGTATCATAAAATGTAATTAATTTGAAACTGTTTGTTTTGTACATTGATAGCAATCCATTTGGCTGTTCAAAAATGGTAACAGAAATTGAGAATGACAAGGAAGAATTGGAAGAGATTTCAGATGTACAGCGTGAAGCTAAGGATATTCCTCCATGGAAACAACAGATAACAGTGAGGGGAATAGTTGTTAGTATAATTATAGGAATTCTTTACAGTATAATAGTGATGAAACTCAATCTTACAACTGGACTTGTCCCAAACCTCAACGTTTCTGCTGCTATTCTTGCTTTTGTTTTCATTACAACATGGACAAAGCTTCTCGAAAAAGCCAATATTGTTACTAAACCATTTACTAAACAAGAGAACACAGTTATTCAAACTTGTGTTGTTGCTTGTTATGCCATAGCTTTAGGAGGTACACTCACAATCTTCAAATCTATACATTATGTGATTTTAGATTTGTTCTATTTGTTAGTGTAATCAGGTGGCTATGGGGGTTATCTACTGGGGTTAAGCAAAAAGATTTATGAACAAGCAGGGGTTGATACGAAGGGGAATCCACCTGGGAGTTACAAAAATCCAGGGCTTAACTGGATGATTCCATTTGCTTTTGTTGTGAGCTTTGTTGGATTATTAGCAATGGTTCCTCTAAGAAAGGTAAAATTCTTCTTACTATTAAAGAGTTATGTTATAACTAATCTAAAAGCAGTGCCCCTAAAGTTTGTAAATTGTATATTACACCATGGCTCCAAACTTTAAAATATTGTAAATACTATGCTCTCAAACTTTAAGAATTACATAGTTGGTCCATGAACTTCAAAAACCGTTTATATTTGACCCTTATACTCGTTAATATTTTAAACATCTCAAGAGTTTGTATTGAATCCATTAACCTTTAAAAGATGTAATGACTATGTCTCTAATCTTTGAAAATTTTAAAAATAACGCATAAATTATCAAATTTGTTTATATGAAAAAGGCGAAAACCGATACTATAGACTCGATGATCATTCTTGAACGGTTTTAAAACTTCAGGGGCTTCTCTTGCAATTTACAAACTTCGAGGCATCGTCTTTACACTATTTTAAATATTAGGGGTCAATTATGTAATTTTCTCTATTATAATGTGGTTTAGTATTCTCATCGTTCTCTTTTCCTTTTAAAGGTCATGATAATAGACTATAAGTTAACATATCCAAGTGGCACAGCAACAGGTGTTCTTATCAATGGATTCCATACCAAAAAAGGGAACAAAGCAGCAAAGTAAGCATCATTTTTTTGAAATGTTGTCGTTATAAATCGTAACGAGCCTACGTAATGTTGATAATTTAGGAAACAAGTGAAGGGATTCGTAAAGTTCTTCTCATTTAGTTTCCTTTGGAGTTTCTTTCAATGGTTCTTTGCTGGTGGACAACAATGTGGTTTCATAAATTTCCCAACTTTTGGGCTACAAGCATGGAAACAAACGTGATGTTTAAAATTTTGATTTCCCAAGTATTGTAACTCTTTTAATCAGTAAAAACTTAACTCAAAATATTGTTTTTTGCAGATTTTATTTCGATTTTAGCATGACGTATGTTGGAGCAGGAATGATCTGCACCCATCTTGTGAATTTTTCTCTAGTTTTTGGAGCTGTGATCTCTTATGGAATCATGTGGCCACTTATACGTGCTGATAAGGGAAAATGGTACCCTTCAAATCTCAATGAAAGTAGCATGAAGAGCTTAACTGGCTACAAGGTCTTATGATTCACAGCTTTTCTTCATCATTCACAATTTCAAACTAATTGTATGCTTATCACTCTTTTTATTAATCGGTATACAGATATTCATTTCGATGTCCCTTCTTCTCGGTGACGGCCTATACAATTTTTTCAAGGTCCTCATCATCAGTGTCATAAACTTGCAAAGAACATTCAAAAAGCGGCATCTTACAACATGTGAGTATTTTTTCTAGCTTTCAACTATGTCATTTTGAAATATTATAGAAATTGTCCCACATTAGAATTCAGATGTGGATTGGATTGGTTTATAAGAGAGAATGTGTACCATAGTAAATGGCGTGTTCAAGTCATTTACGCTGTGGTGTCCTCTTTTTATACGTTATATCCAAACACACTCCCCACATAAATTGATCCGACTCTAGAAATTGAACATGTCAATCATAGTCATAGTTTAAAAAGCTAAAGAAGAAATGTGCATCTCTAGATCTCATGTAAACAATGAAGCTAAAATCAACTCTATAGTTTTCTAAGATGTAGCTAATATATTACTCAACAGCGATTCAAGAAGAAAATGAGCACGATCTGGATGACATCAAAAGAAACGAAGTGTTCATGAGAGAAAGCATTCCAATATGGGTTGCATGTGTAGGATATGCACTATTCACAGTTATTCCAATAATTGTTGTCCCATTAATGTTTCCTCAGCTCAAATGGTACTATGTTCTCTTTGCCTACATTTTAGCACCTGCTTTAAGCTTTTGCAATGCGTATGGAGCTGGTCTCACTGATGTAAACATGGCTTATAACTACGGGAAAGTTGCTCTATTCATCTTGGCTGCTTTATCAGGAGAACAAAATGGTGTTGTTGCAGGTCTCGTTGGTTGCGGTGTAATAAAGTCAATGGTTTCAATATCCTCAGACTTAATGCATGACTTCAAAACTGGCCATCTCACAATGACATCTCCAAGATCAATGATTATTAGTCAAGCAATAGGTACTGCAATTGGCTGTGTGATCGGTCCACTCACATTCTTCTTATTCTACAAGGCGTTTGATGTTGGAAACCCTAATGGTATTTATAAAGCTCCTTACGCATTAATATACAGAAACATGGCGATTTTAGGAGTTGAAGGGTTTTCAGCTTTGCCAAATCACTGTTTGCAGCTATGTTATGGGTTTTTTGCGGGAGCAGTGTTGATGAACTTGATGAGAGATTTGGTACCTGGAAAGTTAAGTAAATGGATACCTCTTCCTATGGCAATGGCTTTGCCGTTTATATTTGGGGCGAATTTCGCCATTGATATGGGTTTGGGAAGCTTGGTAGTTTTTGTTTGGGATAGAATTGATAAAAGTAAGGCAAATTTGATGGTTCCTGCGGTTGCTTCAGGCTTGATTTGTGGAGATGCTTTATGGATTTTGCCTTCTGCAATTTTAGCATTGGCTAAGGTGAATCCTCCGATTTGTATGAACTTTTTACCTGCTGTTAAATCTTGAAAAAACAAAATATGTGGAACAAATGATGATATGTTGTATTTCACGTACTTGTCTAAATAAAAAGTATATGGATTCTAACAATTTAACCTTGAAAAAGAAACACTCTCAAATTTTAAGGAATTAATATCGAACAAAAGTATAGAATATTAATATATTATAAAAATAAGAAATTAAAATTTTTAAACTTAATAAAATAAGAATTATCAAACAATATATATATCTATAATAAAAATGACTTAATAGTCAATGATTTTTAGCTTTGAAATACAATCATAGAGAACATAAACTAAAACTATTTTTTTCCATATGGTTGCCCAACCGGATTAGTATTAGCTTGCCTTTTGTTTGGCTTTCAACGAAATGTATATATAATTAAATATAAATAAATAATTAATTTTGTAGGTGGATAATCAAATAATTATATTCACTAACGGTTTAGATATCCAATATCTCAAATTGCCAAAATTGAATATCCCAATCTCGGTGTTGAAGAAAGGGAACTAAAGAGGATATTATCCATAAGAAACGAGGTGTCAATCTGATTTGGGGGTTTTCTTGATGGAGATATATGGTGAAAGCGAGCTCCAAATTCCTTCGGTCGACTCTTATCCATTAAAGCGTATTCATGGATCACTTTCTTTTGACTAGATTCCTCAGTCGGAAAAAAATTAGGTCGTATCGTACTTTTATCACGACCACTGCGATTTTGATCAGGATCCGTCGTTTTTCTTGTTTTTCCAGGAAACTTAGTGCGCCGGAAAAACATAACCATTTTCTAAAGAGTCAACCACGACCTAATTGCGTAGTACAATCCTTTTTGTCGTCTTTGAAACTGGATGGCCATTTGGCGTGGTCTTGTTGAGCAAAACTCTTAGTTTCTGATGTGCGTTGGGATTTTGCCCTTTTTCGTAACCTGGGCATTTGTCGCCATTGGGAGAAGATGGTTATTTTTCTTCCTTTCTGCAGTTTTGTCTTGTTTAGGGGAAAATGACTCATTTTACCTTATCCACACTTATTCAAACTTGCACTGTTGATTATTTGCTATGCCATTGCTTTTGCAGGTACTACAAAACATTACATCATAGAGACAACGCCTGCAATTCATCTCATTTTCACTATTACCAACTTTCTATGCGATCAATGAAAGGTACTGTAATATTCCCTATATAAAACTACGTAAAACTTGAGAGATTGAGTTACCGCATCTTGTATTTGAGCTTGTCTCTGATACACCATCCAACAGCTTGGTAAATCCAAAATAACTCAGCTTTCTATCTGCTCTGATACAATTCCTCAGAGAAGCATGTCCCATTTGATCCACATTCATTTCCTAAAATTATATAATGTCAAATGAATCAAAGTAAGTAAACACCACCAAGAGTATAAGCACCTAACCTGTGCAAACTCCAACTCTGAGATAACTCTATTTCCATCTCTTTCGAACTCAGAAAACGCTAAATTCATGATTTCAAACCATCTTTCATATGTCTTAATCTCATAATGCCTTATTGTTGCTGCACAGAACTCTCTAAAATCCATTCTTTCAGGGAACAGAGGCTCCATCTTAAACAAAAATATTTGCTCAACAAATATGGAAGGAAGCTTAAAGCTAGTTGTGCAATACAAACACTCTGTACCTGATTTACAATGTCACCAACTTTGGATTCTTGCATAGCTTCTGTTGCATTTCTCTCAAGAGCCTGAAGAAAATTCCCAGGTAAGTGATTTACAGAGTTGCAAAATAAAACATTCACAAACCGTGCGGTAATTCTCAATGGTGACATAATTCTCTACTGGTTCCAAAAGCCCAAACTGAAGTATCTGATAATATAGCTCAGCATGATTCAAAGCTTTTGACAGTGCCTGTATAGAATGGGATTAATATAATGTTTTACTTGTTGAACCACAGGCTGGCTATAAGCCTATAACACTTACTCGTAATGCTGCACGCTTTAAATCAGAGGCTTCGACGTACGATTTAGTTGATTCGTAGATCACAACATCTAATGGAATCTCAAACTCCAATTCTCTTAACCATGGATGCGCTGCACTTAAGATATATAAAGGTTAGTTGAAATTTAAGAAAGAAGTGTTAAATACCGAATTCGTACTCATTGCTTGAACTGCTGTCATTCTTTTTCTGTAATCTTTAATCAGAATCTTTTTTACAAAGTCTTTAGCTTCTGGTGATAAAGATGGCCATGGTTTAGAATGATAATCGGGATTAGATCTTCGGATTAAACAACAAAGTCTATCATAGATTCGGGATCTAAACGGTCTGAATCCACATAACAAGATGTATGTTATAACACCAATGCTCCAAATATCAGCTTCAATGCTGTGTGAACTTTCAAGTACTTCA
Organism: Utricularia reniformis; assembly: GCA_009725065.1. Taxonomy (NCBI): domain Eukaryota; kingdom Viridiplantae; phylum Streptophyta; class Magnoliopsida; order Lamiales; family Lentibulariaceae; genus Utricularia; species Utricularia reniformis. The sequence continues at coordinate 332,986 of RWGZ01001036.1, read as the reverse complement.
GGAGCTTCGTAATTTATAGTTCCAACAATCGCAGTGAAACGCTCACCTAGAACGATGCGTTCGGTTAGTTTTACGATTAATTCAGTTGAATGAAATGACGTTCACCTGGCTTAATAAATTCTGCATGACCAAAGTCTATGATCTTCATTGTAGAATGCTCTTCTCGTGTACTGAAGATACAATTCTGCAAAAGCAATGAAAATTGGACATCGAGAAGCAAGAAAAAACGGTGTTTAAATGACGATACCTCCGGTTTCAAATCACGATGTGCAACACCTTGTAGATGTAAAAAAGCAACTGCATTTAGAATCTGATTAATTAAGATCTTGGCGTCGTTTTCTTCGAATCTTCCTCTGTAAACTAGAAATAAGATATCGATCGATGAATGTATTAAGAACGAAGAGTATCCTTATTTACCGTGATGAAATTTTATCGAAGAGTTCGCCTCCTTTGCAAAATCTGTTGAAATAAGTTAAGAGATTTGGGAATTTGTAGAAGAGGGTAAAAGAGAGAAAGAAACACTTACTCCATAACTATATAGGCATTATTTTCATCTTCAAATGCACCATGGAACTCCACGATGTTTTTATGTTTAGAAGCTGAAAGTAAACTCAATATCTTCACCTCCTTACGAACAGCCTCCACAGATTCTAAACATGCTAACTGAAGAACACTTGTTTTAAACAGCTGAAAAATGAAGAAGAATGTTGAGATTTATCACATGCCTGGTCCTTGGGAATGACTTTCACAGCTACTTGCTGCTGATTCTCGAGGTTTTCTTTTCTGCATTTGGCCGCATAAGTAACTCCAATAGAGCCATGGTTGATTTCGTTCAGTAACTCAAATGTCTGTGAGAAGTTCGTTGAGAATCCCAAGTTCGTATTAATGTGTTGTGACGGTGTACTTCCTTCCCCTCTGTTGATTGTGGGTGCCGCCACAGGACTGGGACTAAGTGGTCGTAGTTCTAGTTCCACCGTCATGGGATTCTCCGGTGACGGTGGAGGACACGGAGAATGCACTGACGTCAACGGATTTGCATTGGAATTTGAAGTACCGGGACTTGCTGCAACAATTTCGCTTGTCGATCCTAATGGAACGGAGGTATCGGACGGCGTACGCGATTCCGATGCGGCGAGGCGTTGGTGGGTTTCAGAAGAATTTACGGACGGCGTTTGCGATCCAGATGGAGTTTCCTGTCGGCTTCGGTTGTCATCTACGGCGGTGTTCTTGCTACAACAATTCCCCATTTCTTGAATAGAATAAAACCTCAAGAAACTGAAAACAACATCCAAGACACCAGGAAAAGAACGAAACACGCCTGAGACAGAGACAGTTGACGAATCCCGCTGTAACAAACCCTTATTATGTTTTGTGAGGAAACTGGATTTTGAATCATCCAGAATTCAAATTTCTGATCATCAAGTAGTCAAATGAAAGAAGTAACTCATGCGAGTTCAGCCATTTGCGGAAGGAATCAGAGCAAAGCCAAGTTCAAACTGCACAAGAATCCATCACATGCAAAACTATAAATAAATAAATTAAAAATCATTCACAATTTCACATTAATGTCCATTATAAAAATTATTTAATTATTACAATTTTAATAAAACATACACGATATAATCCGATCTCTAATCTCTATATATATTTAAAAAATTTGTATATGTTTATAATTTTGTCTTGCTATTCATTTTTTTAAAAAATGTAATAAAGATGAAATATCATTACTTTTAATCTATGTTTCAAACTGCGGTTGGACTGATTCTTCAAATTAAAATGTTATAGTTTTCATTTTTTTATTTTTGAGCTAAATAATAATTTAATATTTTTTTATGTTTTTTTCAATATCTTTTCTTTATTTCAGTTTTGATTATTTATGGATATTTATAATATATAAAATAATTTTAATTATTTCTTACAAAATTCTTATGAATTTTTTTTTCATATATTGATGAAATTGTCTTATATTTACTTTATGGAGTAACATAATAATTTATTGATATGATCAAAGTTATGATATAATTAAATATTTTGATAATTTTTACTATTCAAATCGGTTCGAATCACGGTACTTAGTGAACCAAATATTTTCGGTTCGATAAAAATGACCGATTTACAAACATAGCTTTTAATTACTTCAATTTTGTTATTTTACTAAATTACTTGAAATGAAAATAATAAAAAACCACCCAAATTCAATATCAAATAAAACAAATTTACGCATAATCGATATATAAAGAACCGTACAAAAATTAATTCTTGCAAAACAAGAACACTCGTCTGCATAAATACAATATTGTTATGGTCTAAAAGATCAGAGTATTAACAATCAACAGATTCGAGATTATCGGAGGCTGTTTTTATGATTTGTTTTTAATGGGTGACAATAATAAGAGTGCAAATAAAACAATGAACAATGCAATTTAACATGGAAAACCTCTTAGAAAAGTGGAAAAAATCACATAGCTAAGAGTAAGAATACTCTTATCCGAATTTATTAATAAAACAGTAAACGTTACAATTGAACACAGGCTAAGAAGATGACTAAGGTAAACAACGGGAGACAAAGTAACGACAGTATAGGGCTGTACGCGTGAAAAGAGGTCATCTCGAGCCAACCACTTCATCTTGTATTTGTAGAGGGGAATCGTGCGTGAAAAATGCTCCATAATCGCCTCTGACAACTTTGTTTTCCTCTCGACGTAACCGTTTTGGACCGATCTGCAAGGTCGGTCCCGAGTTCTCAATGAGCGATCCTATCAATGATCATTCGGTCCTGATAGTTATATGGGCTTTGAAACTACGTTACTCTTAAATAGGTTAGGTCGTCACCAAGTATGGATCATGGACCACGTAAGTTTGTTTCTTGTCATATGAGCTAATCTAAACTACCTTGAGCTTCCGCCAATTAGGGATACCGAGTCCCAAATCTCTCATTAAATACCAAAACCAAAACAAGTTGGATCTGATGTGATCATATGAAAGTTCAATATTGATTGAACCCTATAAAAGCGATCCTAAACCCGAATTTTTTATATACTTTAAATTTAAAACTGTGAGAATAATTGGTTTAAATTGTTGAAAATTGACTTAATTGAGAATATGCCAAAAACATAAAATATTTTGTAGAATGTAACGATTTGATTATTTAAAATATTACAAATATTTGATGAAGTTTTGAATTTTAAGAGATGTTTTTTTATATTAATTGTTATTTAAATCATTGAAGTAATATTGAATTTGTTTGGTAGCGTAATTAAAATTATATTGTGGTGATGTACGTAAATTCAAAGGGTTTGTTTGGTTCAGTTTTTTTAAAATTGCGGCGTGGTGAGGTGTGGTGAGATGTGGTGAGGTGTAGTGAGGTGTGGTGAGATATGATGATCGTAAATTTTTAAGTATGTTTGGTAAAATTGAGATATTACAATCGTGATTTATGTAAAAATACTAATATACCCTTATATATATAAAATAATAAATATAATTATATTATAATTAATAGAAGTAAGGGTAAATGAATCTTTTCCAAAATCACGATGAGGCCATAGCTGGTTTTAGCAGCTGTGATGATATTGTGATTTTTTAACGATTATCACATCGCAATTAACCTTATGTTTTGTGCGCATTAAAAAAATCACGATTTTAACATCTCACCGCTGTTTTAATCGGGGTACCAAACAAACCCAAAATGATATTTTTAGACGTGCAAAAAATCAAAAAAAAAATTACAGCATGTCCAACTTTAAAATTCACGATTTTACCGCTGTTGCTAAAATCTTACTCAAAGGCAACCATGATTAATTATTATTATTACACCATCATAAGAAAAATTATTAATTTATCATTACTTTCAATAATTCAAATATTATTATCCTTATGGAGAACCTACTTATATTACCAATTTTAAACCAGTAATATTTTTTGCCACCGTTCAAGATATCCTATCTAGAATAGCAATTTTAGGGCCATTTAAGATAGGCTAGCTCGAATCGAGATAGGGAAAATCAATTTTAAAAAAATATAAATTAACTATACAATAGATTACAAATATATGAAAACTTAACGATTAAATAAAATTTTGATAAATAAATAACGATTATATTTTGATAATACTTAAAGTTTACTCGAAAATTAAATTATACACTACTAATAACAATTATATTATTCAAATAACCTATATTAACAAACCCTTACAACTAATTTATCAAATTAAATACATATAGTGTTTCCCATTACATAAAATTGACAATATAAATTAATTGAAGATGTTCATCACAATCAAATATTCAAACTATTATATGATAAAATATGATACAAAAGTAATGGACAATACCAAGAATTTACGGTACATTCCACAATACACAACTTATCATAGTAGTCCTTATGACAACTTGTCCAAATACTCATTTTTCATTTGCTAGGACTTCCAGGATAAGTTGTGTATTGTGGAATACACGGTAAATTCATGGTATTGCCCATTGCTTTTGTATCATATTTTATCGTATAACAATTTGAATATTTGATTGTGATGAACATCTTTAATTTATTTATATTGTCAATTTTATGTAATGGGAAACACAATGGGCACGTTTGGAAAATCGTTTGATAAATAGCGGTGATGTGAGATTACTGTACCGTGATGTGAGATGAACTGATGGTGATTTAAAAAAACTGTTTTTGAAACAGCGGTGCAGTGATCGTGATGTCATAAAATAACGTTTTTTACCTTATTTTTAAATAATTGTTTATAACTTAAATATTATATTTCATATAATTTTATGATAAATTCATTATATCAAAACTATATTTTTAAATTGTTATATATATTTTTATAGTTTGAACATGTAATTAATAAAATATAAAAAAATATTGATCAAAATAATTTTTTTTAAAAAATAAATTATAATTTACAAAGGGTAAAATTGACATTTGTCAAGTGCGTTCTGGTGGCAGTTGGGTGAAATTAACTGTGAACTCACCACTGTTTTCTGCGGTCGCACGAACACAATTATTAATGATGTTTGATTAAAATAGAATACAATTACGGTACGTTCACCGCACCGGACGGTGAACTGAGTTTCCAAACAACATCTATATGTATTTGATTTGATAAATTAGATGTAATGGTTTGTTAATATATGTGATTTGAATAATATAATTGTTATTATTAATGTATAATTTAATTTGCGTGTAAATTTTAAGTATTATCAATATTTAATTGTTATTTATTTATCAAAATTCTATTTAATCGTTAGACTATCTGTATTGGTGGACAAAATCGTATAGAATTTATTTATCAAAATTCTATTTAATCGTTAGACTATCTGTATCGGTTGATAAAATCATATGGATAGGGTTATTTGGACGCCAGTGGAAATACACAAATGATACTTCCGGGCCCAAGCGCTCAGGCGCGGAAATTCCACTTTATGTTAACAGAATTATTAAAAAATTATAAACATTCCTGCCATTTCTTGCCCAGTTCTTTTATCTCTCTTGATTCTAATTTCTTCACAGATGATTTCTCATGTCTTTTGAAAAAAGCTTCTCAAGTTTAAAGAACCCTAACCGCTGGACATTTGTTGATGGGCAAAACATCATTCTCATTTTTCTCACTGCCAAAATGTGATTTGAGCGTAAAATCATATTTTCTTTTCAATTTGCCTTCTAAGTATTGACAATATGTGGAATACGTTGATGTTTGATTATCAAATTCCTTACTTTTCATGAATTGATAGTTGATATTCAGAATTTGGGTAAGACTAGGTTAATTTGAAACTTGAAGTTCTCTTAATTAATTATAAATATTAGTAAATATTTAAAATATATTATTTTACTTTGATAATTTAAATATGTAATTTTCATGAATGTCATTGTTTTCAAATAGAGATAATAAAAAACAAGTACTAAGCAAATAAGTAGATTGCTATAAATTAATAAGTAAAGACTAAACGTCAACATAATTGTGATCATTATTTAATGATAAATAAATAATAAATATATAAAATTGATGAGATAGAAAGATAAAATTAAATTTGGAGAGATAATATGATGTGGATGAAAGAGAAATAAAAATGATGTGGATAAGTGTAAATTTTTAGAAGTAGAAAGATAATATGATGTGGATGTGAGAGAATGATGATGTATAGAGAGATTTATACGACGGAAATAGTTTTGGGCACAGACAAAACTACAAGTAACCTTAAGTTTTCATATATTTGTAATCTTTTATGTAGTTAATTTATATTTTTTTAAAATTGTTTTTCTTTATCTCGATTCTAGATAACCTATCTTAAATGACCCTAAAATTGTCATTCTAGATAAACTATCTCAAACGGGCAAAAAACAATGTTGGTTTAAAATTGGTAATATAATCGGGGTTCCTTATTCTCTTATATATATATAAATATATTAATATTTTTAATATTATAATTTGACCACACTTTTAAAAATGGAGGATTATCACCACACTTCATGAACTAACTTTTGAAGTACATATTCTAAATGAACTCATACTGATTTGGATACAGAGATTATAAATTCTAAGCGTCGTTGTTTTTAAAAGAATGTAATTGTAGATTTAGGCCTGAGGCCCAACCAGAGGGGAAGGAACTAGGGCTCCCTTCTTCAAAATCATTCAATTGTTGTTCTTGCGGCGTTTTCACTGCTACCGCTGCGCAGACATCTGACGCCGGTGGAAATCTTGAGGCAACATGAAGACTATTCTCTCCTCAGACACCATGGACATACCAGATGGTATAAAGATCAAAGTGAATGCCAAGATTATAGAGGTTGAGGGGCCGCGAGGAAAGCTCTCCCGAAATTTTAAGCATTTGAACCTTGATTTCCAGTTGATAACTGACGAGGAAACAGGAAACAAGAAGCTCAAGGTTGACGCCTGGTTCGGAAGCCGGAAAACAACTGCCTCAATTCGCACGGCTCTTAGCCATGTTTCAAATCTTATCAAAGGAGTTACTCAGGGGTATCGTTACAAGATGCGATTTGTTTACGCTCATTTTCCCATCAATGCTTCTATCACCAACAATGGCAAGGCTATTGAGATACGGAACTTCCTCGGAGAGAAAAAGGTATTTATCAAATAAACAATTTTACTGCTTTCTTGGTAACGCTCTCAACATACTTTTTAGCTTTCTTGCCCATTAATGTTGGAGTTACAATCATATTTATTTGTGACCAGGTGAGGAAGGTAGAAATGCTTGAAGGGGTAAATGTTGTGCGATCCGAAAAGGTGAAGGATGAATTGATATTGGATGGAAATGACATCGAACTCGTCTCACGTTCTTGCTCTTTGATCAACCAGGCAAGTTATTCAGTTCCATTAGTATTTGAACTACAGCATCTTGAACAAATCATAGTTTAACTAATTCCCACTTGTATTAACAGAAATGCCATGTAAAGAACAAGGATATCCGCAAGTTTCTTGACGGTATCTATGTCAGCGAAAAAGGAATCATTGCAAATGATGAATAGGTATCGACCAAGTTGGATTTGCTGTTTTGCTTTCAGTGCAATGCCCTTTTTATATGATCGTCATTCGTGTCTTTAGAATTATCTCTCGTTCTTTGAAAACCTTTAGAATTACTAAGAAAATGTGTTATTTTGCAAAGACAAAATGGGCATCTACAAGATTTTGTTACAAAGACTCCACTCTTTCTAGATGGAGTTGTATATCACAGATGAACAATTGGCATTAACTTCTCTGCCTGGGAGAGGCGTTGAGTGAGATCAAGAATCCGGCCATGGTAATGACGAGCCTGGTCGACAGCATCAGCCTCATGCTCAGCAAGCTGACTGCATAGATGCTCTTCGGCTTCCTCTGCTAAGGTTAGTCTTCTCCACAGTCTCTGCATCTCCTCCTTCAACCTCTCCTCCCTTCCCAAACTCTCTTTCAGCTCATTTTCAAGCTCCTGGTTCCTCCTTTTGAGCTCTGTACCAGACTGAGTATCGTTTCTCTTAGCCATTTGAAAAGTTTGTGTTGTGTTCGTTATTTCGCCTCTTGGTCGGGGGAATTTATAGTTGCAGATTTTGTGTATGTGAAGATTCGAGTCTGGTCGCCCCCACGACTTGTACACCATTCGTAATGATTTCAACGTATTCGGACGCGTCCCGCGGCTACATTCCGAATGTTCTGGAACTGGTCATCGCGTTAGCCCTGACGTCATTTAGTGTCATTAGCCAATCAAAATATAGTAAATTCTCCTTTTATAATTGGCTAAAAATACATGAAATAAAAAAGTATTTATAAATTGATACATTTCATAATTCTATGTTTGGCCATATTCTATAGATATGGAGAGTTCTTAAATATTCACTGGATTTATTTGATATCTCTATCTTTATTTTATTGTTCTTCATTTTTAGTTTAATTATTTACTCATTTTCATTTCTTAATATTATATAGTTAGATTTGTAATTGTTAGATTTTGCTTTTTTAATGATATTAGTTTGTTATATAATTATATTTTCTTAAAAAGTAATTAATTACACTCTATATATGCGTTTTTTTTAAAAAAATATTATTCAGTAAAACTATTTTTATGATAATAATATATTTATTATAATAGTATAAGTAGAAACAACAAATATATTTTTTCAATCAATCCATACTTCTTAGTTTGTAATTGATTATTATTTAATTTAAAATACAAAATATTGATAAGAAAAATCGAGTCTTAATTCAATTTCGAGTATGTGAGCCGTTAACATAGCCATAAGGCTATCTACATCAATGGGGGTCCGGAAACTTGTTTCTCTCTCTACATATAAGTTTTCTCTCTATATATATTATATTTCTCTTTTCCTTAATATTAATATAAATATTTGAAAATAATAAATTTTCTTTCATCGATACAACAATTGTCCACATATTTATAATTTTAACAATTTTTTTAATTATTTACATTTGATGAGAATCCTAGGACTAGGTACCCTGCAATGGGTAAGACTCAATAACGATTGAGCCGACCCAAGTAATAAAAAGCGAACTCGCGCGGCCTAAAATCCCCAACTTAGTACATTTGAGATAAATTGGCACGATATTCCGCGACGGGACCGAAGATGGACTTGGCAAAATAGAAGGGCTTTTGACAAATGACCCAATGGTTTGGTCCAAACGGTTACAGCCTATGCGTTTAACGCTCCGGGCCTCCACATGTTTACCACTCTTCGGGCCAGATCACGCATGCCACGCTTCGGTTCCGGCCACGTTTTACATCGTGCGACAACAACCTTCAACAAACTCATCAGATGCAGTTATATGGTGTGGATTACACACGTCTTCAGCTCTATAAATGTAGAGTTTGACGACGGAATTAGCAGGACATTTTGGACGCGTAAGAACAAGCTGTTACTCTGCTGGAGTTCTTATCGCTTTCTTATACTTCGTCATCTTCATAAACCTCTGCTTGATCTTGTACTGAACTGCTTGATTAGTGAATCGACTAAAAGTTTTTCATGCTCTTAATCAAGTGGTTTTTTCCTCATTTCCCGGGGTTTTCCACTCTAAATTGCCTTGCCTATTTCTTCATTTGCTTTATTTATTCGTTCCCCCACCATAAACAAATTAAAATCGAGTTCATTTCTTGACGATTGTTGGTACCCCCTAAAAAGGGATCATAACAGTTTGAGGCAGTCCGTGGGGACGATTCTCTAATCCCACATGAGGTTTCTACCAGTGATAGGATAATCAAAGGCATGGCAACTGGAACTTCGACGAACAACAGTGACGTGATTCTCAACAGTCTCCCAGCCCCAACATTTTCTCTACAGGATCTTGAAGCTGTCGTCAGGAAGGTGGTACTGGAGATTACGTCGGAGAGAAGTGGAACAGAGCCATCGACTGTTTCAAGTCCTTTTCTGAGAAGTGGAGGGTACGAGAGCGACCCTGACGAGCATAGCACTGATGATGAGGAAATTATCAAGCGCGGTGTAACAATGAGGAGACCGAGATATCGATCTACTCCTCCTCCTCCAGCTAGAGCTCCAACGCCTGCTCCTAGGAATGATCAGGAGCATATGCGAAGACGTATTGACGAGCTCACCAGGGAGTTGGAAAGTATGCGCGTGCTGAGGGATTACGGGCGTGATATGGGGCGTAATCCTGGTTTATTCAACAGGGCATAGAGGCCCCGATTAGGCGGAATAAGGATGACGACTGGTAGTATAATTTACATGCGGTCCAGACGTCATCCCAACAATCTGAAGGCGTATCTCCGAGGAGATCTGGGCGGCAGTCCCAAATTGACATTATCGCAACCCCAAGGGGTTTCCGACGTTTCGCGGCGACGGAGATCCGATTGATCACGTTGCCGACTTTGAGTTACGCATGGGAACGGTCCGGGCCTCAGATTCATTAAAGTGCCGCATCTTCGCGGCAGGATTACAAGGCGATGCCCCAACCTGGTTCAAGAATCTGTCGGCCTGATCTATACAGTCATATGGCGGGTTTATTTTAGCTTTCTCTGAGTAGTTCGCTCCAAATGTAAGACCGTCCCGAAGTAGGCATGAACTATATCAACTGAAATATATCCCAGCTAAAATAAGTTTTTGGTTATTCATGGAAAAATTCAATAGGACCGCTCGGGGCTTCAAGCTGGAGCTCCAAGACAAGATTGATATTATACAACAGGTCTTGGGACCGTGCGGTCTTTCGGCCAGTTTGGTGAAGAGCCTGCCATCCACATCAGGAAAGCTTTTTGAGAAAATCAATAAGTATATTAAGGTGGATGAAGCGCTAGAGTTAGGCTATCGGAAGCCTAGCGGGAATTCTGAACCCCAGGTGATCATAGGGTTTTCTACCCTAAGAAGCAGCCGCGAGAACTAACGGTTGTAACTGAGAAAGACGTCCCCCTGAAGTAGGAGGACAATTGGGTGTATTGCGAACACATCACAACCGCGATCACCTGACCTTGAAGTGCCCACTGTTGAAAGAGACAGTAGTGACAATGAATAAAGAAAGACCATTAGGGTGACGATCGTCACAGGCCGCAGGGAAGAGATAATCGGGGACAACCCCGAAATTATAATGATCGGACGGAGGACCGAATGCCTCCTCCGCCAGAGCAAGATAGAGGCCAGCACGGTCGAGAGAACCGTGGCCAGGGCCGGAGAAGAAGATGGCGGGGCCGTGGCTGCAGAGCCCCGCAAAATGTGGGTAGAAGACAGGAGCAGCCCGTTCCTCCACCAACCGAAGCGGGCACCCAACCTCCTGAAAATGAGGCTGCACCCAGAGACGTAGCCGGAGATATTTATGTTATCTCCGGAGGATTGAGAATCAATGAATCGGTCCGGGACCGAAAGAGAACAGCGCGCGGAGGCTCTGCTAAAAGCTCCTAATCTGTGGCGCTGGTTAAGTATGATCTAGCTGAGCGGTCTCCTTCCTTCGGCGGGGATATTACTTTCACTATGGCCGACCGAGAGGGGATTATCGATCCATGCGATGACCTCCTTACTATCACTGGAATCATTGGGAACCGTCGGGTCCACAGGATCTTGGTGGACATCGGGGCTTTGTGCAATCTGATGAAGCGTGAAGTTGCTGAGATGCTGGGAGCTGCCGCTCACGATCTTCCGATCGCTAATATAACTATCTGGGCATTCGACCAAAGGAGTGTTATTCCATGCGGGAAAATACTATCCCAGTCACCCTAGGAGACCCATCTAGGGACCGATCGGAGATCTTGGAATTCATTGTCGTTGAAGTCGACTTGGCTTACAATGTCATTATCGGACGGACCGGCCTCAATAAGTTTGAGGCGGTCCCTTCAACTTATCATATGATGCTCAAATTCCCCTCCGCTCACGGAGTCATTTCTGTAAAGGGGGATCAGAAGGTAGCAAGACAATGCTACTTGAGCTCGTGCCGAACTTTGACACCTGTTAAGAGGGCCTGAGTGGATTTGCTTGAAGATCCGCCGCACCCGAGGCAAGCCATGGAACCTGTTGGGTTCAAACTCATAAATCTGGTTGAGGATGACTCAACCAAAACTACTCGTATTGAGGCACATCTGGCCCCTGCATTTGAAGAAGAGATGATCCACTTGCTGAGAAGCCACGTGGATATATTCGCCTAGACCTCGGATGATGTTCCGGGGATTGACCGATCTGATAGTGAGCTTCGGATCAACATTGAGCCTGTTAGGCAGAAGATGAGACGTTATTCTCCCGAACAAATCGAGATTATCCGTGCTGAAGTGAAGAAACTACTAGGGTCGGGGTTTATCAGGGAGATCCACTATACTGAATGGGTTGCAAACCCAATAGTGGTTTCCAAGGCAGATGGGAAGTGGCGAATGTGTATCGACTTCACCGGCGTCAACAAGAGCTGCGAGTCGGATCCGTTCCCAATGCCACATATTGACCGATTGGTAGATGTTGTGTCTGGCAGCACAATGATGAGTACCATGGATGCTTAATCCGGGTATCATCAAATCTTCCTCGCTGAGGAAGATCAGAAAAAATCATCATTCATGACCGAAGATGGCGTCTATTGCTATGTGGTTATGCCATTCGGCCTGAAAAACGCTGGAGCAATATACCAAAGGTTGGTCAACAAAATCTTTAGAGATTTGATATGCCATATGATGGAAGTGTATGTTGATGATATGATTGTCAAGTCTATGAATGATGAAGACCATATTACTTATTTGTCTCGTTGTTTCGATGTATGCCGCTAATATAAGCTCAAACTAAATTCAAACAAATGATGTTTTGGGATCCGAAGTGGAAAATTTTTAGGATATTACGTTTCAGAGAAAGGGATAGAGGTTAACCCTGAGAAAATGCATACTATTATTGATATGCAACCTCCAAGAAACAAGAGAGAATTTCACAGGCTTACTGGCCGACTCGCTGCGCTAAGCAGATTTATTTCCAGATCCACAGATCGGACTCTGTCTTTTTTCAGACTGCTAAGAAAAGCAAGTCATCTAGACTGAACCGTAGAGTGCGATCGAGCCTTCTCAGATCTGCAGACTTATTTAAGCACTCCCCCGTTGATGGTGAGCCGAACTTGTGATGAACCTTTGGGTTTATATCTAGCGGTATCAGAAGTTGCCGTCAGTGCAGCTCTGGTAACCATCCGAGATGACGTTCACAGACCTGTTAATTATGTGAGTCATTCTTTGGTACTTGCTGAAACTAGATATATTACATTCTAAAAGATCATGTTGGCTTTGAAGAAGATTGTATCTAAGCTGAAACATTATTTTGAAGGCCGAACGGTTTATGTTTACACTGACCAGCCTCTGAAAGTGGTTCTTAAGCAACCGGATCTAAATGAGAGATTAGCGAAATAAGCAATTAAACTCAGCGCTATGTATCTGGAATTCTTGCCCCGAAGGGCGATCAAGGCCCAGGTTCTCGCTGATTTTGTGGTCGAAATGACCCGATCAACCATATTTCTAAACCAGGAGGATGATCGTTGGACTGTCCACGTAGATAGATCGACCTTCGGAGGAAGAGGGGCGAGCATTACCCTCACAACGTTACAAGGTGATCTTTTTCATTCCGCAGTTAAATTTTCCTTTGCTGGAACAAATAACGTGGTAGAATATGAAGCTGTATTATCGGGAATGACCCTGACCCGAAAGATGGGAGTTAGAAAAGTGCGAATGTTTTCAGACTCAAAGTTAGTGGTGTAATAGTTCGCAGAGAGATTCGAAACTCATGATCCGATGATGAAATTATATTGCACCAAAATCCTGGAATTATCCAAAAAGTTCAGTGAATTTTCTCTTGACCACGTGCCACGGGAGCAGAATAAGGTTGCTGACGCACTTGTCCGGTTGGCCGTGGGCATACCTGACATGGGACCGAGCACTATTTCGGTCCATATCCAGGATCGACCTCCAGTCGAGATATTAGTGACCGAACAGTCAGTTGAAGAAATTGAGGCTCTATGCCACGAACTACAGGGCTTGAATATTAGCGTTACTGAATCTCCTGGGGAACCCAATTGGATGGATCCCTTTATTAAATATCTAACAAACGGTTATCTTTCTGAAGACATGTCAGATGCCAGAAAAATAGAAGTATGGGCTAAGAGATATATTCTAATTGACAGACGATTGTTTAAAAAGTGTTTTGAGGGCCCGTTGTTACATTGTCTATCCCCTATTGTGGCTGAAGCCGTCATGATTTATATTCATGAAGGGATATGCGGTATCCACTTAAGGGCTCGATATTTATATCATCGCGTCGTCAGAACCAGATACTTTTGGCCAACGTTGTTTGCAGATGCCAAGAAGTATACCAAACGCTGTGCCATATGTCAATATCATGCTTCGGTCCCACAGCTGCCTGGGGCTCCCTTATCGGTGACTCCGTTGCCTTGTCCGTTTGACAGATGGGGAATTGATATCCTCAGACCTTTTCCTCGGTCAATAGGACAAAGAAAATTCCGTATTGTGGCAGTTGAATATTACTCGAAGTGGATTGAAGCAGAAGCAGTGGCCATTATCTTCAAGAAGGTCGTAAAACACTTCTTATGGAGAAATATTGTGAGCCGCTTCGGGGTGCCCCGAGCATTCATTTCAGACAATGGGACACAGTTCCGTGGGAAAAGCGTACGGGATTTCTATATCAAGTTGGGCATCGCCCATCATTTCTCATCAGTAGCCAATCCCCAAACTAATAGACTTACGGATGTATCTAACAAGGTTATCCTTACAGGATTGAATACCAAGTTAGAAGATTTTGGAGGGAAATGACCCGAACATATCTATGAGGTCCTATGGGATTACCGAACTACACCCCACTCAACGACCCAGGAATCACCCTTCTCATTAGTATATGGGTCATAAGCATTTAGCCCGGTGTAGGTTGCCATCCGATCGCCTCGAATATCTCAATACAACGAGCATATGAACGGCAAAAAGAGACCGTTGGATCTCGAGATGATCGAGGAAAAGAGGGATGCGATTTACGCGTGGATGTGTTCCTATCAGCGAACTATGGAACGGGTCCATAACAAACGAGTCCTCCCAAGGGAATTCTTTGAAGGCGACCTCGTCCTCAGAAGCATAAAGGTGCAGAGGAATGTCGAAAAGCTAGACATAAATTGGGAAGGACAGTATTGGATATTGAAGAAACTAGAATCTGGTGCGTATAAACTCGAAACATTGGATGGTGATGAGATCACCCGAACTTGGAACGTCATGAATCTAAGGCGGTATTTCTTGTAAATCTTCGATTTAGAGCTCTGACTCAATAAATATACATTCTTCTAACGTACGCAGAAATCAAATAAATATAAAACAAACTCTTTATAACTAAATGATGGACCGACCCTGGAGTCAGATGATTTAGGACGAGTCTGGACTGTTGACCGAAGCTTCTTATCCGCAAGGTTCCCAAGTTGCAGTGATTGCTCTGACGAGTCAGAAGCTCCCGCACTTGCCCAGTACCAAGGATGAGTCGCGATTCTCCCAGAACTCACTACGAACTAAGACATCATCTTCAACGGCTTTCATTCTTGGGAAACGACCATTGTACTTATGATTTTCTCTACAAAAGAAGGAATGGGAGTCATCATATCGAAATACAAGTTTGGACCTAACGTGGGACATATGCAGAACCAAAGCTCAGCCAACATAACCTATGGGACTTCAGTAGAACCAAGGTTTGACCAAAGCTTATCATGAGACTCATAATGAACCCATGCCGCGCCTTTCCAATTCAACTATGACCCCAAGGATGGAATAAGAGTGATTTATACATAATGTGAAACGACCAATCCAGTTAAAACCAATCAGAGCGAACCAAATGTAAGATTGAAGACCGATGAGTTAGCGCAATATAGCTAGCCCCGATCTTTCACTTAGTGGTTGAACACACTTGTTTATACAAAACACACTTGATTATTTTAAAAGGTCAGTTATAACAACATTATTGTGACTTTAAAAAGGAATGGAGAGGGAAAGAAACTCTTATTAGGAATAAGGAACGAAGTAGGGATAAAAAACAATTAATATCTAACTATCCTGCCCATCTTCCTTATCCTCTACTCTTTGCTCCTGCGGTTCAGTCCGGGCCACGAGTTGCCTCAGTTCTTCCTCTTGATCGGCCACCTTCTGGTTGACCGCTCTCTCCATTTCTTCAAAGAGGTAGAATAATGGGTCGTCCTTTAAGACATGTTCTTCCAATGATGGAATTACTTGAAAGTTTCCATCCTTCTCCATAGGTTCGATCATCTTCCACCTTTCATCCACATGGGAAAGCCCGAATTGCTTAGTAACCTGATCCCGCATGTTATCCAGGTACTTAGTAATATACATCCCATGTATATTATCTGCCAAAGCGAATAACAAAGGGGACCGAGCGAATCCCAGGACTGCTTCCCAAACCGAACTTTCAGCCGAAGTGCGGGTCCTAGTTAACTCCTCCTCCAAGCTTGTTTTCTCCTCCTGGGCCCGAAGAAGAAGCTCGTTGAGCTTATTCCTCTTCTCCTGTGCCCAAGCTTGGACTTGGTTAATTTCACCCTCTTTGGCCCGCAGCTTGGCTTCCAGTTCAAAGACTTGATCCTGAGCTATTTTTCATTTATTATCCAGCTCAGAGACTTGATCTGTTAAGAGTGAGATTTCCATACCAACTCTTAACAGTTCACTGTCCAATCGGTACCGATTCTCTCGTACCGCGATCAGTTCACCATNCCACAGCTGCCTGGGGCTCCCTTATCGGTGACCCTGTTACCTTGTCCGCTTGACAGATGGGGAATTGATATCCTCAGACCTTTTCCTCGGTCAATAGGACAAAGAAAATTCTGTATTGTGGCAGTTGAATATTACTCGAAGTGGATTGAAGCAGAAGTAGTGGCCATTATCTTAGAGAAGGTCGTAAAACACTTCTTATGGAGAAATATTGTGAGCCGCTTCGGGGTGCCCCGAGCATGCATTTCCGACAATGGGACACAGTTCCGTGGGAAAAGCGTACGGGATTTCTGTATCAAGTTGGGCATCGCCCATCATTTCTCATCAGTAGCCCATCCCCAAACTAATAGACTTACGGAGGTATCTAACAAGGTTATCCTTAAAGGATTGAAGACCAAGTTAGAAGATTTTGGAGGGAAATGACCCGAACATATCTATGAGGTCCTATGGGCATACTGAACTACACCCCGCTCAACGACCCAGTAATCACCCTTCTCATTAGTATATGGGTCATAAGCATTTAACCCGGTGTAGGTTGCCATCCGATCGCCTCGAATATCTCAATACAACGAGCATATGAACGGCAAAAGGAGACTGTTGGATCTCGAGATGATGGAGGAAAAGAGAGATGCGATTTACGCGTGGATGTGTTCATATCAGCGAACTATAGAACGGGTCTATAACAAACGAGTCCTCCCAAGGGAATTCTTT
This sequence comes from Utricularia reniformis, assembly GCA_009725065.1. Classification (NCBI taxonomy): domain Eukaryota; kingdom Viridiplantae; phylum Streptophyta; class Magnoliopsida; order Lamiales; family Lentibulariaceae; genus Utricularia; species Utricularia reniformis. The sequence continues at coordinate 315,608 of RWGZ01001036.1, read as the reverse complement.
GAAGGCGACCTCGTCCTCAGAAGCATAAAGGTGCAGTGGAATGTCGAAAGGCTAGACAGAAATTGGGAATGACCGTATTGGATATTGAAGAAACTAGAATCTGCTGCGTATAAACTCGAAACATTGGATGGTGATGAGATCCCCCGAACTTGGAACGTCATGAATCTAAGACGGTATTTCTTGTAAATCTTCGATTTAGCGCTCTGACTCAGTAAATATACATTCTTCTAACGTACGCAGAAATCAAATAAGTATAAAACAAACTCTTTATAATTAAATGATGGACCGACCCTGGAGTCGGATGATTTAGGACGAGTCTGGACTGTTGACCGAAGCTTCTTATCCGCAAGGCTACCAAGTTGCAGTGATCGCTCTGACGAGTCAGAAGCTCCCGCGCTTGCCCAGTACCAAGGATGAGTCGCGATTCTCCCAGAACTCACTACGAACTAAGACATCTTCTTCAACGGCTTTCATTCTTGGGAAACGACCATTGTACTTATGATTTTCTCTACAAAAGAAGGAATGGGAGTCAGCATATCGAAATACAAGTTTGGACCTAACGTGGGACATATGCAGAACCAAAGCTCGGCCAACATAACCTATGGGACTTCAGTAGAACCAAGGTTTGGCCAAAGCTTATCATGAGACTCATAATGAACCCAGGCCGCGCCTTTCCAATTCAACTATGACCCCAAGGATGGAATAAGAGTGATTTATACATAATGTGAAACGACCAATCCAGTTAAAACCAATCAGAGCGAACCAAATGTAAGATTGAAGACCGATGAGTTAGCGCAATATAGCTAGCCCCGATCTTTCACTTAGTGGTTGAACACACTTGTTTATACAAAACACATTTGATTATTTTAAAATGTCAGTTATAACAACCTTATTCTGACTTTAAAAAGGAATGGAGAGGGAAATAAAATCTTATTAGGAATAAGGAACTAAGTAGGGATAAAAACACAATTAAGATCTAACTATCCTGTCCATCTTCCTTATCCTCTACTCTATGCTCCTGCGGTTCAGTCCGGGCCACGAGTTGCCTCAGTTCTTCCTCTTGATCGGCCACCTTCTGGTTGACCGCTCTCTCCATTTCTTCAAAGAGGTAGAAGAAGGGGTCGTCCTTTAGGACAGGTTCTTCCAATAATGGAAATACTTGAAAGTTTCCATCCTTCTCCAGAGGTTCGATCATCTTCCACCTTTCATCCACATGGGAAAGCCCGAATTGCTTATGTAATAGCCAGGAAAAAGGTATGTCGGGATAATAGTAGGGAATATGGTGATAAAGTCTAGAGGAGAAATAACGAGGGATACGGGAACGAAAGAACGATAAAAAGAAACGAAAAGATTTAAATGAAAAGCATGAGATAAAGGAGGGGGAAAAATGAAAAGAATGAGGGGTCAAAATGTGAATTAGGGAAGTTAAAACATCTATGAATAGGGGTTAGAAGGCCCAAAAACCAAGTCATTTATCACTAAACCGCAAAAACGTACGGAAAAACGCCAAAGCATCAAATTATTGCGGAAATTTCATGATCAGTGCAAATTGTGGTGGAAATTTCTAGGCATTTTTTTCGCGGAAATTTTGGTAAGCAACTTTATCGCGGAAATGTTTCAAGTGGAAAATTATCGCGGAAAAATTTCACGTTGAAAATTGTCGCGGATTCTTCGAAAGAGGAAAATTGTTGTAGATTTTCAGAGCTTGATAAATTATCGCGAAAACTGAACCATGTGTTGTTTTGTCGCGGATTTCAGGAATAGAGTAGTTTTATCGCGGATTTCAGGAACAGAGTGATTTTATCGCGGAAATATACAATTATGGTGTTTTTGTCGTATTTCGACGTCGGATCGTGAAGGAGAAAGATACGAAGGGTCTACGGGAAGCACCAGAGATCATAACAAGCGAAAACAACAAGTAAGCGGAGTGAACACAATATAGTAAGGGAATGTTCAGGCTTAGGGAACGGGATTGGGTTAATAAAGAAGAAAGAAAAGACAAGAATGAACGAGATAAATTGTAATAAGACTCGGGGTGAGGAAGGATGGATCGTCCGACCGAACCCGGCATCGTGCCTAGCACACGATTCGCCAAAGGAAGGGCATGCCTGAACTTTCAGGCATATTCCCTATGCTGAGGAAATATGCCTGAAAGCGTTTGCATAAGACATCCTGGGATTCGCGGATGTCTTATGCACACGATTCGCCAAAGGAAGGGCATGCCTGAACGAGTTAACTAGGACCGAAGATGGCCTTAGCGAAATAAAGCGTTTTCTGGTAACTGGCTCCATGGTTCGGTCAGAACGGTTACAAACCCACGTTTTCCACGCTTCGGGCCTCCACACGTTTACCACGCCTCGGGCCCGATCACGCAGACCACGCCTCGGTCCCAGCCTCGTTTTACATCGCGCGACAACAACCTCTAACAAACCTGTCAGAGGCGGTTACAGAGCGTGATTTACACACGCCATTGACTCTATAAATACAGAGTATGACGACGGAAGTAGCAGGACCCTTTGGACGCGTAAGAACAGGCCGTTACCCTGCCGGAGTTCTTACTGCTTTTTATTCCATTGTCATTTTCATTAAGCCTCTTCTGTATTCTGTATGAATTATTCGATTAGTGAATAGGCTATGAGCGTAATTCGCTCTTAGTCAAGTGGTTTTCTCCCCAATTCCTGTGGTTTCCACTATAAATCGCCGTGCCCATTTATTGTTTCCAGTTTTAATCGTATTCCACATCGTATTCCAGTTTTTAATCGTTTTCTGGTAACTGGCCCCACCATATCTCAGTTTTGTCCTCGACCGATTGCCTCCATCTTATATCTTCGGATCATATGCTTCGGTCATCTACCGATTGCTTCTGCCCCTTTGTCACATTCGGTATTGCGTACTTCGGTCCTAAACTGATCGGTACCAATACCGACCATCCCATCTTCCATGTGGGCCCCGATCGANTAGAAACAAACCATTGCAGCCCACCTACACACTTAACGAACAGCGGCCCGATGTTCCACGAGAGGACCGAAGATGGCCTTGGCGAAATAAAGCGTTTTCTGGTAACTAGCTCCATGGTTCGGTCAGAACGGTTACAAACCCACGTTTTCCACGCTTCGGGCCTCCACACGTTTACCACGCCTCGGGCTAGATCACGCAGACCACGCCTCGGTCCCAGCCTCGTTTTACATCGCGCAACAACAACCTCTAACAAACCTGTCAGAGGCGGTTACAGAGCGTGATTTACACACGCCATTGGCTCTATAAATACAGAGTATGACGACGGAAATAGTAGGACCCTTTGGACGCGTAAGAACAGGCCGTTACCCTGCCGGAGTTCTTACTGCTTTCTATTCCCTTGTCATTTTCATTAAGCATCTTCTGTATTCTGTATGAATTATTCGATTAGTGAACAGGCTATGAGCGTAATTCGCTCTTAGTCAAGTGGTTTTCTCCCCAATTCCTGGGGTTTCCACTATAAATCGCCGTGTCCATTTATTGTTTCCAGTTTTAATCGTACTCCACATCTAAAACAAATCAAAACCGAGTTCGTCTGCTGACGAACCGGATGACTGTTTGTACCCCCTAAAAAGGGACCATAACACAAAGCCAAAATAATAAATTTATATAATTGAGAAAATAGTGTTTGGTCACCAAACTTGCATGATTTTACCAAATTTTTTCATCAAACTTTAATTTGACATTCGTAGTCCTCACATTTTGAATGTTTTGACAAAAATTATCTCAAAGTTTCCAAATTTGGCAATTATGGTCAACGTGTGGTAAATACAATCTCCAAAGTTTAAGGACTAAATTTGCTACATATTAAACTTTGATAATTAGATTTTCTAAAATTTACAAAGTAAGAGACTAGTTTTACAAAAAAGTCAAAGTTTGTGTACTAGTTTTTGCATTTCAAAAACTTTGAGAATTATAAAAATTAGAAACATTTGGGATCAAATTTATCAATTAAATAAATTTTGAGTACCTTAAATATCATCTGTCCATTTATTATATTGATGGCATAGTGAGTCAGTGAAATACATGTTTATTAAATATCAAGTAATCATGCCCGATTAAGAATGTCAACAAAATCCAGACCCGTGAGAGTTGAATTTTTTGTGAGTATGGTAGGGTAAATGTTTAATAATGATATATGTTGCATCAAAAAGGGTGCGAGGTGCGAGATTCGGGGTACGAGGGTGCGATATTCGTTAATTTTTTACGAATATGATTAGCGTGAGTTAATGATTCTTTGATTAAAATAATATAAATATATTATTTTTTTATAATTTACTCAATAATCTAGTAATATTTTAAATCATTTTGATTACTAATATAATGAATTATATAAAATTTCATACAAATTAATTAAAATATATATTTTTCGATTTTTTATTTTATTTTTTTAAAATTTATACGCATCCAGTATGCACCCTAGATCACACCCGGTGTGCACCGGGTGCGCTAGGTTACACGTATCCGAGCGAATTGTGCAACCTAGATAATGACAAACCAGTAATGGGGCGGGATAGATTACGATTTTTACTCAAATTCTAACTCATGTTCATCTTACCGCCAAATGTCAATCTTTATAAAATACTACAAGATTTTCATTAATATCTAATATTTTTTAAAAATATCTTATATATTAGTATATTTTGTATTCACTATAGGTAATTATACCTTAATTATTATATTTTAAACTCGCGATGCACAAATTTGCTTCTTGTAGTTTTTTATGTTGACAATTTTAGTTATTCAACTTTGCAATTATGACAAATTAAGTCACTTAACTTTATGTGTGACAAAATTAGTCCTCATACTTACCACATTTGACAAAATTGGTCCTCAATATTATATGTATGTGGAAAATTTGATCCCTGTTGTTTGTAATTTGTGCGAATGAAGTCCTTCAACTTTGATAACGAGCGACACCAATAAGGAAACGAAAAGACGAAGACAAAACGATGAGGACCTTCGGTTGAGCAGTGGCGACGGAAGAGAAGCGAAGATGAATCTGCATAACTTCGGCGGAGTAGTGACAACGGCGAATATGAGGAGAAGAAAATATGAGACTGTCATGGAGAAGAAAATATGAGCTAACGGATGAAAATTATGGCGTTAGTGTTTCGAGTGACCCATTTTGCCAATTTCTCAAAATTACGGGGACCAATTTTGCCAATACGTATAAACTATGAGGAGCCTGTTTTGTTCAATTTGATTTAGAATACTAAATATGAACTTTGAGGACCAATTTTGGCAAATGTAAAAAAGTATGAGGACTGAAAGCTCCACATATAAACTTCAGGGACTAAATTTACCACAACTATTAAACTACCAGAACCAAAGACATCATTTTCTCATTTTAAGTTATCATACCAATATTGTGTATTATTATCAATTTTATGAAACTATGTTAATTCGAATCCATAAATACATTTTGGTGTTATTGTAAGTTTTTTCGTTTTTTGAAATCAAGTATAATATAAAATTGGTGTCCAAAGTTTATAATTGTATTTTGCACATGTTTATAAATTAAATCGAGTATAAAACAACGATTTTCTGTGCATTTTTGATAAGCGAATTCAATAAATTAAAATTTTATTTGTGTAATTTTCAATATATGAATATGTTATTTACAATATTTTAAAATTTAGATATATTGTTTATATTTTTAAAGAATATGAATATGTGACACTATAGAACCCATTTCCACTACTAATTCTGTTCGATCTAAAACTAAGAGTGCACTCAATTTTTATGCAACATGGGAATGGGTGACAAGAGACCTAGTGTAAGTAAAAATGAATTTGAACATGTTTCGTATATGCAATTTTAAATGTATTGGTGTTGGTGATGTAGGAATGTGTCTTTGCTTCGAAAACAAAAACAAGTGAATTATTTGTTGGAAGACTTGTGCATTCAATCTGGTACGGAAATACTATTTTGTTAATAATGACAATTACCGTTTAGTTGCTCGTTGTAGAGGTACCGATCAACGTGAGTTGTCGTGGTATTTCAATGTCTACATGAGTCATATTGGTTATTAAACACATGTACGAACAAACTTGATAGATTAAGTAGAACCCGAGAATTAAAACAAAGAGAAAATAACGACACAAGAAATTAACGTGGAAACCCGGAAATGGAAAAACCACGTGACCGGCGGAAACGGCCAAATTCACTATCACTTGAGAATATTACAACACACACACGAAGAATAAAACTCGTAATACAACAGTTATGAAGTACATAACAATGAACCCTAAGACCCTTTTATATAGATGAGGTGGTTGAGATATTAAGTTAACAAACAAATATTCCTAATATTTGATCATATATCCATATATTATTATCCATAATCAAATCATATATATGCGTCCATATATATAGATTTGATATGATATTATTTACTTAAATATCTCCTTTCATAACTGCCGATATCTTTGACTAGTGGGCCCAACCATATCTCAGTTCTGTCCTCGACCGATTACCTCCATCTCATATTTTCGGATCATATGCTTCGGTCATCTACCGATTGCTTCGGTCCCTTTGTCACATTCGGTATTGCGTACTTCGGTCCTAAACTGATCGGTACCAATACCGACCATCCCATCTTCCATGTGGGCCCCGATCGACCACATTGCCAATCGTCATCCAAGTGTGACCGATCGATACCAATACCGATCTCCACACTTAACAAGTCACAACGACATAATGTGGTGTATGAAGTGACAAGTACCAAATGAACCACATTGTCATACGAAAACTGTGAATTCATATGTGACTTGGTCGCTGGTTGCTAAGAAATATTTTCAACAGTTTTTAGATAATCCTGATTTGAGTACAAATGATTTGCAATATAATTTGAATTCATGTTTTAAATTGAAGTTGGGGAAGCGTAAGGTAATATGTGCACCACAACATGTTATTCGTTTAGTTCGTTACGATTCAAGGGCATCATTCAATACATAATCATGTACTTTGATCAGTGCATCGTTTTTGATCCAGGTTACACTATTGTTATGAAGCAAAGGAACTCCACGGGCACAATTGGTGCAACCTATTTCGAAGGGATCACATTTGTCACGGGGTAATTAACATTGTGTAAATATCAATTACTATTCTCTTATGATTTTTGTATTGTCATAGGCTTGTCACAATGCTTTTTGGGATGGTTGTTGATATTGTCTAAAAATATTTTAGAGTATTTTATTTTATCAGTCAATTTCTTTTATAATCTTGAGTTCAATTATTTTGGGGAAACAAGCGATATACGAGGTTGGACCCACAATGCGTGAGCTTACGTCTTCGGGAGAGCAGAGTTCTACATGGGTTTCTACTATAATAATCAAAGAATACAGTTACAACCGAGAGATATAAAAAATCCGAATGAAAATAGCTCGAGAAACTATCGATTTCAGCCTGTCGCCCTAGACCAGCCAAAAACTCGCGGCTGGGGGTACGAAAACTCGCAACTGGGCGAATTCCCGCGACTAAGCAAAAAGTTGTGACTCCCAGGGTGAAAAAATCGCGAATCAGGCAAGAACTCGCGGGTCAGCCTCAGTAAAATAAGATAAGAAATCCCATAACCAACGTAATTGTGTAGAAACTCGGAAATAGATTCGGAAACGCGAGTTTAGGACAAAAGGTCGCGACTCGCGACTTTTGGGGCAAAAATCGCTAGTGTGGGGGTGAGTAGCAAATTCTTGCGAATACCGAGGAAACTATGAGCTAAAACCTTGCATTGGGGAGTGTGCCAAGAGTATAAACCTTTTTTCAGTGCTTATGGACTTTGTTGAAGGTAAAAATATACTCTTTTAATATTTATGATTTTAGTGAGGTTAACAAATGGTATCGGTTGCCGTAATGAGAAAAATTAGAAGGCAAAAAAGACAAAGGTAATTATCATCCGATCGTCCAACATATCTCCTTTTTATACTGATGTCTCATATTTTATCTTTTCATGTCTCTTCATCAAAAAAGAGATCTCCATCGCCATCATCGCCTTCACCTTCCTTAACACAAACTACTTCAGAAAAGGATGTTTCTGAGGCGGGAGAAGCATCGCGATAGGCTGACAATGTCGAAGGGTCATCCCCAAACCCTTTCACCGGGATCGGGGATGCAGGTCTACTCACGGCTGACCGCAACCTCTTATATTGCTTCGGGGCTTCCTCTTCGGGGCCCCGCTTGCTCGTTGATGCAGGGACAGGAGACCTCGAAACTCTGTCCCCTAAACTGGAGGATGGACGGACGTCTTCCACCCGCATTGACCCCTGCAGCAACAACCGCACGACATTAAGATCCAGAGGAGAGTTATTCCCGATTCTGTACATAGCGGGAAAGCCTAACGAGCGAATTCTTTTAGAAATCACATCGTCCACTTCATCCATCGATAGGGGCTCAGGCTTTAGGCTGCTGGAGCTCCCTGCGGATCGTGAAGTCCCAGCAACGGCGTTGGGCTTTGGCTTGGACGCTTGCAATTGGGCGTCCATTTTGGCCTTTGCAGTAGCGGCCAGCGCGGCAAGTCGGATTCCAAACATTGTATCGGTGGAAACTGCAAAAGAAAAATAATAAGAATCAGGAGATATGAACTAAAGGAAACCAAAGTCGTACCCGATCCTTCTGACCCCGGCGAGTCGGAGCTAGAGAATATGCCTTTTGGGGTAGGGACGCCAGTTCTACTTGCTACCCCTATCTCTAGCAGCTTCTTTCGGGAGGAGGAAGCATTGCCAAGATATTCGCAACATCCTGGCGGGATGGGTTGAACCGGTTTCGGTCCAACTTCCCGATGTCGGTATGGGAGGTTAAGAAGGTAACCTTCAACAGGTCCTCCCTCGGGATGTCTATCCAGACGTAGCAAGATTCTCATTCATGAAGGGAATCTTCATTGTCAACGATAATACAATAATTCGTTCGGGTCACTAGATAATACAACCTGCGACCCCCTAACAACCTCCTTCCCCTGCGGGATCCCACCAGGAACAGGTTGAAAAAGTGTTTAACGGTTGGCTCTACCCCCTGTTTATAGCAGTAGAAAATGAAGGCGATTATATAGATATAACTGCCCGGGAAAAGAGCAAAGGTTGGGCAATGGATCTCCTGGAGTACGGCTGCGACAAAAGGATGATGGGGAAAACGCAGGCCGGACCTCAGGGAGGCATAGCTAACGGGTATGGCGTTAGCCGGAACATTAATCTTGGCGGGAAGGAAGCAGGGAACGTCTTCCTTCCCCATCCAGATGGAATAATGGGCATGGATTGAAAATTTGGCCCGAAATACTTCGAGGTCCATTTCAGACACAACTGGATACATAGCCCTACGAGGTGCAATGGATGGTTTCCTTAAGTTTTGGAAGAGAACTGATGTTGGAAGATTGTCGAGCAAAATCACCAGAGAATTCTAGGGCTCGGAGAGTTTTTCGCAAAGTTACAACGATGGTTGCACAGGGCAGAAATCCCGACTTTTATAGCAGCGCATTATCCAATCACAGGGCGACACGTCATTACTGCAGACGGCTGCAGTCTGACAGCATGTCCCCCCTTTGGAATACGGAATGGCGCTGGCTACTATAGAGCCTAGAATTGCGCTTTTACCCTTAACCGTTACGAATTTCGAATTTGGAAATTCACACTCTGAAATTTCGTAGTGCAGGATCGGTCCCCAAGGACGCCGTTACAACCAGTTCGGGTACGGTCTTCCGTTGTTGCGATCGGGCACTTCTACCTCAAACGCTCTCAATCTGATAATCGAACTCACATCACCACCATGGTGGCGATAAAGTCCGAGGGGCTAGTAATGTGATCCCCGGAACCCGGTACCCCGAACCTGATCAGGGCCAAGCTTAGTCAGACTAGCCCAAGTAACATAAGCCGAACTTGGAGGCACAAATCCAACTCACTTGAATGGACGGCCCGTCCCAGCCAGGCCAGTCGGGCCCGACCGCCTGTTCATATCGATTGGTCCCGATTGATAAGGCCCAGCTTTCTCCCCCTCACCAGGACCGATCGGTTCACATCTCACAGGTCATGCTTCGGGCCATCCACATTCCTCAACATGCGACGACATCCTCCGACAATACTGTTAGAGGCATGGTCCGGCGGAGTCATATGAGCCTCCCTTAGTCTGGAGATAGCCGGCTAGTAGCGTCGAAAGGCCTAGAGCCGTGCAGCCCTATGAAATCATGCCCGGCTTCTGTCCCGCCTGACATGAGCCGACCTAGCCGCAGAGGACAAGTACAAAACGACACCTTACTGTTCACGCATCACAGTAGGCGTATAAAAAGGACACTTGGGATGCGAAGAAAAGGAGCCTCTTCCGATTCTCCTTGCGAGTTTTCTTACTTAGCTGTTATGGTCCCTTTTTAGGGGGTACCAACAGTTGTCCGGTTCGTTCAAATAACGAACTCGGTTCTGATTTCTTTAAAATATGAAGACGATCGAAAGCTAAAAAATCAAAGTAAATGCACGACAATTTATAGTGGAAACCCCGTGAATTGGGGTGAAAACCACTCGACTAAGAGCTGATTGTGCTCTTAGCCTGTTCACTAAAGAAAGGAATCAAAGTTTATACAAACAGGTTAACGAAAATGACGAGACAAAGAAAGCAAGAAGAATTCGGCAGCGTAACAGCCTGTTCTTCTGCATCCAAAGGGTCCTCNTAATGTGAATGTTGGTGCTGGAAGACTGTCGGGAAGCACGTCACTATCATTCGTCGGAGTTGCAGTTGCCATGCCTTTGATTATCCTATCCCAGGAAGAGAACTCAAATGGGATTAGAAAAAATCGTCCCCACGGACGGCGCCAAACTGTTATGGTCCCTTTTTAGGGGGTACCAACAGTCGTCCGGTTCGTTCAATCAACGAACTCGGTTCTGATTTCTTTAAAATATGAAGACGATTAAAAGCTAAAAAATCAAAGTAAATGCACGACAATTTATAGTGGAAACCCCGTGAATTGGGGTGAAAACCACTCGACTAAGAGCTGATTGTGCTCTTAGTCTGTTCACTAAAGAAAGGAATCAAAGTTTATACAAACAGGTTAACGAAAATGACGAGATAAAGAAAGCAAGAAGAATTCGGCAGCGTAACAGTCTGTTCTTCTGCATCCAAATGGTCCTCCTTTTTCCTTCGTCTTGCCCTGTATTTATAGAGTTGCCGGCGAGTGTAATCCACGTCCTGTAACCGCCTCTGACAAGTTTGTTAGAGGTTGTTATCGCAGGATGTAAAACGAGGCTGGGACCGATGAGTGGTCTGCGTGATAGGGCCCGAAGCATGATAAACGTGACAGGGCCCGAAGCGTGGAACGCGTGAGCCTGTAACCGTTTTGTAACCGTTCGGACCGACCCGCGGAGCCAGCTGGCAGATAACGCTTATTTTTACTAAGGTTATCTTCGGTCCTCCGTGTTGAACATCGGGCCGGTCTTGTTAAAGGTGTAATTGGGCTGTGAGAATTCGTTTTGATTATTTAAATTGGCCCAACCGTTATCGGGCCTCACCCATTACAGGGTACCCGGTCCTAGTGTTCTCATCATTAGCCATCTATCGATTTATTTTCAATAAACTTTCTTCCCCTTGTTGTCAAAAGAACAAACATGGTATTTGTGATTAGCACTTTGTTTATTGAATCGACTAAGGGCATTTCTAGCTCTTAGTCAAGTGGTTTTTTCCTCAACTTTTAGGTTTTCCACTCTAAAACTGCATTGTCTCTTTATATTTGATTTATAATCGTTATCCACACATTAAATAAATTACAACCGAGTTCGTCTTGCAACGAACCGGACGACTATTGACACCCCCGGTTTTCGAACCACAACATCAGTTGTTGACCAATTATTTGTATTGATGGGACCCATACTAAGGAAAACTCACAATGTTAGATTCTTGTGGTATCTGATCTTGATGCAAACAATGGTATTTTCGGTTGGTTCAGAGAGTTTACGAAATATCTATTAAAAACGAACACATGTTCACGCTTATGTAAGACAGTTATGTGACAATATGTAAAAAAATAGTCTATATTTTTGGTGATTTTTATTAGTATTTTCATCGGACAATATGTGAAATAACAAACAATGAAGAGTTATAGTGTCTCATATCGGTCGATATGAAAAATACCAAACGTTATTGGTGTTTTATCCGATAACACCCGGTATCGAATTATAGGTGAAATATAGAGTCTTTTGGGTCCATCATTTTAAATAATAATAAAATCTTTTTAAAAAAATTAAAATTGGTATCGCCTTATTTATAAGTCATACCGATCATACGCCTGAACCGGAACATATCTTTCAGATCGATCTATACATGAAATACAAGGTGATATCGGGTTATAGTGTCTAATACATCCACTTTTTGGGGAATATGAGTCGAAGCAAACTAGTAGATACGTGAAATATAGGGTAATACCGATGTTTTGTCTGATAACTTATGGCATCGGGTTCTGGGATTGTCCTTAAAATACGAATAAAATCATTCTTTTAATGATTAAATTTGGTATATGATCTCGTCTAATATTTTTCGGGTATTTAATCAATTAGTTTTTTTGTTGTTGTTTAAGACACAAAGAGTTTTGAGGTTGAACACATAATGTATGGCTTACGTCCTCACGAGGGCAAAACTCTACATAGGTGTTCAAATATATCAAAGTTCAAAAGTTAGTCTCTATGATCAAAATAAAGGATCTAATGGGAGTGTAGACCACTCAATAAACATGATGTCGAAAACCGTGATGAAAAATCTAAAACACTATTCACATCAACAATTCACCGCGAATTTGTACCATATGATGTAATTCACCGTGGGTTTGACCCTACAACACAATTACTGGCGACTTTTACTCTATATCACTATTCATCTAAAAATTTCCCACGGATTTAGTTCTACGACATAATTCACCGTATATTTCATTATGCAACACAATTCCCTTCGATTTTTACTCTGCAATACTATTCATCACTAAATTCAACGTAGATTTTTCCCTGGTAAGTAATTCACCGTGAATTCAACTATGTGATGAAATTTCCCCCGATTTTTGGAATAAAGTGCAATTCACTCATCAAATTCACTGTGGATTTGACCATTAGGAGATAATTCACCGTGGATTTGACTTTTCGAATGCAAAATTGTGATGGAATTTAGATGTGATCAAGTTCCCCGTGGATTTGACTTTTCGAATGCAAAATTGTGCTGGAATTTAGATGTGATCAAATTCCCCATGGTTTTAACACTTGGGCAGTATTTATCTGAACTTCGACTCATATTTTGAACTCCTTTCCATAGAAAACTCTATTTATAGGAAAACTAGACCCAACAGTTCAACTCTTCATCAAAAACCCAATATTATCCAATATGACCTAATTTGGCCCATTGGCCAAAAATACTTAATTTCATATTGTGTGTCCTTCACAACGCCTTGAATTGTTCGGGATACGTTTCGATCGATTTTAAACCACATAAAAAGACGAAAATAATCCAGACGTGGCTTCACCTTGAAACAGTCCAAAGCCACAGAAAATATCATCGGAGATACGCCACAACGATTCTCGTTTAGTCCAAATTTCGAAAGTACTCATAACGTCATTTCACCTCGAAATCACTCAAAATATCATGAAGGTCATGTCAGACGAACTCGAGGGTGCCCCAATTACGAAAATACCCCAATGTCATTTCACATAGAAATCATCGAAAGCACTCAAAATATCAATAAGGGCATGTTAGACGAACCCGTGAGGTTTCTAAATTAAAAAAATACATCCGATGTCATTTCAGCTCGAAAAACATGAGACACCTTGGAATAAGTGTCAAATGCCTCCTGGGTGTCCAAATTTTAAAAATACCCCCTAACAATATCAATATCGACCAATATATCGACCATACTAGTTATACGACTCTAATCAATACCACTATTATTTCGTGCATCGATTGGTATTCAACAATATACCCACTACAATATGTTATTTCAAGTAACATGGGATATGAATATATGTTATTTAGCTAAGTATAATTTAAAAAATAATTATTTGACAAAAATGGCATAAACCAAGACATATTAGTAAGGATCTTTAATCATGAGGATCCCAACTAATTATGTCCTTAATTAATTAATATTATATAAGTGGTGTTTACTTTAATATCTTATAAATAAAGTTTAAAATATTTATGAATATACTTAAGAAAACATCATGTACAACTTTAAAAATTATCATTCAATTATCTCCAACTTAAGTGAAAATGTACACATGATTTAGTGCTTCCACCAACATGGCTTTGTTAAGAAGATATAATTTCACAATCTTTCCTCTAAACCCTAAATATGTAAAAAATAGACACTTATATTCGAGGTCATTCATGATTTTGAACGTTTTCTAAACTTCGAATGTAAATAACTAATTTTTAAACTTTAGAATCATTATTTTAATACTATTTTAAACTCGGGTGTCTTCTACCTGATTTTCTTATAAATACCATATGATATTGTGTGATATCATTATTTTACCTCTATAATCTTTCATACTCCACCCAATACTCACCATGTCATAGACGTTAAGTTAACGGTTAATCGTTTGTTTATAAATTTATTTTTTATAATTTATTAAATATCATAATATGTAAACATACTTAATGTAAAACATAATTTAGTAATTTTATAATTATAATTTTTACTATCTTTAATATAGTAAATATAAAATCTCAATATCAAATTAAAGATGTTTTACAAATCAAAATTTCTCTATGGGACAAAACTATAGTTTTTTTGAAAAATTTATATATTATAAAGAAATTAATCATCTATGATATACAAGTTGACTATAATTATTTGTGATATAATTATGTCGGCATTGTGCATGATAAGAGTTGTTGGTTGTCGCTGAATTGAATTATTAATGTCACTAGAAGATATATGAATGACTCTAAATCTTCCTACCTGCTCCCCTTTTCTACTTCACAACAAAAATAAATCGACAAAATCATTCTAATCATCTTATTAATCAGTGCATAATTTCAAGGAAGTTAAACCGGTCTAGTTTATAACGTACCGATCGTTACCATTCATACCGGTACGAGCGATTTTTCCTATATATCGGTGATATATCGGAATATCGGTGTATCGGTCATAACCGATATTTACCGGTATGACCTATATATCGGGTGATATACCACTGGTATGACTACCATGCATAATTTTACTTATTGTTAATTAGTAGATATAGAAATTCATATGCATAATTTTACTTACTACCTCCTCTTCTCGAATCTATATTTTCTTATAAATTCAGTGAATTACATTAAAAATGTTAAATCAATTTAGTTGTTAATTATATTATTTCTTTTTATAAACTAGAATAGTTATAGTTCAATATCCGAATCGAGACATTTAACTTTAATAGTAGATCATCTAATTTAGATTGATCTATATGTGATTCACTATATTTGCATACAAATACTCGCACGTTAGCTCATCTTCGTAAAAATTGCATTGATCATCTGATGTTTATTCTAGGGAACGTTGTTTGTTCTCTAAATTAATGTGTGGTATTTTGGACGGTACGTTAAATACCGGGTAGTACCGATATTTTTTTCAATACCACACGGTACCAAGGTATTAGGGTCAATTTTCGGGATTGATCCTAAAAACTGATTAAATATTATTACTAATAAAATAAAAGTTGAAACCGGCTGACACACCAATCCGGATGAGTACGAAACTACTGACCAATATGAAAAGATTGTTTTAAATAATAGCTTAAAATATTATTTACATGTTCATCTTTTATTCCATGCAAAATAATAATGGGAAAACACCAAATAAGTATGAACTATTTACATCAAAATAAATATAAAATCATACTATAATCGGCCTGCTTATTTTTTCATTTGCACGTAGAACATGTCATGTGCTTCAAACATTAGACTTATTCATCTTTTTTAAAAGCAAAAATTTAATAATATTAATGACAATCTTTATAACTCCATATGATACTATCATTTAGTATGCCTTTTTAGTATACATCATCCATTTTGTTGATCAACAAGTTATTTAATCTAATCTACATGGTTTACGTTTTTCGTTGTTCATAAATATCAAGCCATTAAACTATTTTTGAATGAGTACATGTAACTCATGGGTTCTCTTGAGATCCTATGTAGGGATGTCAATTGGGTGGGTTGGGTTTGGTCGGGTTACGAAAAAACTAAATATGAAAATAATTGAAAATATATAATCCAAATCTTGTATTAAAAATAATTGAAAATATTTATTTTTTAAACTTAAATTTATTGTAATGAAAAAAAAATTGATATTTTATATTTTGAAGATAATATTTGATCGCAACTAGAAACTTAAGCAAATTGACTCATGCGAAAATAAATATTGGATTGATATAATGATGAAACGCTATCACATGTTATAGTCTCATTATAAGTTGTAACTTTAGAAAATAAGCAAAATTTAAATAAATTTACTAATATTTAGTAGTCCAATTAATAAAACTCATGAAAAATTTATTAAGATGATTAACATATTCACGTCAAGTTATTCATGAGTTGCATTTTTAGGTATTTAAGTCGAATTACTTATTAGGTAGACATTTGTGTTTAAATTAGAAACTATTAGACCCTTGTTCACTATTTATATTTCTTTATTAATAGGATGTGAGACATGTGATGTGCCGTAGAGCTTGCCCAACCTGCGTCCGACGCAGCCCGACGCGTCGACACGTCTTAATATATATATATTTTAAAAATTATATCATAAAATACATTTTTATTATTATATTCAAAAGATTTCTTCAATATGACATATTTGACTTTGTTTTGTATTATCTTGTAATTTATTTTAATATATTTTTGAATTTTGAAACTTTAGAATCAATAAAACTCTTATAATTTGTTATGAAAAAATAAATATTTTTTAATTAATAAATATTATATAAAACCATTTAATTATTATTATTTTTTAAAACATTACATATTAATTTACTTATTTTATAATAGATTTTCATAGTTTAAAAATTTATATATTATAATTATCTTAATTATAAAGTTCTAGATTTATGATTTTTATCTTTTATTTAACATCTAAAATATATATCTTTTTATATAACATATCAAACATTTTTATTCTATAATTTCATTATATTATTTTAATTATTTTGATTCTAATTTTATTATTTATAATAAAATACAATTATATATATATTATATTTATATTTATATTTATATTTATATTTTAGACTCGTCGAAAACCCGACACATCTATTGTTGCAATGTCGGTGTATCCGCATCGACGCACCCAAACATCACAGAGTGAGACTTGTAATTTAAGTGGATTATACATTTATATAAACAAGGTTAAAAGTGTGAAAGATGCGAGTTTTTATGACCTAAAAGATCAGTTCCTAGCCACTTCTTTTTGGGATTCAAAATCCGATGACTATGCCCTACCGAAGATGATCATTTCTTTTTTTATTTGCACAACTCGTTCTTTTGTTGTTAATCTACATACTTGATATTTATAGTGGATTCCAAGGTTATGATCCATGTGATTTTCCACCTACATCATCCAATTTTTTTTTTCGTTTTCATATTACTTTTTCAAAAACTATCATAGGACCCCCCCCTCTACTAACAAATGAGTCTATATTTTGTTGTTGTTGATTTTTACGTACAATAACAAATTGAATGATAGGTCTTATTGGGGTTCTTAATTTTTTAGTTCAATAATATCCACATAAACCAAATTAAAATAAAATGACTACTTATTAAATAATAAAATGCTAAATATATTATATACTTTAATAAATTATAATATATTTTGTGTTTTGGTTAAATGGATTGTTTTGGGTTAAGACTTTCAACCCAAAACCAACCTTAACACATAGGAGATATTCTCAAACCAAATCCAAACAAAATAGTAAATCTCTAAACCAAATATTAACCTATGACCATATTAAAGTTATTTTCTGCATGCATTCAAAAAATGAATTTTGATGTTAGATTGTATTATTATAATTTTTATCGAACATTACAATATTTGTATTCGCATTATAAATAGAATGTATTTTCAAATTGTTATTTGAATCCAAAATGAGATAAGATGTTGCATCTAATTTATAACTATAAGAATAATAAAATAATTTATTACTTGAAATACATTATTTATCCAACTTTATACAGAACATTATTCATATTCTACAATTCAATTTATCTATTATAGAATATTTAATACATTTTTTATTTATAATCACATTATAAAAACATATTTGCATTTTAATCTTTAAAATGCATGAAAATATATCTATATCCTAACTCTCCCAATTGATACCTCTAATCCTATCTTAAGGAAAACACACAATGTCATTTATTTATTTCTACATCTCTTTATTTTAAAATCTAGATTCTATGTTTCTACGAAAAAACACAAATATCTATAGTTTATGGTTTTAGATTATAATTAAATTCGGTTCAACCATGAATATTATTCCTCCTCAACAGTTCAAAAGCTAGGAATCAACCATTAGAGGACAAGAACACCCTGTTCCAGATGAGCATCTTTACCAAAGAAATGTTAAAGATTACGAGTAGTGTATTAAGTAAGTTCTATAATCGAACAGAAATAGTCAATATTCGGGCAAGATAAGGGACATGAAGAAAAAAACNCATTTAATTGAAAAAATTTATGGCTCGCGTTTGGGAAACGCGAGTCAATACGTTATTCACGCTCGTATTTTCCAAACGCGAATCACCACAAAAAACAATATAGATTCAAAATCCACCACATTTTACACAATATTCCCCATTGAGTTTTACCTTTTACCGATCAAAGAAGCTGGATCTCATTGGCCTTAATCTACTTTAAATATTCTATAAATACGTCTTCTTTGAAGCACTTGCACGGTGATAAATCCTCTGTAAACAACTTTACAAGCGACATGCTTTCCGGCCTGTTGTTCCGATCTTCTCGAAGCGAGAAATCGCAGTTACGAATCTCCTTTTTAGAGCTAAATAACTCTGGTTTGCTGTTTTTTGTTGTGATCTAAAAGCTTGTTGTTTGTGTTCAGGGGGAAAGCGTGTAGATGCATGAAAGGTAATAATGAAAAAGACGAAATGAGCGAAGATGAGATTTATCCCGTGCATTCGGTGCCTTTTCGTCGAGCTCGTAGCTTGAATAATAACATTCAACTTAGATCAGCTTGTAATGATGGGTACGTATTCCTATCTCCAACCAAATATGTCTTATATTGATCGTATGGTTAAAAAACTTGGATAATCTCCAACCTATTGCTATTTTTCAGTTATAATTTTTCTCAAATAAAGATAGATAAATTGAAAACAATAATGAGTGGGGTGTTTTTACTAACCCCAAACTTTAAAATAATATACAGATCTGTTCAAAACTGTATAAACGGCATATTAAATCCTCTAAATTTATATAATACATGTTGATTTTCAAGTCCTAACCTATGCGGCACCGACTAGTTAGACTGACTCAATACGACATGACTCGACACAAATTATTAAATAAAATCATATTAAATAAAGACAAAATATAAAATAATTGTTATAATTTGTTGTAAGTTGCATAAACTACAAGTTTAAAAATACAAATATTTTTCAATTTATTCTATTAGAATATTTAACTTATAAAAAATAAGTATCGTTCATCCATTCTACCATCTCTAAAAAATCAACCATTTTAGGTCTATCATCGTTTGCATGAATAATTCACAAATAGATCGATTACATAATAAAATTGTAAAAGCACATAAATTACGTTTCCGACAAAGAAAAAAATGAATTAAGGAAGAAATCAAAACGACACCGCTTTGTGTCAAGTGTCGGAGCGAGTCGAATAGTCCAACTCGATCAGACACGGGTGAATGTAAAAAATTGAAGAGTCGTTGTCCCATAGGTCCTAACTTTTAAAAGTTGTAAAAGCATACTCTCAAAGTTTAAGAATTGTGTGGTTGGTCCCTGAAATTTTAAAACCGTTTATAATGTATATTTGACCTTAATACTCATTAATATTTTAAATGCATTAATAGTTTGTATTTAAATGTTTAACCTTTAAAAGATGTAATAATTATGTATTCAAACTTTGAAAATTTTAAAAAACATAAATTATCAAAACACTCACACGAAAAAATCAAAAACCGCAATTAGGATCATTTTTGAACCGTTTTGAAACTTCGATGGCTTTAGATATCATTTACAAACTTGGAGATATTATCTTTATATTATCTTTACAACTATCCTAATTTTCTCAAAAAATAATTATACCATTATAGTAGCTTGTGTTGTATTTTATAGTGCATATAAAAATAATATACAATAATTGTGATGTTATTGTGATTATAAAACTAAACAAATTTAATAAATCAACTAAACACTAATTCTTTTTAAATGTAAACAATCAAATTAACTAATTTTATGAAATAAAACTAAATTTTATCTATTTATTTATAAAGTATCCTAATATATGATATGTATTAATTTAATAGTTTAAAATTCATATTTTTATAGTATTTTAAAGAATGTTTAATAATTCGGATGCGGCTGTTGAATTTATTAAATTTTCAACTGCAGAAATGTTTGTAAGAACGGGCGTCGTCCCTGGAAGATGAGCAAGAAAGCTTCCAATTTCTCCGGTTTGATCCAGCGGGTTACTNTTAATTGATTTGATTTATTATATTTTAATGTATGGTAATAATTAAGGGCTATTGGATATATGTAGTGGATTTGGATCCACTTATTAAATTTATAGTCGTTTGCATGTAGGAAGCGCGACAGTTTAATAACCCTTTGATTCACATTTACCAAAGACGAGCACATTATTTTATCAAATAATTAAATGCGTGTCTTTGTCAATTGAGATCTAAAAGAAACTCCCTTTTGCGAAACGCGAGTGGTACTCGTGTTTTGGCAAAATTGACCGCCCTCCTTCAAACTGAATAAATAATCTTCATATCTTATTTCAATCCACACAAGCACCAATCTATTCTTCTTCTTCTGCTTTTTAAGATTTTTGTATATTCGATATATTATTGTAATATATAATGTAGAATGAGTTTTCAAAATTAAGAATACATATGGTTTTAGATACTGTAAAATGTTAAAATGTCTTTTAAAGTATAATACTCAAAAGTAATGACTAAATTCAAAGTATAATACTCAAAATAATCAATGAAATCTAAACTAACACGTCAATTAATCAAACATGTACTAACTCAAATTAAAATACTCAACACAATCAACTAAAGGAGAACACACAAATTAATAAAAAACATACTAAATTCAAAGTACAATACTCAATGTAATCAAATTTAAACTAACACGTGAATGAATCAAATTCAAACTATAAACCCAATATAATCAAATCTCAACAAATATATGCGTTATAGAAACTGACCTACAAACGAAATATACATACAACAAAAAAACTATCGGTAACTGAAGTCGTAAATTTATCTTCCGAAATCAATTGGACCTACGATGGGCAACGACTTCACGCCAAATATGGGTTGAGAGCGTCAGCCAGAGACTGCTAGAGAGGGAAAACGAAAAAAACACAAGGAAGAAGAAAAGAGAAATTGTGACTCGTGTTAACCTAAATCCATTGGGATCGTGTTTGCCAAATAGGACTGTATAGCTCGAGTTTGACAAACGTGCACGTTTAATTATTTGATAAAATAATGCGCTCACATTTGACAACCAACGATCACGTTTTCTAAACACGAGTTATTGGGTTTATCTAGAACTCAAATTAAAACGGCAGTGAGGTTCGGTGCGATATCATGATCGTGATTTTTTTATGTTACACAAAACACAAAATTAATTGCGATGTGATTATCGTTAAAAAATCACGATTTTATCATAACTGTTAAAACCAGCTTTGATATCATTGTGATTTGAAAAAGACTCATTTACCTTTATTTATATTAATTATAATATAATTATTTTTATTATTTTTTTATATATAAAAGTATATTAATATTTTTATATAAATCACGATAATAATATCACAATTTTACCAATAATATTTAAAAATTCACGATCATCATATTTATCACACTTTACCACAACTCATCACACCTCAATTTTAAAAAATTAGAAACAAACAAATTCATTACAATTTTATAAGTGTATTGAAATTCACCATATTTTACATAATATCCTTTAAAAATTAAAATGTATGTAGGACGAAACGACAGCGTTTCCATTTGACGTGGACCTAATTTATCGGATATGGATAAGTGCAGAAAAGCCATTGCCAATTGACTTACCTTTGCTTGAGGAGTTTTTTACCTAAATAACTCACTTTGTTTTTTCTTTTATCAAAATAACCTACTTCCAAATTCTTTTACTCCATTAACTCACTTACGGGAAACTCTAGGTTACAAGCAAGTTAACTCCCGCGGCCTGCTGTAGCCTCTTCTACCCACAAGAATGGTCACTGAGAAACTTGAAAATGGTTGCAAGAATTCCACTCATTTCTTTTTTGAGAATTAAGAGATTTTTTGTTTGGGTGATCGGACAATCTACTACACGGATCTGTATCCAACCAAGGTTGGTTTGGATGGAATGAAGATTGATTGAAGAACATAGCGAACCTGTTTCTGGAGGAGTGGACATTTCATTGTTGTTAAAAGGTAGTTATGCTTTGATAGTTTTCGTTAGACAGTTATCTCTATTTCTATATGCTTCGAACTTCTTCATTTGAGAATTTTCACTACAGTAATTGCATTAAATATTGGCCAATCAATTGTTTCGCTGGAAAACTCAAAAACTCTGTTGGTTTGAATTAGGTGTTGGCCCTCATTGCAACGCATTTGCTTGCCCAATTGTTTAAAATTGCTTACAATTCATTTGCTTAAAATGCAACGGTAAAAGAGATAGAGTGGTTCTTACAAATAAAACCTGCAACCTACAAACTTTCCGGTAAGTGGGTTAATGGAGTAAAAAAATTGAAAAGTGGGTTATTTTGATAAAAGAAAAAGCAAAGTGGGTTATTTGGGTAAAACACCCTTTGCTTGAGGCATCTTTATCCGATCACCCATTTCTTTTTCTTGGTTCTCCATTTTCTTCTTCATTATCTTGAATCGGAGGTCAGCCACTGGGATGAAAATCTTTTGATTCATTCCCATTTTCATCTACAATTACTCTACAATTTCATTCTTGATTCAGTATACCGGAGGATTACCAACTTTACAAATGGCGGCGAGAGGATGTTACTTGCCGCCATCAAACGCTCCCCAAATCCACTTTTGTGTACATAACAAAAACAATGGTTCACCTGCCCTTGTAAATTTCCCCTGGTAATTTCGTGATATTGATCGTTTCTTGAAGTATACTCTCCCTGACGATATTGTTGAATTCGAATGGGTTGTTTATCGCTTTTCTTGATGCGTTTAGTTAGTATTTTCTCTAACTTGTTTTTGCGGTTTTGCTTGATGCTTGGGAAATATGTGAAGTTTAGGTTTCTGATTTTAAATGAACGACGCAGGCGAGTTATCTCTTTCATTAGGTTTTAAACACACAGTTGACAATTAGTAATTTTATTTATTTATTGTAAGTAATTTTTGAAATCCTAAAAATTTCTAAATGTAACCATTTTTCTTGAGAAAAATGCCCCTTAGAGAACGAAGTTTTTGTTCCTTCAACATGCTTGTTAAAGGAAATAAATGAGGTTCATGGTGCAGTGTTGGTTCATGTTTTTAATGCAAGATACCGTGAGTTTTTTGTGCTTTTATCTGCTTTTAATGCGTGCAAAGAAAATAACTAGAATGCTGAATAATAAGCTTATGGTGTACTTATTTACTTTCAAAACAAATATTCACGTACATTTTTTCTTGTCGTCAATATCTGCAAATATTTAGTTTCAATATATTCCTATTGTTCGGATATTATGCTACTACATAGAAAAACCTTAAATCATCTCATTCATAGGGTAGTTATTGTTACTCTCTTTTTTCCTTCAAATGTTGAAGGAAATTTTTTTTTTGAATATTCCTGGTTTCTTCAATTTTATATTGTAAAGATAGCGGAAGCTTTTTTTGAATCTCTCGCAGCAGATATGTCTGCTTATTTATAAATACTTGACTGCAGTCTGTCTTTTGTATGTTGACATTTTTTGTCCTTGTCCATAATCCACAGGGCTAGGGATCCATTTCCTAATCAGCAGTTTAATAAGTTGATAAACATTGAAGTTTGTTGTTCAAATAATGCAAGGATCAGCACTAAACAAGCATTGCCTGAGCTCTCTTTTGACCGGCTTCAACCCACAGTTGAAGAATGTAATGGACTGCAAAGTAGAAAATTCGGTCACTTTGTTGCTCGTGAGGCTATTGTGGATGAGGAATATTGGGTTAGTTTTGTTTTTCTCTCTGTGCCCTCATTCTTAATTTCCTTGGTGCACATTTACTCGTACTATAGTATCATGAGTTTGCATCCAGCCCAATGCATGCCTACGTTATTTATTTTTCTTTCCTTAAAGAGTTGCTTATTTTTATGACAATGTTTACTATATCTGTGGCAGACTGCCGCATGGCTTCGAGCAGAAGCCCATTGGGAGTCTGTATCTTATATGAGGTCCGTCTCAATATTAATTATCGTGTTATGTGACTGTTCTGTTCATCCCTGAATTTTCTTGCTTAATGGTACTGATTCAGTACAATCTTTCCTCTGAACTTCTGTGCCCTGGTTTATTTGCATAACCTGTGCTGTTGGTGTTTTGCAGGCATGTTGATAGCTACAAAAGAAAATTTGCAGAACATGTGAGCTCATGCACAGTAGAGTAGGATTATACAATGCCATTTCCAGCCCATCTTGATGATGTTTAATTTGACAATTTCATGAAACACTTATTCATGTTTATTTTAAAAATATTTGATATTTTCATCTGCCTAGCCTTTTTCTCCTGCGTCTAATTCAGAGTTGCTGTATTATTTAATGGAGCAAATACATTTTTTGTTCAACTAGCAGGCCGTTTACACATTTGGTTTTCATTAGCTGTTTGTTGTTTAGAATTTGGACCCTTAATTGCTTTCAGTATTCCTTAGAAAACTTTTAGATGTGCTTTATTTTCCACCGATAGCACGCATTGTTGCTTTTTGTTTCTGAACATTGAATTTAATTTTTATATTATTTTTCTGTGGTCCTCAATGACTTTTTTCTTTGTTCACCAAATACTTTCAGGAATTCTATGCTTTGAAGCGGAGGTGCTTTGGGCAGGATGGAAATTCCCTGAAATGTTTTTGTATTGTTGCTGTGAGTGAATCAGATGTTATTATGCTGAATCAATCTTTCTATCTCTTGACGCTATGTTCCTCCATTTACTTGTTCCTTGGAATCTCCATTAATTGGTTTATGTTTTTCATACACATTTCATATTTTTAGATTTTAGATATAGATCTGTATGCTGTCAACTGCACCGTTTAGTTTGACTGCATGTGTTGTTATTCAAGTGTACCATCTTGTTCAATGCACAATGGCTTGCTCATATGCAATTTCATCTGGTTCCCATGTTTACTATTTTTTATTTCACAAAAATCTGATTCAGGTTAAGAAAGAAGATCCAAGCATTAGAAGAACAGTTCTGAACAGTACAGTGGGCACTTTGGACCTAAGTATCAGGCAGTTTGTACAAGGCGAAACTTATCCTGGGGTACTCTCACTTATGCAAAGTTACCTTAAAATGTGTACTTGATTTTAGCTGATTTTGTGTGCAATACCATATGACTATAAATTAGGATTTATACCAGTCTATTTTTTCAAATCACATCTTTGTAATTGCTCTTGTTGCTGAATAATTTTCCCACTTTGCTTGTCTAAATACTTCTCTTCACGTATCTTGCTTCTTTTGATTCTCTCATGAGTAATACATGCGCATGCCATATTTCATCATTTTTATGGGCTTTCTAATTAAATTGTTTATATATTTATCACTAAACAGGAGATAAAGAGACGTTATACTGTTTTTGCCAGTCAAGAGCCTTTTGATACTCATAAATATGCATATATTGCAAATGTTTGTGTAGCCAAGTTTGCTCGACGACAGAGTATTGCTTCAAACATGTTATATTTGGCAGAGGATCTTGCATCGAAAGCAGGTTAATGTTTCCTCATCGAAATATTTCACCCTTCTAATTCCCTCATCTTCATATATTTTCTTGGTTATTTCAACAGGACTAAAGAAAATATTTGTGCATGTAAATGCAGACAACAATGCTGCCCAACATCTTTATGAAAAAACTGGCTTCAAGGTTCTTGTGTTAACTTGCTCCTATTCTGAATTTATCTGTTTAATTAACATTGCTTTTTTTTTCATTTTAGATCATTTATCATCTCTTCTCTTATATCTTAGGACTGATTTTAATAATTACATCATAATATGTGAAACTTATGTTGGTGGCTAAGCTTATGAATTTGTCTCGTTTTTGTACATTATTGTGAAACTTTCTGTAGTGCTTATTATTGGGTTTTTGACTTCATAAAAAATCCACAGGTTGATGCAGCTGCTTCTTCATCTCATTCATCAAAAGATCAGAGAATACTCATGTCGATGGACATTTGATAAATCCACATTTGTTAATATATTTCTGTTTTGTGGATTTGTGAGGAGGACGATGACCTCGGCATGCCTTTTTAGTTTCGGTAAGCCGAAGAATTGAGATTTGTATGATATGAAGAAAAGAAGAGCGTGTTGTAATGTGTAAATAGTTTCCTGTCTCAATAGACTATTTATTCTAATTTGTTGTGAATGCGTTTCTTTTGTCATCAGGAGTAGTAAAACACTCTCAATATTGCATAAATTTAACAAACTTGTACAAGATAATAATAAGAGGATTTGCAGTACGCTTTTGTTGATCTTAACAGGCATCTTATAGTTAAGGAAATGAAGCAAACTGTCGACAAAAACCGAACAAATTATCATCAAAAGGGGTAGTTCATTGCTCTATCGAACCAGAAATTGGATCTGTCGAAGCTGCTCCACGATCCGACGTGCTTGTTCTCTTCAGTGCCTTCAAAAGGCCATGCTTCTGATTTGTCTACCTTACCTTCATTCATACTCGGAGCCACGGTTGCTCCTTGGGAGAAACCCAACAACGACTATAGATGGGAAACGATAGTATGATAACTATAATAATTTGCCAACACTAGCCCGAGTCCTTTTCCTAGCGAATTGGCAAGGTTCGTTAAGTTAGTATAATCCAATAGAAAGTTTATGGCTAGAGAAAAATAAAACGCTGAAGATTAGGTGGGAGTCCTTTAAGTTATTAGTATAATCCAAATCAGACAATATCTTGCAAGTGGAAACGGGTCGTTACAATCCTAGACATTCGCTTGTTATCTAGAAACGATTACTACATAGAGATGATAGGATTGGGACGGTATCTTCAAATAGCAATACTGAATCTAATATGATCGTTTAAATAAACTGGCTCACAAAAAACTAGTTACAAGTACATTAGAAAAATGCTGCATGAAAAACGAGATACACATCAGAAGATCAAAGAAAATCATATCATATGACGAGCGAAATAATCTACCCAAATTAAGGCAAACAACACAAGAATCCCCTACCAGAAAATAGACAGATCACCCAGCAAAAGCAGCTCATTTTTTAAATCCAGGCATCCACGCAAACAATAAGTAATCGGCATAACATACATAGGGAACGAGACAGCCCTATCCTCCATTTCACGACAAAAAACAAAAATTACAGAGAAAGAAGCGACAGCCTCACCTATAACAGATCGATTGATTGACGGTGGCAACGCATCAAAATACAAAAGCGGTTTCAGATCGGAGGTTGGGTGTTTGAGAATTCGTAACGTACAGAAACTTGAACTGAATATCTAAGAGATGGAAACTGCCAATCCCTAAACACCACATTAAAATTAACATGAAAACCAACGCCTAACCGCCACGTGGATTAGGATATGAAATTGGGGTAAACTAATAAATCATAAAGACATAAACACATTTTTAGGTGTGCTTTATGTTTTGATTGGTTAATAGTATTGATAGTATTTGACATCACATAATAATAGTGATATGATTTGTTAGAATATAAATTAGTAATATAAACATAACATCTTAAATTCTTTTTACCTTGAATAATTAAATTTTAAAAANATCGTGACGGGAAAAGAAGAACAAGAGAGGTAGAAATGGGGGACGAAATAGATGGACGAAAGCTGTGGGGTAGAAGCCGCAGGCAGCAGTGGAGAAGGGCAGACCCAAGGAATGGGAGGAGGAAGAGAGGGAGAGAATACGATAAACTAGAATATGATCAATGATTCGATGATAATAAGATCCTAATACAACCTGGATTATATATCAGTATTAATTGGACTAAACTCATACAATAATAAAACTTAATTAAAGCTCAATAACACTATATTAGATCGTGACATAACAAACATAGGGAACGAGACAGCCCTATCCTCCATTTCACGACAAAAAACAAAAATTACAGAGAAAGAAGCGACAGCCTCACCTATAACAGATCGATTGATTGACGGTGGCAACGCATCAAAATACAAAAGCGGTTTCAGATCGGAGGTTGGGTGTTTGAGAATTCGTAACGTACAGAAACTTGAACTGAATATCTAAGAGATGGAAACTGCCAATCCCTAAACACCACATTAAAATTAACATGAAAACCAACGCCTAACCGCCACGTGGATTAGGATATGAAATTGGGGTAAACTAATAAATCATAAAGACATAAACACATTTTTAGGTGTGCTTTATGTTTTGATTGGTTAATAGTATTGATAGTATTTTACACCACATAATAATAGTGATATGATTTGTTAAAATATAAATTAGTAATATAAACATAACATCTTAAATTCTTTTTACCTTGAATAATTAAATTTTAAAAATTATGTAAGCAAGTACTTATTATCCAATAAATATTAATTAACATGCAAAAAATAATAGTTTAGTCTTGAAATATTTATTAGATGATAAATATTTGCTTATATAATTTTTAAAATTTCATTATCTTAAGGTAAAATGAATTAGATACTATGTTTATATTACTATTTTAATAATACTATTATATTTTAACAAATCACATCGTGGTGTAAATGTTGTCCCCATTTAAACAATCAAACTTAAAACATAGCTAAAGTTGAGTTTATGATCTTTTGGCATTAGTACTACAAATCAAATACTTAATGAGATTGTAATTGTAAACTTAGCATCAATTTTATTTTTAAGTTTTCTAAATTGATAATTTACATTCTTTTTTTAGAAAAACTACAAAATAATTAACCCAACTTAGGGTTAGTTTCAATTTTAGCACTTATGGACTATTTTTATATCATATACTAGACATATCTAATCTTAGTTAATTTTCTTAGAATAAATGTCGTATTTAGTCATTTTATATTTAGAGATTTTTGAATTTCTCTAGTTTATTTGATTACCAATGCCTAATTTCTTCTAGGATTTCTATAGTTAACAATTTTTACTTAAACACTTAATTTGTGATGTTTTCATATAAAACATATAAATTGAAAATTTTCAAAATATGAAATTACTAAATATTAATATTTCATATACATCTGAAATTTCGTAATGTACATCTGAAATATTAATATTTAGGGCATGTACATCTGACATACCGAACTGTACAGAAGTTGGAATAAAATATATATATGAGTTATTATATTAAACAAAGAATAATAAATATTACATTATTATTTTAACTATATTAAGGGTCAAAACACAACAAAACCTACTACTCAACCCGATAATCTCCCTAAACCATAATATATCGAGTTTTCCCCTTTCCAACTCAAATCAAATGAACCAGCGTCAAGATACTGATTTCCTCGAAAAATTTGGTACGAGCGGTAAATCCTCTTGTATGAAAACATATATGATCTTGTCTTAAAATATTTTTGGTGTTTTTGATCAGTCGAATTTTTTGTTGTTGTTAAGACGAGAAATTACGAGGTTGAGCCCAAAATATGCGGGGTTACATCATCGAGAGAGAAAACATCTATTTGGGTGTTTCACTATGATAAAAAGTTCACAAATACAAAATATATAGCCTCTCCGATCCAAATAAGTGATATAATCTCGATACTGAAAACCAGGACAAAAGTGCAGAAATTATTGTTCACTGGAAACTTTATCGCAGATTTAGCTTTTCATGTGCAACTTTATCGCG
Organism: Utricularia reniformis; assembly: GCA_009725065.1. NCBI lineage: Eukaryota > Viridiplantae > Streptophyta > Magnoliopsida > Lamiales > Lentibulariaceae > Utricularia > Utricularia reniformis. The sequence continues at coordinate 285,418 of RWGZ01001036.1, read as the reverse complement.
GATTCATACATTAGTTACTTTTCTGATCGTTTTTGTATCCGAAGCACTATTCATCTATAAAAATTGTCGCGGATTTCACTTCCAGTATATAAATTTATCTCGGATTTTCCAAGTAGACGCATTTGGTTGCGGATTTGGAGCTCATATACAAATTCTCGTGGATTTTCGAATCGTAAAATGATTCACCGCGATTTTTCAACTCCAGTAATGTTCACATTAGACTTTATCGCGGATTTCAACCTCAATAAACATTATCGCGGATTTGAACTCCTAAGCAAAATTATCGCGGATTCCGGGACTTGGATGGTTTTAAGATTTTAGATTCCAAGTTTTTCTTCCACTTTGATTCCGACCCCCTTCCAAATGACTTGGGATCTATATTTATAGGGGATTTAGGCTCATCCACTCATCTATGGGTTCAAAGCCCAATCTTATCCAATTTAGCATGATTTGGCCCAACCTCTACAAAGACACCCGATCTCACCCGAGACATAAATCATAATTTCTCCGATCGTTGGGGGCGCTCTCCGATCGTCCGGGGCGCTCCTCGATCGACCCGTGACATGTGAACAGAGGCCAAAGCACAATCGGCATAAGTTAATCCTCATAAATTCATAAGATATAAAAGTGTCGATGAACATGCGTTGTAGCATCTTCCGGACACTAAATTAAGAAAATACCATTTGAGATACTCCGACTCATAACTATCCGAAAATAGTCGTGTCTCCTCCGGAAACTTTCCATACGGCCTCCAGATGCCCAAAGCCAATAAAATACATCAGATTACAGAAAATACCATAGTGGATGTATCGATTGGACCCGGGGGTGTCCAAATTACGAAAATACCCCTTACGCCATTTCGACCAAAAATCACCTCAGATTACCGAAAATACCATAGTGGGTGTACCGATTGGACTCGGGGGTGTCAAAAATACTAAAATACCCCCGATGTCATTTCAACCAGAAATAACATCAGAATAACGAAAATACCATCAAGGCGTGTCGATCGCGCTGAGGATGTTAAAATTATGAAAATACCCCCAGTGTCCCCTTGAACCGAAATATTCTGAACACCTTGAGGACCGTGCCAGAAGGTTCCCGGGGTATGCGAATGACCAAAATACCACCGGGTAATATCGATAGTCCACTGGTTTGCAAATTCAGCCTCTGAGTCGCAAACCACTAACATTCTTTATGTGCATGGATTCCAATGCATTGGCAGATTCTCGGTGATAAAAACAACGTAGCTCAAAATATTCCTCTCATCGATACGACCGTTTTGACAGTAAGCACGCTGAATTCAGACACATTCGAAAATTTCTTGGAATTCCGGTCCGTAGGCCCACTCCTATAAATACCATGTTAGAACCCTCATAATCTCACTTTCATTCGCGGATTTTCAGAGAAAGCAGAATTATCGCGGAAATCCAATCATTGGTAATTTATAGCGAAAATTCCAGCTTTGCAAAATTATAGCAGAAATCTCATCCTTGTAAAATTATCGTGGAAAACCTTTCCTTTGTAATATTATAGCGGAATTCCTATCCTTTATAAAATTATCGCGGAATTTTTCCTTGGCTAAAAATCCATATTCGAACTTCGATTTTCAGTGACGTTTGTGTTCCCGAGTGTAATCAGACTTAAGAAATAACTAATAAAATATAAGGATTAGCAATATAAATGTCTTCCAACGGATCGTCCGATTCCGAATTCATCGAACAAACAGAAATTAACTCGCGCACTTCGAACTTTGAATTTTATGAGCGCCTCGAGGGTTATAGAGCGATGGG